>CP092871.1:41492099-41623425 GCA_030710605.1 Cordylochernes scorpioides
TCAAATCTAATACACCTTATCAAAATTTAGTTTTAAGAGTCTCTCCAAAAGTTTATCAAAAATTAAGAAAAATGAATAATGTAATTTACACTGAATTCGAGCAGTGTTATATACAGGATAGAATTTTTGTTAAACAATGTTGAAACTCTTTTTAATATAACCCGACTCATAAATTAAGGGATTGTCCCAAAGTTAAAGTTTGTAAAACCTGTGGAATACAGGGTGATCATAGCTGCACTGAGAGCTGAGATGTTGCAATTGCTTGACACACCCTAAATATAAAAATAGCTCAACAAATCATAGGCCGAATTCTAACCTGTGCCCGCTTCATAAAATACAATTAGATAGAATAATACAAAGAACACAATATTCTCCCATAAATGAAGAATAAGAAACACCTAGTTTAAATTATTTCTTTGAAATGTTGACACAAAATTATTCTAAATGAATGAAAACATAATGTGTATACAACAAAACGTCAGGAAGAGTTTAATAGCAACCAGTGAACTACAATCCAATATTATAACTAACCCACCTGATATTCTTTTGATTCACGAACCATATGTATTGCACAGTGATGTTATTTACGACATAGAATCTCAGATTGTATGCTCGGATAAAAACGAAAATAAATATACGGCAATTATTGTATTGAACAAAAATTTAAGATATAAAGGTTGAAAACTTTACAAATTCATTTTGTACAAGAATAATTATTCCAACATTCAAAAATAAAATAATTATTTCTAAATTCTATATCCATCCTAATTTTCTTTGCAAAGAACATTTGACTTTTATTAAAATTTTGCTCAAACTTACGAAGACCAGCCTCTAATCCTTTGCGGTGATTTCAATTCTCGTCATCCAGTTTGGTTCAATAAGGTAACCAATTCCAACGGATATGGACTACAACCAATTATTGAAGAATCTAACCTATACATTCATAACCTAAAAATCAACACTTGTCGTGATGCAAGTATAATAGATCTCACTATTTCTAATAAACATTCATTGAATTCAATAGTGAACTGGCACACTGCGGAAATATCTAAAACTTCTTATCATGCTGCTATAGTATTTAAAATAAGAGAATTTAAGGCCTCCAGAAATCACAAACTGGGTAGATCTTCGGGCGGTATTATCGTTGGAATTGGAAATACTATTAAAGATTTATTAGTGAATTATGAAATAGAAAAACACTGGATAATTATTACTATGAAATTGAACACCAGAATATTAACATGTATTTTTTTTTTGTTTACCTACCACCTAATTAAAATTATATGACTAACAGAAATATCTTACAGGAATGTATAGAAGTTAAAATTTCAGAGGGATACGAAGTTGTACTAGCTGGTGATTTGAACACGCGCACAGGAACACAGGGATACCTGCACAACCCACTAATGCTGCCCACCTCTTTAAATGCCAGTCGTAACTCCAAAGACGAGGTAATTTCCCCTAATGCAGTGCAATTTATAAATTTTCTTGAAGATAACCTCCTGGTAATTATAAATGGAAGAACGAAGAGTGATGAAAATGAGGAATACACCTACATATCAGAACGGGGCTCCTCTGTGGTAGATTACTGTATAGTTACTCACACGCTCCTAGAACATAGAATTGATTTGTTGATTAATCCACTTCCATATTCGGATCATATGCCAATGGTTATTAAAATGGACTCCAATTTAGATGGAATAAAACTTTAAAGCTCTACACCTTGTACCTTTAAAAAGTACAAATGGGCATCCGAAAAAGAGACTACCTTCATACAGAATCTAGTCGCAATACAAGGATCTTGGAATTCACCGATTGAAATGCTAACTAATAATTTCACCAATCAAATCCAGAGTGCAATGCATACTGCTGGTATGCAAGTTGTAATAACACCCGATGGTCGTAAATCCTAACCTTAGTTCGACCGTGAGTGCTACTTAACAAAAAAATCTCTAAAATCTCAGCTTAAAATCTACATAAGATCAAACAGTGAAGGTGACCGCAAGGCATACGCTTTATTAAAAAAGAAATACTCATCACTTCTGACCGGCAAAAAGAAAACCTACTATACTAAAATACAAGAGAGGTTGAAGGAGGTGAGGGACTCTGCGGGTTTTTGGAAAACAATATCACTGTTTAAAAATATAAGAACAAACTCTCGGAAACATTTCTATTCAAAAATGGCAACAGTTTTATACCGAACTTCTCGCGACTTCTCCACCAGTCAAGTACGATTGGCCCATAAGAGTTATACTGATGCCAGACGACGAGTTAATGGCCGAAATATCCTTGTCGGAGATAACTGGAGAAATCGCTCACTTGAAGCGCAATAAGGCTTGTAGACTTGATGATATTCCTAATGAAGCTATAAAAGCCCTGCCCCCAGCTTATTTGACTGCCTTAAAAGATATTTACAATAGAGTTCTAAAAACTGGTCAATTCTCAACAACTTGGTGCAAAACAATTATACATCCCATCTTTAAAAATGGTGATGCCGACAATCCTCACAATTATCGGGGAATAGCACTTCTAAGCAACCTCGCTAAGCTTTTCTCATCAATAATGAAAATACGACTAAGCAACTGGACCGAAAAAAGAGCAATTATACCGGAAAATCAAGCGGGTTTCAGAAAAGAACATTATGCCAATGATCATATTTTTACTTTGGTCTCACTAATCCAATTAACACTTAGACGTAAAAGACGAAAGTTCTACGCTTTCTTTTTCGATCTTAAAAAGGCTTTTGATACGGTGCCCCAAGCCCTCCTAAGGAAAAAACTGTTAGACATTGGATTGAATTTCCGATTTATAAATCTAATTAATAATTACTACGAAAACATGACAGCTGCGGTGAGATGGAACAATTCATTTACTGAATTTATCAAAATAAAATCCGGAGTGTTACAGGGTGAGCCACTATCTCCTTACTTATTCATACTTTTTATTAACGACCTGATTAGTACTTTTGACTGCTCTGATATACCTGGTATTTATCTGTCAAAGCATGGTAATATCCATTTGTTACTATATGCAGATGATATTGTACTGATAGGCCAATCTAAGAACAATTTGCAGATAAAAATTAATATGATACGAAAATATTTTGAAGAAAATATGCTAACGCTGAACGAAAACAAATCAAAAATAATGGTATTTCGCAATGGTGGGAAGCGGTCAAAATCCGATAATTGGTATTGGGGACAACAAACACTGAATGTCACGGAAAGATACATGTATCTAGGATATCCACTAACCTCAACAAAATCTTTTAAGCAAGCCGCAATATACTATAAGGGTAAAGCTCTCGCTGCCAGCGGTGCGGTATGGCCTATTCTGACCAGGTCGAAGATGAACTCTTTTAAATCCTCTATGAAACTTCTTGACGCGATGGTTCTATCAACCCTGCTATACGCGGCACCTGTTTGGGCAAATGAGCATGCATCAATTGTTGATCAAATTCAGGACTCATTTATGCGAAGATATCTAAATTTACCAAGATACACCCCCGGATACATGCTCAGGATAGAATTGGGAAGAGTATCACTCAGCGTTGCAGTCTTAAAACTTACCTTAAAGTTCTGGTTGAGAATGCTAGGAATGGGTGAAACTAGATTGCCGCTGCTCTGCTTGTCCCAGCTGTGGGAAATCTCAAACGCAACGAAAAAATATATAGGTTTCACAGGAAGTATATTTAATATTTTAAACACCACCGGATTTCAATGGTTGAATTTCTGCACAGACTATAGAACATTACAAAGAGAAATTCTCCGCATAATAGATCAATCTCTGCAAAAGGATCACACAAGAATAACAAATTTAAGACTATACCCACACTATAAAAACATCTGCTCAACTCCGTTACCGGAACACTATCTGTCCAGCGATTTCCCGCTCCGGGTCAAACGGTGTATTGCCGGACTGAGAATCCTCTCGATTCTCTTTACTGATGATCGCCCCAAAATATTTAAAACAGACGGATGGACATGCGAGATTTGCGGGACAAGAATGGAGCCGGGGCTACATCACCATATACTCTCATGTATGGGGCTGAAATACGAACGAGAAGTGCTCCTCAGTGAAATAGGCCTTGAGGGACTCTCTTTGGAGCTACTGTTGAATGAGGGTGGTGAGAAACAGAGCTGGAGCGTTTGCGTTGTTCAAATTTTGGAAGACGGCTGAAGAGAAGAGGAAGTTATATACATAATATAATTGATGTAAATAATTATATGTAAATAATCTTTGTCAGGATTAGAATGACGAATCCTGTATGGGACTTTGATTCCAGTAAAAGGCTTGTTGCTGCTGTTGTATATAGTCACAGTGTAGAAAATACTACACTATACCTACTACTTATAGGTTTCTCTCTGTATTCTTAGTTCTCTTCTCTTCAATTACTCTGTTAACTGGCGAATCCTTTATAGGACGAGAGGTCCTCAATAAAGGCTTTTGTTGTTGTTGTTGTATTTAAAATAAAATCAAAAACAATTATTCGATTAATAAACAAAAATCTACATGCAAATTCAGGGGAAAATATGCAAACTGGTCAATATATGCTAATAACATATCAATATTAGAAATACATAGATTGGAAAATGCAATAGCTAAAGCAGAAAACAAAACAGATATTTATCAAGTGATAAATGGAATCACGAATATATTAATAGAAGCCGCCTACCAATCTTTGGAAGTTAAGCCCACAAATCTTAAAGAGTTCTCTAGAATTAGCTGGTGGAATAGCGAACCTGGAACAAATGAAAACGTATTTCCACTTTATAAGAAATTTATATTATCATAATGGAACAATTAGTTATACTATATTCAGATAAGTTAGGAATAAATACAATAATGCAATAAAAAAACTAAAAGAAACAATTGGCGATTCTTTATAGAAGAAAACTTTACTAATAATCCATTTGGAAACGCATTTAATATTTTTGTAAATTGAGAACATCAAAAGAACAAAAGGGAATACCCATTATTGATAAATCACCAGAATATTTAAAAGAACAAAAGATGATCGAATTACTGAACAAGTTAATTCCAGACAATCAAAATTTTGACGACTTCAGTCAACAATCAACAAGAAGATACAAACCACAAATGAATAATAAAAGCAGAGTACATATCGAAGTAGAAGAAATAAAGAAATTAATCTCAAATATTTATGTTAAAAAGGCGCCTGGAATAGATAGCATAAGCAATAATATGATCAAATATGCTTCCCCCAAATCTCTCCAAGATTTTTGAAAAAATAATAATAAATAAAATTTATGAATTTTATCGAGAAAATAATATTTTAAACAATAGACAACATGGATTTATAAAAATGAAATAAACGATAACATGTTTGGAAAAAATAACAGAGGTTATATTAGAACATAGACAGAATCATTTAGTGTCGCTAATTGCAATCGATATAGAGGGTGCATTTGACAACGCATGGTGGCCATCTCTCTATAAAACAACTAGCCGAATGACCCGGGCAACGCCCGGGTTTTAACCGATTAAATCTTTTTATTCAAATACTATTCGTTACAATTATAAATTGGCGCCGTGGATGTCACTCTTGTGAAACGTCCCGCTCCAAGCTTTGTGTCTGAGAAGCGATATTTTTATAGAAAGATGATCTGGCTTTTGTTTTCTGCTCGAATGAATGTTTTTCTGTTAGAATTTTGTTCCTGCGTACAAAATAATGAACTGGTTTCACCCGTGGTCTCTGCTTTTAGGAATTTTTCCCGATATAATTTTGTATCTGATAATCAAACATGATACAGCAATATCGTCATCATCATTTTCTGACTAAAAATATATAGTTTTAATAATTGATTTATATTTATTTTTAAATAGCCTATCGTCTTCCCCGTATTTTTTTTTACCTATGTATGGAAATTTTGGTTTGAATTAGTGAACTACTGCGAACTTGTATACCGGACATACAAACAAACATACAAGCATTCATTTATATATAATACTAGACGAATGACCCGGGCAACGCCCGGGTTTACACGATTAAATGTATCATTCAAACACATAAAACATAGCAAAATAAAACAGCAAATATAGCAAGAGCAGTTATTTTAAACGCTGAATTAGATCAGTTATAGCAAAAAATGAAAATATATACCTGCCGGCGGCGCGCGCCCGTTGGCTGCCTGCGAGCACGTGACTTCCCTGTGCTCGCGCATGGCTGTCGGCGAGGGCCCACGCGACCGCCCGCCATTCGCGCGCACAGGGAAGTCACGTGCTCGCCGGCAGCCAACAGGCGCGCGCCGCCGGCAGTACGCCTGAGTGTTCTAGAGGGCGCTGCTCGTGAGCTAAGTAGAATAATTTGAATATATAGTTTTAATAAATGATTTATATTTATTTTAAAATAGCCTATCGTCATCCCCGTTATTTTTTACCTATGTATGGAAATTTTGGTTTGAATTAGTGAACTACTGCGAATTTGTATACCGGACATACAAACCAACAAACAGACAAACATACAAACATTCATTTTTATATATATATAAGATAAATTAAGATAATATACCCGCTGATTTGATTAAAAATATTGCAATCGTTCTTAAATAATAGAAAAACAATTTTTATATATACTTATGGTGATAAGAAGGTTAATAAAACAATTTCAAAAGGCTGTCCACAGGGCGGACTACTGTCCCCATTGCTATGTCTGATATTACTGAATGATTTATTAAACAAAATGCAGATACCCAATTCTAAAATACTGTGTTATGCTGATGATGTGACAACAATAGTTTGGAATAAATACAAGGATACTCTTTAGAATTTGATTGAATCAATCTTGGAATAAATCGATCAATGGTGTACTCAAAATAAACTGAAAATCAGTCTTGAGAAAACTAACATTCTGCATTTGCACAATAAAGACATGTCCACAATAAAGTTTAAAAACAAAATAATTATACCATTTCAAGAAATTAAAATATTAGGAGTCCCTTTTGCAAATCATTTTAGAAAGAAAAAACTTAATTTCAATCCTCACATAGATATTATATTAAATAAAGCAAAAAGATTAAAAAATCTGCTACTGTCAATTTGAGGAAAAGCTTGGGGTCTGAGTACCCAAAAGAGACTTACATTATACAAAACAATATTTAGGCCAATGTTTTCTTATGGATCGGAGATATGGTATAAATTGGTAGATAAGAAAAATATAAATAAATTAAATTCATTTCAATACCAAATGATATTATGGTGCACGCAATCATATAAAACGACGAGTTCTAATTGTAAACATAGCATAGCCAAGATGTTTTTGCTCAACGATTTCAGTGAAACCAAAGAAATAAAATATGAATTAAATAATTTAAATTTAGAAGAAACATAAAAATACAATTTAGATGTCCCAAGCATAATAACGAATTTTATTAAATTTAAAATGGCTACTTTGAAGAACAACACAAATTAAACTTTTCAAAGCTTCTCCCCTAACAACATACCAAAATATTTCCAGCCGAACTTTCATAATTCTCAATTCATTTCTAATCATGGAAATTTGAGAAGTTTTTAAAAAGAATTAAAGCAGTGGAAGACTCGAGTTGTTTTTGTGGACATGAGGAACAAACCTCAATACATCTTTTATTAGATTGTCCTGTTTTTGAAGACTACAGAATCAAAAATAATTTAATAGTAACAGATCCAAGTATTTTTATTTCCAGTAAAGAAATGTATATTAAATGCAATACCTTTTGTAGTTATATTTTAAATTATATAGCAACAAATTTATTTTAAGAAACTGATAATTTATATTATGCTTATTGTACATATTGCCAGACACTTCTTCCTTTGAACACAGTTATTTTTCTCGTTTTTTTTTTCTCTCTCTCTCTCTCTCTCATAGTTAACATCATATGACTATTATATTCACGGCCTAAATTTATTGTATTATATAGGTTTTTAACTTTTAATTAGACATTTTTAATTTTTATTTAGATATTTTAAATTTTAATTTGGACATTTTCATTTTAATTTAGACACGTGGACTTTTTTATATAATCTTTATTTAAGACACTTTAAAAGACAGCTATGACAACACTAAATATAATATTAAAATATTATCGTCTTATTTCTACTAATTTTAAAATGAATAGAGACTCGTATCAAGCAATATCAAAAGGAAAACAGGAAACTTTAATCAAGTTGGTATGCTTACAAGACGAAACTATGCAAAAGCTTCTAAGTTATTGAACATCAATTATAGTTCTGCTATGCGAAATTATAGAAAAGAAGGCTATTTAAAATTAATAAATAAAGGAGGATTTAGACAGAAAAAAATTTCATAAAGCTATTTAGATTTTATTTTGAAAAGTATATACAAAACAATTCTAGTATAACTTTTAAAAAATAAGCGATGAATTGAAAATTATTTTAAACCTAGAAATGTAGCAAACAACGATAATCAATGCAATAAAAGAGTTTAAAATAACTCTGAAAAAGTCATCTATTGAGTTGATGATATATAGCTAGCAATAAATATATATATATATATGTTACTATGAAAATGTTAATCTGCAAGACGCAGGTTATCATCATCCCTTTTTGATTTGTTTTTGTCACTTTTTGGCGTTTCGCAAATAAACAATAAAAGGCTGTATCAGACTTTACTAAGACAATAAAGATTTGCTAAAAATAAATGTGTACGAAGATGCTGCATTTGGCGACGAGGATATAAGAGTAAGTACCCTCGAATTTTGAAGTAAATATTTTTAGAAAATATCTTTGATTTTGCATATAATTGAAAGTTAATTTTAAAAGACACAAATTGCAAAGTTTTAGGATGCAAATTTAAGAAAGAGTGAAATAAAATGGCTAGTTACCAATTTAAGGAATATAATGAGGAAACTGAAACTTTTGAAACGTTTTATGAACGATTGGAACAGTTTCTCATATTGGAGGAGGCAGGGGATGAGAAGAAAAAGGCTTATCTCCTAACCCTCATGGGAAGTAAAACATATGGTGTTTTGAAGAATTTGTGCAGTCCTTTTCTACCTAAAAATAAAACTTTTGATAACCTAATAGATATCTTGAAAAGGCACTTCTCTCCAAAGCGCTCAATTGTAGTAGAGAGGTTCATTTTTTTTAAAAGAATGCAATTAAAGGAAGAAAGCATCTCGGATTACTTGGTGGAAATTAAGCGTTTGGCTTCCTCATGCAACTTTGGAAATTTTCTGGAGGATTCTTTACGTGATAAAATGGTTTGTGGGTTATATAATGCCAAAATACAAAATAGAATTTTGTCGGAGGGCGACATTTCTTTAGCTAAAGTAATTGAGATAGCATTATCTATGGAAGCGGCCGAGAAAAATACAAAATTATTTCATTTGGAGCAGGGTGAAGATTGTGTAGATAAGTTGAGGATGGAACGCAAGGTTGAATCAAATTTCCAGAATGACAAATGTAAACATTGTGGTAAACTGCATAAAGAACCATGTAGATTTAAGGAAGCGATATGCTTTAAGTGTAATAAAAAAGGACACATTGCCTCAATATGTTGGAGCAGTAGAAGAAATCTAAGGCAACATCAGAATCAGCTGGGAAATATACATCAGATAGGAGACCAAGAAGAGGAGGAAGAGTATGTCCAGAAAATTATAAGCGTGACGATACCTGAGTATAAAATTAATTTTGCCTCAAGTGACCCTCCCTATCTGATGGAGTTAAAAGTAGAAGGAAACTTTATTAAATTTGAAATGGATACGGGTAGTGGTCTAACACTGATATCAGAAAAGGATTTTAAAAATAGTCTTCAACACTTGAAATTGGAAAAAGCGAGTATTATTGTAAGAACTTATGATGGTACCGTGGTACCCATTCTGGGTAAAATCAATGTCAAAGTGGAGTGTCAAGATATTACTTACAAACTTAGAGCGTTGGTGGTGAATGGAGAAAAGAGGGCTTTGATGGGAAGAGAATGGATAAATAGATTGAAATTGGGCTGTTTCGCGGTAAAACATATGCCTGTGGAAATTACCATTGAGGAAATTTTGAAGGAAAATCAAGCCCTATTTGTGGAGACAACTGAACCAATAAAAGGTTTCACATTTTCAGTAAACATGTGTGATGTGAATCCAATTTTCCATAAGGCTCGTCCGGTGCCTTTCGCCATTAGGCCAGCAGTTACTGAAGCATTAGACAAAATGGTGGCTAAGGGTTATCTATGTGAGGTGGCGAGCAGTAAATGGGCCACTCCAGTGGTTGTAGTGCCGAAGAAAAATAAAGAGATCAGAATTTGCTGCGACTTCAAGGTAACTCTAAATAAATATTTGGACACTGCGGCCTATCCCCTTCCCACACAGCAAGATTTATTCTCCACATTGGCCAAGGGAAAATACTTTTCTAAATTGGACTTGAGGAACGCTTATCTGCAATTAGAGGTGGACCCAGGCACCCGACCGTTACTAACGATAAATACTCATAAAGGGCTTTTCAGGTTTAAGAGAATGCCATTTGGATTGGCAAATGCGCCCAGTTATTTTCAATCTGTAATGGATAGGGTTTTGTCGGGTATAGGAGGCGTAATTTGTTATATTGATGATGTCCTTATAGCCACAGCATCAATTGAAGAACATCTGGCGTTGTTGAAGACTATATTTGCTCGCTTGGCGAAGTATAATATCAAACTAAAGAAAGAAAAATGCCTATTTTTGCAAAAAGAAATTGAATATTTAGGACATCTTGTCACGGGAGAGGGCATCAGACCTTTAGATCATAAGGTACAAGCAATACAGAAGGCCAAAACGCCTACGAATATCTCTGAATTAAGGTCATTTCTGGGTTTAGTAAACTTTTATGGGAAGTTCATACCCAATTTGCCAGAGCTTTTGAAGCCTCTTCATGAGCTTCTTCACAAAAAACGTCCTTGGGTTTGGACAAAGGAATGTGGAGAGGCCATTGACAAGTGCAAGAATAGCATTACCTCTGAGAGGGTGCTAGTCCCGTATGATGCGACTTTGCCATTGTGTTTGGCCACTGATGCATCGCAGATTGGAGTGGGCGCTGTGTTGTCACATATTATAGAAGGCCAGGAGAGACCGATTATGTTTGCCTCACGGACTTTATCGGAAGCAGAACAAAATTATTCTCAGATTGAGAAGGAGACTCTAGCCATTATTTATGGAGTTACCAAGTTTCATCAATTTATTTATGGAAGAAAATTTATTCTTATTACAGACCATAAGCCATTGGTGACCATTTTGGGCTCAAGATCAGGAATCCCCACCTTATCTACTTCAAGATTGCAGCGTTGGGCGCTTATTTTGTCAGCTTATACTTTCGATATTAAATTTCGAAGAACTCAAGACCATGGGAATGCAAATCTTCTGTCACGTTTTCCTGTGGGCTGTGAAGAAATTCCAAGATTAAATAATGTCTATGCTTTATCCTATGTGGAAGAATTGCCGATCACAGCAGAGGAAATTGCCACGGAAACTGAAAATGACGAAGTGCTCTCATTGGCCAAATTTTATACTCAGCAAGGCTGGCCTGAAAAAGTGGCTGATCACCTCAGACCTTATTTTCAAAGGAAACTTGAGCTAACTGTAGATGGGGAGTGTTTGGTTTGGGGAATGAGAGTTGTCATTCCACCATCTCTCGGAATAAAAATGTTGAACTGTCTTCATGAAACTCATTCCGGTATGAACAAAATGAAGGCTGTAGAAAGATCACATTTTTGGTGGCCAAATCTAGATACCCAAATCGAGTTTTTGGTGAATAAGTGCAGACGCTGTCAGCAATCCCAGGATGGGCCAAATAAAGGAAAATGGCAACCCTGGAGATGGTCAACCAGACCTTGGCAAAGAATTCACATCGATTTTGCAAATAAGGAAAACATTAATTTATTAATAGTAGTAGATAGTCATTCGAAGTGGATCGAAGCCATCCCAATGAGAGAGACCACCACACGCAAAACCATTGAGCAACTACGGCGACTTTTTTCTTCCTATGGTTTACCGGAGGAACTTGTATCTGATAATGGACCTCAGTTTACTGGTAGTGAAATGAAAGGTTTTCTGGAAGGAAATGGAATTAAACAAACATTGATCCCGGCGTACCACCCGCAAAGTAATGGCTTGGCTGAAAGAGCGGTTAGAACAATTAAGACGGCCCTGGATAAAAATAAAAGGAAAGTTGGGGATACACACCATTCAAGACACCTTATCAAAAGTTCTTCTGGCATATCGAAGCACCCCGCATGTGACAACGGGAAAGACTCCATCAGAGCTCTTTATTGGGCGTGCGCTTCGAACTAGAGTATCGTTGATACATCCCAGCTTGGCATCTAGAGTTAGGGACCAGCAAGCCAGGCAAATGAAGTATGATCGGCGAACCCATTTGGAAGAATTCCAGATAGATGATTTAGTGTGGTGTAAAAACTTTAGAGGTGGTGATAAATGGATCCCAGGAAAAATTGTGGGCAAGAAGGGAACTAGAGTCTACACCATTTTGATCCACGGACAGGTAAAGGCCTATCACAGGGATCAAATTAGAAAAAGGTGGAGGAATGGTGAGGAAGATGAGAGTGGAGATGGAGAGCGTCAACCCGAGCACTCAAGAGGAGCAGGTCCCAGTGCCATAATCTCGGAGGTTGTACGAGACAGAGGTTATATGGAGTCGCTGTCGCCAGGACTAACTAGCCAGCGGTCGGATCAAGATTCAGAGGTTCAGAGTGATACAGACGATGGAAAGTCATTGGAGCCTCTTCGCTCGCTGGACCCCGAGGCCTTGAAAGAGGAGGGTCCTGTCCTAAGGCGGAACCCACCTCGAGCGAGGAGACCGCCTGTGAGATTTCGTGTTTGAAGAGAGAAGATGATGATATATAGCTAGCAATAAATATGTATATATATGTTTCTATGAAAATGTTAATCTGCAAGACGCAGGTTATCATCATCCCTTTTTGATTTGTTTTTGTCACTTTTTGGCGTTTCGCAAATAAACAATAAAAGGCTGTATCAGACTTTACTAATACAATAAAGATTTGCTAAAAATAAATGTGTACGAAGATGCTGCAGTTGATCAACATAAAATCAGATGAAACTAAGCGAAAAATAAAGATGCGGAATTGTTTATTAATAACACTGGTCTACACTGAAAAAGATGTTTTTGATAATGCATCAGTATCTGACTTAATTTGAGGTGCTGATCACGAATATAATGTTAGTTTTTATGTATCTCATCAATTTTTAGAGATATAACTTATACATATTTAGGCCACAATGTGGTACATCAGTCCTGCAATAACTTTAGTGAAACGAAGAAAGAAAACTTTTATTGTTATATATTTTTATTATATATGTTATATAAAGCTATTGTTTAGGGTATTATATGTTAAAATGTTATTTTATTTAAAGTTATAATTTCATAGATATAAATACTCTGTTTTAATCGACCGCCAGAGGTCACGCTTCTACTATATAAACTGATTGTTGTTCTTCCCCGTTGGTCCCCATCAAATGGATAGTTTTCCTCGCTGGGATCTTCAATGCTGCATTACACCTGTGCTACTTCCCGAAGACATGGAAACATGCCATTATCATAACCATTCCAAAAAAATCACCTGTCAAATCACCTGAAGATCTCAGACCAATCAGCCTTCTCTCTACCATCGGTAAGGTATACGAGAGGATTGTTCTTCGCAGATTGCAGACATACATGGATTCTATTAACTTTATCATTCCTCAACAATTTGGATTCAGAAAAGGACACTCCACAACCCACCAGCTAATCACAGTAATAGACTACATCCAAATAAGAAAGTCCCACAAGGAGGCAGTAGGTGCTGTTTTTCTAGACCTTACCAAAGCCTTTGATAGAGTATGGCATGATGGCTTGATAGCAAAAATAACAAAAAATCAATTTCCAAGGGATTTTATAAAATTCTTGAAAAACTATCTCCAGGACAGAACCTTTTCAATTAAGCAAGGGAATTATATAACCACGGCAAAACCAACCCAGATTGGAGTACCTCAAGGCTCTATCCTTGGACCCTACCTATTCAACATCTACATCAACGATTTCCCTCCACATCCAAAATGTAAAATAAAACTTTTCGCAGATGACGCAGCAATTCTAGCAAACTCCAAATCAATAGGAATAATAACTACACAACTCCAAAATTACATAAACAGTATAACCAAATGGTGCAACGATTGGAAATTAGATATCAACCCAAAAAAGTCTCAGGCAATAATTTTCCTCCACTAGACAATAAAAAATTCAAGCCACAATCCATCCTAAAGGTAAACCAAAGCCCTATTAACTGGACTGACAGCGTTAAATATCTTGGAGTTACCTTAGACTCCAAGTTGAAATTCAACATGCATGTCAAAAATATCAGAAAGAAAGCAAAAATCGCAAAAATAACATTATCAAGCCTGTTCAACTATAGAAGCAAATTGACTACAAAACAAAAGTTTACTCTATACAGAAGTTGTATCCTCCCGATAGTAACATACGCACTCCCAATTTTGTGTAAATATATTACAACCACAAACAAAAATAGGGTAAACGCATTTATGAGAATCTGCCTTCGGACAAGTATAGGAGCTCCATTCAACCTATCAAACACGATACTGAAGGAGGACTTGAACCAACCCGATCTAGAAGATATGTACCAAACTTCCGTTAAGAAATTATACCTCCAAATGCAAAATTCAAATAATCCAACCATACAAGATATTCTACAAAATAAAGGAGATATCAATCCCCGATTCCGACGACCCGGCCCTGACACTTAGTCAAGAGCTCATCGCCCAACAGCTGCCCTCCTGCAAGGCCTAGGGGGACCACTTCTACTCCACCAACTCGCCATGTGTAAATAGCCAGGACAAGGTGACTCGCGAGCTGTGCTCGAATGTAACACCAGTAAATTGAGACGAAATAAATAAAATAAATCCCCGTTGGTCAATGTAGGCCAATTAGCCCGGATTCTCAAGAAATCATTCCCCGTTGGTCGGCTCAAACATGTTTGTAATTATGTAAATAATATTTTGTTTTATTTATTCTTACGCCTTAAGCCAGGCATTACTTTTATCAAATTATGTTCTTTTAAATATTCCTTTATGACAATTAAAGCAATTACTGATCAAAACCACATTATTATTTTTATTTCAAGATTATTCAACCACGACTGCACCGCCATTACAATAATCCTCAACATGATCTAAATTCAAACAGAAAATCATATCTTTTTTTAAATATAATATTAGTCGACAGGATATTTACCTGTTTTTTCAAAATGACAAAAGCAAATATTTCGAATTCAAATATGCAAATTTTCCAATCAAAAATAGTTCATTTCAACCAAAAATAATCTACTTTAACAAGAAAACATAGCCTTCTCCAAACAAACATAGCCATCCCCAATCAAATATAGCCATCTCCACAAGCAAAAATAGCCATCTACACAAGCAAACATAGCATTCTCTACAAGCAAACATAGCCTCTACAATCAAACATCTCCATCTCCTACCATATCCAACAGTTTCAAGCAGCCTTCTCCCTTCCAACTCCAGCCATCACACCTTCCGCCCAACACCAGCCATCTCCCGAGATCTTCAAATCCAGCCCATCATCCAACCCAAGGTACTTTGTATCCATTATATTTCGTAGTTTTCCTCATTTTAACTTTATGTTATCACCCATTATTTGCAATAGTTTTCAATCGCTGTTTGCTTATGGTAACATCCCTTTTGTCATTTCTTGAATATTTTTGCCATTTAAATAATGCCATCCTTTGAATCATTATAAAATTCCATATTTTCTTTGCTCAATTAGTTCTATATCTCTCCTAAATATATTTAATTCCATATTATACTTTTAAACCTTTGTAATCAAGTTAAGCCTTTAGCACCATAACAATTTTAACACGCCATATGTAAAACAGTCGGCCGGGAGGACAACAACAACAACAAATTAATATATTTCTCACATTCAATTTCTTTATTAAAAATTAGCTAAACTTTAATGTTTTTCATATTTTTCAATTTTTCCTTTTCACTATATGTTCAAAATTCCCAAACTTTTAATATTTTCCTATTTAATCTCATTTCACAGTGTTTTTATATTTAAAATTTGCATTTTTACTCCATTACTTATTTCATATGTAATTATCTAAAAGCGTTTCTGCCAATATGTAAATTTTTCGAGACCAACATATGTAAATTTTAACTTTTTTTTTTGTGTTCACCTTGATTCTTTTTTTCAATGCCCATTCTTTATTCTTAACATTAATTTCATTTATATTTACATGTCCATTCCTTGTTTTCAGATTTGCCTTTTGTACATAAACTTTGTCTCAACTTATTGCTTTTTTTTTCCATAAATGCCTTTAATCATCAAATGTTTCCACTTATCTTTTACTAATGTAATTTTCATATTGTTTTCAATGTTATTCATCATTTTTCATTTATATACTTTTGTAAATATCATGCATTTTTCTTATTTTTAATAATGTCATTTTCTCATGTTTTTTCCAATCTATTGGCTCACAACAAGCCAATATGATCATGGAATATCACCTCTCACTTTATTCTCTTTAGAATCATTTTATCTTTTTTTTAACTATATTTTTTTATCACTTTTCTCTGAATGAACCCATATTATTTTCTTCACAGGGGGGAAATGTTATATAAAGCTATTGTTTAGGGTATTATATTAAAATATAAGTTTATTTAAAAATATATTTCATAGATACAAATACTGCTAAATCGACCGCCAGAGGTCACGCTTTCCCTATAAATACTCATTGTTGTTCTTCCCCATTGGCCGACCCAAAACTTTGTAATTATGTAAATAATATTTTGTTTTCTTTGTTCACTCGCCTTAAGCCAGGCAGTAATTTTACCAAGTTATGTTTATCCTATAGCACAATAAAAACAATTACTGATCAAAACCAATATTTTTATTATTATTTCAAGATTATTCGACCACGACTGCACCACCATTACAATAATCCTCAACATTATCAAATATCAAGCCGAAACACTCAACTTTTTTTTTATAATATATATATATATATTTATTTATTTATTTATATATATTTGAATATTTAATCAAAAGAAATAAACACAAAAATATTAAATTAAATGAATGCAATAAAGAAGAAAATAATGCGAATTATATATATTCAGAACAACTATGATGATAACAACTTGAGAATTACAGAAGCAAAAAAATGTTCACAGAATATTTCACGCTGATATATTACACCATCTTCCCGCTACATGCAAATATATATTGAAGGAGGTCTCCGATTTCTTGGTGGGTTTCTTTTTGGGATGGGTCCTTCATTACTGGCTTCGGGATTCGGTGAACGAGACGACTCCCCTGAAATGCCTCCCTCATTCTGGTCCACGAGTCCAGAGTCCCGCTGCTGTCTGGCTGTTTCTATAGGCGGCGATTCACTTCTGCCTCTGTTGGGCATATCAGCCTCAGGAACGATGATATCAGTTTCTTCTCTTTGGCGTCCATATTGTCGATCTTCATCTCCACCATTCTCCCACCTCCTTCTTATTTGATCTCTATGATAACTTTTGACCTGTCCGTGTATTAAAACTGTATAGACTCGGGATCCTTTTCTCCCCACTATTCTGCCTGGAATCCATCGATCCCCGCCTCTAAAATTTCGACACCAAACCATGCCATCTATTCCAAACTCATCTTGTTGAAATCCGTGGTCGTATTTCATTTGCCTGGCCTGCTGCTCCTTTACTCTTGATTCCAGATTTGGATGTATAATTGATAGTCGGGTTCGAAGGGAACGCCCAATAAAGAGTTCTGACGGAGCCTTCTTGGTTGTTTCATGAGGGGTGCTACGATATGCCAGCAAATTTTTTGATAGCGTGTCCTGAATGGTATCCCCAGGTTTTCTTTTATTTTTGTCTAACGCCATTTTTATCATCTTGACAGCTCTCTCTGCCAGGCCATTGCTCTGAGGATGGTACGCAGGAATCAGTGTTTGTTTTATTCCATTATTTTTTTCAATTGCATATCACTACCCGTAAACTGAGGGCCATTATCTGACACTATTTCTTCTGGTAAACCATAAGAAGAAAAAAGGTCGTCTTAATTGCTCAACTGTTTTTGCTGAGGTTATTTCTCTCATTGGGAATGCCTCGACCCACTTAGAATGACTATCCATGACAATTAGCAAATTGATGTTATCTTTGTTTGCATAATCAATATGGATCCGCTGCCAGGGTCTAACTGCCCAAATCCAAGGTTGCCACTTCACTCTATTTGGGCCATCTTGAACCTGTTGGCAGTTTCTACACCTGTTTACCAGGAACTCAATCTCATTGTCTAGATTCGGCCACCAGAAATGAGACCTTGCCACAGACTTCATCTTGCTCATCCCTGAATGGGTCTCGTGTAAGCAACTCAACAAGTTCGGTCTGAGAGAGGAAGGAATAATGACCCGCATCCCCCACAATAGACACTCTCTGTCCACAGTCAGCTCCAGTTTTCTCTGAAAGTAAGGTCTGGGGTG
This sequence comes from Cordylochernes scorpioides, assembly GCA_030710605.1. NCBI lineage: Eukaryota > Metazoa > Arthropoda > Arachnida > Pseudoscorpiones > Chernetidae > Cordylochernes > Cordylochernes scorpioides. The sequence continues at coordinate 41,510,608 of CP092871.1, forward strand.
GTCTGGCACCCTCTCAAGCCAGCCATGCTGGGTATAGCACTTCACTATTGATAGCACTTCATCCTTTTGAGTTTCAATTCTAATTTCTTCAGCTATGATTGGCAAATCCTCCATGTAGGACAGTGCATAAATGTTATCCAGTCTCGAAGTTTCCCCACTCTCAACTGGAAGACGTGACAGAAGATCTGCATTTCCATGATCTTGAGTTTTTTTAAACTTGATATCGTAGGTATAAGCAGACAGAATTATCGCCCATCTCTGTAATCTCGAAGTTGATAAAGTAGGAATTCCCGATTTTGGGCCTAAAATAGACACTAGCGGCTTATGATCCGTTATCAGGGTAAAACGTCTCCCATAAATAAACGGATGGAATTTGGTCACTCCATAAATTATTGCGAGAGCTTCCCTCTCAATCTGAGAATAGTTGCGCTCGGCTCCTGATAGGGTCCGAGAGGCAAACATGATCGGTCTTTCCTGGCCTCCGATGACATGAGACAGAACCGCGCCAATTCCATTCTGGGATGCATCCGTGGCCAAAAACAAAGGCAATGTGGTGTCGTACGGAACTAAAACCCTCTCAGAGGTAATGCTACTCTTGCACTTTTCAATAGCCTCTTCACACTCCTTGGTTCAGCTCCAGCTATTCTTTTTATGAAGCAGCTCGTGAAGAGGCCTCAATAGATCCTGTAGATTCGGAATAAATTTTCCATAATAATTCACCAATCCAAGAAATGACCTCAACTCAGAGATGTTTGTCGGACTCTTGGCCTTCTGTAAAGCTTGCACCTTGTGATCCAAAGGTCGGATGCCATCTTCCTTGATAAGATGGCCCAAATACTCGATTTCTCTTTGCACAAATTTACATTTATCCTTCTTCAGTTTAATGTTGTATTTTTCCAAACGCAGAAACACAGTTTTCAATACAGCTAAGTGTTTCTCCACTGAAACTGTAGCTATTAGGACATCATCAATATAGCAAATAACGCCCTCTATTCCAGCCAGAATTATATCCATCACAGATTGGAAATAACTAGGGGCATTAGCCAGACCAAAAGGCATTCTTCTAAACCTGAAAAGTCCCTTATGTGTGTTGATAGTTAAAAATGGCTGGGTGCTCGTTGCCACCTCTAGTTGCAGGTAAGCGCTGCTTAAATCTAATTTTGAGAAATATTTCCCCTTGGCCAAGATAGCAAACAAGTCTTTCTGAGTGGGGAGCGGATAAGTTGCTGTATCCAAGAATCTGTTCAACGTTACCTTAAAATCACAACAAATTCTCATTTCCTTTTTTTTTTTGGTACCACTACTACTGGAGTTGCCCACTGGCTACTCCTCACCCTATATAAGTATCCCTTTGTCACCATATTTTCTAAAGCTTCTGTAACCGCCGTTCTAATCGCAAAAGGCACCGGTCGAGCCTTATGAAATATTGGGCTGACGTCACGAATATTCATTGAAAAAGTGAATCCTTTTATGGGCTCTGCTGTGTCATTGAACAAAACTTGGTGCTCTTTCAAAAATTCAGCAATAGCAATTTCCGAAGGTATCTGGTTCACCGCAAAATAATCAATTTTCAACAAATTTATCCATTCTCTCCCCAGCAGGGCCTTTTTTTCACCTTTGACTAATACTGCTCGAAGCATTGAAGTCTTGCCCTGAAATTCCACCTTAACGATAACTTCGCCCAGAATTGGTACTACTGTCCCGTCATATGTCTTGACGATCATTCCGATAGTTTTTAACTGTGCATTTGGAAGATACTTCTTGAAATCATTCTCCGATATCAAGGTTAGACAACTTCCCGTATCCAATTCAAAATCTATAAAATTTTCCTCGACTTTCAATCTTATGGTATAGGGAGGGTCACTTGTCGTAGTATTTATTCTATAATCGTGTGGTGTCCTCATGCATGTAATTTTTTGGATCAATTCCTCCGTCTCTCCCTGATCATCCATCTGATGTATCCTATTCTGTTGGCTCTCCTGTTCCCTAATAGGATCTACTTCATGATTCCTACATACTGGGGCAATGTGACCTTTTTTCTGCACTTGAAACACACTGCGTCCTTGAATATACAAGAGTCTCTATGCAAATTTCCACAATGTTTGCATTTTCTTTTTCCATTTTTCGATTCTCTTTGCATTTCAATGCGCAACTTATCCACGCTTTTTTCCAATTCCCCTGCATGAAATAATTTAATATTCTGTTCTGCCGCCTCCATGGACAAAGCAATTTCCATCACCCGAGCCAAATAAACATCTCCCTCAGACAAAATTTTCTTTTGGATTCTTGAATCGCTTAATCCGCACACAAACTTGCCTCTCAGAGAGTTCTCCAAAAAGTTCCCAAATTCACAAGTTGCTGCCAACCGCTTAATCGCTACCAAATACTGCGAAACACTTTCTTCCGTTTCTTGCATCCTTTTGAAAAAAAAATGAACCGCTGGACTATGATCGAACGTTTTGGGGAAAAATGAGTATTTAATTTTTCAGTAAGTTCCTCAAAGGTCTTATTTTTCGGAAGTTCTGGACTGCATAGGTTTTTTAAAACCTCATAGGCTTTTGCTCCAATAAGTGTCAGGAGATACGCCTTCTTTTTGTCCTTGCTAGCGTCTTCCAAAATTAAAAATTGTTCTAAACGTTCAAAGAACGTGCTAAAACTTTCAAAATCTTCATTAAATTCACTAAATTGGAAACTAGCCATTTGCAAGAGTATCAAAAATTAAATCCAAAAACAAATTCTTTTCTTCGGGTGCTTGCGCTTAGATCCTCGTCGCCATTTGCAATAACTTTAGTGAAACAAAGAAAGAAAACTTTTATTGTTATATATTTTTATTATATATATATATGTCATAATATATGCTCTTCCAGGAATAATAAAGTAAACCTACAGTCAACGAGAGAGAGACGTCGATAGAAGACAACTAACTTACGACCATTTTGGTCACATTCCTGAGGGGGCCGCCCGTCAACACCTGGGGACTATTTTGGATAGCCCCCCGGTTGTGTACACAGGGAAAACGGTCGTTCAGCAGGTCGGTCGCCCGGCGATCCGCTCTCTCTCGCTGATTGCCTGGAATTCCTTCCAAACTTGTTGTTTCATTATTTCTCACCTCACCACATCATTACCACTATATTGCCACACTGAAAGTCGACAGGATAAGACCTGGCCGGGAAGCAAATCCCTCATATACCGGAGTATGAAGAAACAAGAAGCCAAGCCACAATGATCGGCCAAACCCAACACAACTGTAACCACTCCTCTTCGAGCCCTCAACCCCTTCTTCGCCAACCTTTGAACCGTGATTCCGAAGAAGTATTCACCTACGACGGAGATGGAACTGCCACACACTTCTTCCAGCACTAGATCTGCCCAAGAACGACCACCGTGCCAGGGCAGGACACCTTCCACCATCATGGACAAGACTCCGCCATATCCCTGCCGCTGCTGTGATGTGCAACACTGGTACGCACAGTGTCACAGACAGAACTCTCCCGAAACTCAATGAACTTACCTGCTCTCTAAACCAGCATAACCTGTAAGTGGAATTGTTTTACCCCTTCCATTCATTATTTAAAGAACTCCCTCCTTGTAAACTCTGATGCCAATATTTACCCAATTAGCTCCATTTATTCTCTCCACGCCTATTAACAATGGTTTTATTCTCCATACTATTTAGCTAGATATTTGTAACCCATTTAATTAGTTATCTTACCATTAGAATTTAACAATCGTCATTCTAATTAAATAATTTCCATTTTAACGTAACTCTTTAAAAAAATGGAATTCTACCTATTAATCCTTTACGATTTTAACTATTAACAATAGATTTTCATAATCAATTTATCTATAAAAATATACCTCCAGCACCTAAACTTTTGTATACCTATTTGTATATGACCTCTCCTACTTGTAAGCACGGCTCACGAAAAATAATTTCTTTCCCTAAACAACTCAAAATTGACCCTGTAATTCAGGCGTCGAAGAATTCCAACCACCACGTGAACCTTGCTTACAACCAACCCTTGGTGACTCTTATCTATCTTCCCCTTAATGTCCCACTCATTCTTACAACCTTGTCAACCTTATACCAGCTCAGGACCTTTATAGAATTATTGATTAATCAATTATCGAACATTATTACAAACAATATTGTCATTTCAAAATCCTAATCTTCGCCCTTCATTTATGATAATATATTTCGCAGTTCATCTCTAGCATATCCACCGACCAACACCATCTAGCCAATGGTGTGTTCGTCACAGGATGCAGATTGACTAACTGTTAGATATTTATCAACTCCTTTTTGTTCGCACTTGAACAATCTGCATCGAGCGACACAGTTCGCCTCTTCTTCTCGCGCCACACGTTCGCCACACGGACCCTGTCTTCAAATCTATGTTTGTCCATTGTCCAAACCAGCACGATGTAGCCTACCTTCGATATTTCCCACGGAGGTACGTTAAACATCGTCGCTGATTCTGTCCGGTCCGTCATCATTTCGCGCAGACATGGGTTTCACGTTCAACCCACCGCGAAATCATCGCCTTGCACAAGCTCCCACGACGGTTCAAACACCTCGTGTCCGAGCAGCTTGTCACTTGTAACGGACAACGCAGTCCTCGTCCCAATTTTTGGCACTGTGCGCGCATACTTTCCGCAAATTAAATATAAGACCATTCGACTTCCTCACCTACACACGGGACTTTTCCCCTCGGACTCGCTACACAAGTAACTACATAGATAAGTTATATTGGCCCAGGGCAAGTTTCCCCTCGCTCTGTTCGCCGAGGTTCTAACATTGTATGTAGTTTTATATTTACCTCAGTCCTGAGCTCATACAATTGCCAACCTCAATCTCATTTCTCGTACTCTACACTTATAGCATAGAAAGCCCATGACAAGTTTCCCCTTGCCATGTCCGCCTGAAAAATATCTTAAAGTGTAGAGTTCCCCAGTCTTAATGATCTTCAGAATTCCATCATATGTATGTGACTCTTCTTCCCCTTGTTCACACTCCTCAATAACATTTCCCTTATAGTACATTAGATTTTGTTGTATATAGCCTTTTATAACCTTGATATTTTCAAAGATTTCCTTAAATGTCGAACTCTCCGGTGTTGTAAAACTGCTTGTAAATAATATTTACTTGTGTACTATACAATATTTTATTTACATAAAACTATGTCACCATTACCTTAACTAATTTCAACCGTAAATTATTTTCTCAATTCCTGGCTTCTCCAGCTTTAAGTATACTCAAACCATGTTCAGCCTTCTTCAACGGGGGCCATATGTCATAATATATGCTCTTCCAGAAATAATAAAGTAAACCTACAGTCAACGAGAGAGAGACGTCGATAGAAGACAACTAACTTACGACCATTTTGGCCACATTCCTGAGGGGGCCGCCCGTCAACACCTGGGGACTATTTTGGATAGCCCCCCCGGTTGTGTACACAGGGAAAACGGTCGTTCAGCGGGTCGGTCGCCCGGCGATCCGCTCTCTCTCGCTGATTGCCTGGAATTCCTTCCAAACTTGTTGTTTCATTATTTCTCACCTCACCACATCATTACCACTATATTGCCACATATATATATTTATTTTTATATATTTGAATATTTAATCAAAAGAAAAAAACACAAAAATATTAAATTAAATGAATACAATAAAGAAGAAAATAATGCGAATTATATATATTCAAAACAACTATGATGATAACAACTTGAGAATTACAGAAGCAAAAAAATGTTCACAGAATATTTCACGCTGATATATTACAAGTCCATATAAGCGGTACGAAAAACACATTGACCGCAAATAAAACTGAGAACCTCATACCAAAGGGTACTTTATTCACTGTAATATAAGAAAACCGAATCTATACAAAAAAAAATGTAAAATGCTACAGTCAATCCTTCATGAATTTCAACCTTTTTGATTTTCTCTTATAAGTGTATTCCGGCAGTTCGCGGGACAGATTCTAGCAGTAATCTGCCATCATGCTGCAGTCCCAGACACCTTGATATCTCTCTTCCATCACTTTCATGTCTTGATGGAATCGTTCGCCTTGTTCATCACTATATGCACCGAGATTATCAGGGAATTTGTCCAGGTGACTATGCAAGTAGTGAACCTTAATACTCATATTTGCACCTAAAGCTTCATAGCTTTTAAGCATATTTTGGACAAGCTCTTTGTAATTGTCGTCTCTTCTATCACCTAAAAATCCATGTACTACAGCCTTAAAGCCTGACCATGCTGCTTCTTCAATTCCATTCATGGTTATTAGAACATTTTTGTCATTCAGGAGCCTCTTGATTTGAGGTCCGTCAAAAACTCCCGCTTTTATCTTTTCTAGGCTAATATCTGGAAAATAAACGACATAAATATTTGAAGCATTCTCATCTTTATCTAGAGTCTTTACAAACTGCTTACATAAACCTAGCTTTAAATGTAATGTTGGTAGAATGATTTTTTCCCGAGACACAAAAGGTTTGCTAATCACATTAGCTTTTCCTACTGTAAGTTCATCTCGAAGAGGCCATTTGTTTTTTTTTCCAATGTATTTGCCGTGTCCTGCTATCCCACATGCCCAAAAACAAGGATACTTGGTGTATCCGCTTTGAAATCCCAGTAAAAAGTTAACCATTTTTAAATCAACGCAAATAAACCAATTATACTCATTGTATTTGATCTTATTCAAGATGGTTTTTATATTTTCAACATTCTCCTTCATTTTTGTTGTATACGCTATTGGAATAGAGGCTACGCACGGAACCATCGATAAATAGACGCCAATCTTCAGGACGGTATTCGTCTAGTTTTAAAAGGTGTAGTAAGCCTTTTACATTAGTGCAGTAAACCAGATTTGCATCCTGCTGATAAAAAGGAAGGAGCGAACTTTCTCTTGTCCGATAAAATGTTACGTTGACATCGTCTTCGAGTTGGCTCACTTCTTTTAATCTTGATGCAAGCAGTTCCGCATCTTGCTTTGAAAGTCTCAGGTCACGTGGCAAATCATTCAGTTTTGGTTGGGAAAAACGTTTTAGACATTCTTGTTCTCCATAGTTCTCACTATCATAATCATCCAGTTCGATATATTTTTGTGTGGTGCGTTTTGATTCATCATAAAGAGGATTATTAGCACTGGATGAAAAAACTGGGAGGGGACTATTTGGACTGTGTGGTATTGAAAGTCAAGCTGAATATAGGTCTTTGTATATAAGCTTTTTCTTACTATTCCTGTTAAAGTGTTTCAAGTCTTGTACGCAAAAGTAACAATCATTGTCATGATTATTTGACTCTCGCCAAACCATAGGGATCCCAAATGTGAGCTGCCTTTCACCCTTTGTCCACAGGCGCAGTGTTTCGACACACGTTTTGCATACCTTATGTGAAGCCCATGTCTTGTCCTGGTCTCCTAATTTTATACCAAAATATGCGAAATACGCCCGCTTTACAAAGTCTGTTATTGCATTTCTTTGTGATTTTACAGTATATTCGACACATATATAACAGAAAAAAATTGGATCGTTTTTGCAGGATCTTCTTTTGGAAACAATGTCTGGAAGTGAATTTATTAATGTTTTAAAATTTTATTTTCATAAAGTTGATGGCATAGCTTTTAAATTAATGATGCTTGAAATAATAATTTTTATTAAATTTAATCTGTATGAATAAGATATATTTTACTAATAATTTAAATACTTATTTAATTTTTGACAATTTCAAATTAGAAGTGATAGTATAATGTTTGGAAGCGATTTATTTATTTTAATTGTTAAAATTTTATTTTTATATGAAGTTAATGGCGTATGTATTAGAAGAACTTTGAGATGTGATGATTGTAAAAATTATGAAGCAATCATGATGACTTGGCAGTTTTCTTTATGAAAATATTATTTTGATGAAATACAATTTATGGTTATTATCTATAAATTTTGATCACATACAGAAAACCTAAGAGCATATTCGGAATCAGCGCCATTGGATTGCCCAAAAAGCATTTTAAATGCTCAAACATCAAAAACTTTTTAAAATTTTGTAGACCTGTGTAATTTACCTGATTTAAAAATATTGTCAAACATCGCTATTTCCATTTCAAGCCCTTCTTTCTTATAATTAAATCTATATTCAATATTTTTAGTTGTTTCAAAATGCTCCTAAATAAGGAATATATAGAAAAGTTAATGTGTCTAAATTAAAATGGAAAATGTCTAAATTAAAATTTAAAATGTCTAAATTAAAATGAAAAATGTTTAAATATAAATTTAAAATGTCTAATTAAAAGTAAAAAACCTATATATGTATAGACAAATGTAAAGGCATACAAGTATGACAGCGCAAGTGTCCCTAGGGTGTCGGAAAAGAAGGATTTCGAGGCAGCCAATGGGAGGCCGACGGAGGGGGCTACGGAGTGCAGGGGTTGGAATGAGGACAAAACGAATAAACAAGTAGATAAAAACTTGTAAACAACTTTCGAACGGTAGGATTTGCCCTGATTCCCCAATTCTCATAGTGTAAATACATTTAAATATATAATTCATTAAATAATCCTTTACTTTTTCTTAATTGATAATAAATATAATTTTCCCTCCTGTTTTCGTCGTATATTTTAAAAGTGGTACAAGCAGCGACACCTCAGCTTTGAACCTTCAACCCCGCCGACCAAGAATAGAGGTGAGTGACTCCCTCTATAGAACTTAGATCGTCGTCACAACACAGAGTGGCGGCGAAATCACAATATTTTTGGCATCTCAGCCGGGACTACTGAAGGTAAATTCTGAGCTGACCATTTTGGGACTGGCTAGCTAACCCCACTTGCCGCTAAGTCTAACCCTTTGTTTACATGATGGCGGAAGAATTAATTCTAGGTTTAAAGAAGAAGCGTGCTATTAACATATAATACTTAACGAAAGCATGTAATAAGATTGAAAGTGGACTTGACACGCTAATGAGAATTGAACTTGAAGAATTATTATAAAACAATTGAATGAATCATTTAGCGAACTTAAATTAGTTGATCACGAAATAGAAACGCTTCTTGAAACTGACGATTTAGAGAGGGAATTACAGGGCGTAGAGGAATATCGAGAGAAATATTTTGCTTGGAGATTTAGGGCAAATAAAAGGATTCGCCAATCATATTCTCGGGGCGAAAATATACAGAACTCGAACTCACGAATAGAAGAACCCGAAATGAGACATTCTGTACCTACCTGTACGACTGTGAAGCTTCCGAAATTTTTAATATCGAAATTTTATGGAAACTTTAGTGAATGGCTGACGTTCTGGGATTATTTTGATGCAGCTATACACCAGAACAACTCACTGAACCCGATCGATAAATTTAACTATCTGAAGTCACATCTCGGCGGAACTGCACTAAACACATTCGAAGGTTTCGCTTTATCTGCGGACAATCATGAGAAAGCTATAAAAATAGTGGCGACTTTAATTCTCGTCACCCATTATGGTTCGACAAAGTAACTAACTCTAATGGATTTAAATTAAAACCAATTATAGATGAAAACAATCTCTATATACATAATCTGAAAACGCCTACCTGTCGCGAAACTAGTATAATCGATCTTACTATTTCCAATAAGCAATCATTAAGCTTAATAAATAACTGGCAAACTTCAGAACTAACAAATATTTCGGACCATGTTGCTATAAAATTCGAAATAAAAAAAAAACAAAAAACGAATACTCATTCAATAATCAAAAATCCACATGGAAATTCAAAGAAAAATATGCTGATTGGTCTCGATTTTCTCATAATATATCTTTAACAGAAATAATAAGACTTAAAAGCAAATTGGAAAGAGTTAATTCAGATTTAGATATTGATATGATAGTAAATGGACTTACAAACCTTTTAACAGAAGCTGCCTTTAAATCTTTGGAAGTTATATCCTCCGACTCTAAATATTATTCTAGAAATAACTGGTGGAATAATGAATTGAAAAAAATGAAAGATCATTTTCACTACATAAGAAACTTATATTATCGCCACGGAGCAATCAGTTATAACACATTCAAGTTGACTAGGAATCGATACACTAATGCAATTGATAAAGCAAAGAAAATTAACTGGCGATATCTTATAGAAGAAAATTATACAAACAATCCATTTGGTAACGCATATAAATTTTTTAATAAATTAAGAACACCAGATAAACAAAGGGGAATACCCTTAATTGACAATGCCCCAGAACACCTAAAAGAACGATCAATGAGCAATTTGTTAAATGAGTTGGTACCAGATGATAATTTCGATACGGATGATTCTTACCATCAACTAATTAGAAATCACAAACTAAAAATGATTAACAAGAAAAAGGTCTTTGTTGAGGGAGGGGAAATAGTGAACCTAATATCTAACATAGACATTAAAAAAGCTCCTGGGGTAGACAGTATAAGTAATAACATGATCAAAAATGCCCTTCCAAAAATTTTACCATTATTATGCGATTTATTTAATAAATGCATTCACTTCGGATACTATCCAGATAGATGGAAAGAGGCAGCTCTCAGAATAATTCCAAAACCTCATAAAACGAATTTAGAATTAGTAAAGAGTTATCGACCTATTTCATTAATTTCTAACTTATCAAAAATATTTGAAAAAATTTTGAAAAATAAAATATACGAATACTATGAAAATAATGATCTCCTTAGCCCCAGACAACATGGTTTCTTGAAGAATAAGTCAACAATTACCTGTTTAAAAGAAATCACAAAGATCATAATGGAACATAGACAGAAACAACTAGTTACGCTGATTGCAATTGATATACAAGGAGCATTTGATAATACATGGTGGCCAGCCTTGTTTAAAAAATTAGACGAAGACAATTTACCAGTTGAATTGATCAAAATTTTACGTTCTTTTTTGAAAAATAGAAAAACGATTTTCAAGTATAATAATATGAAAGTTTCAAAAATATTAACAAAGGGCTGTCCTCAGGGTGGACCATTGTCTCCGTTGTTATGGCTGATATATTTAAATGATCTGCTAATTAATTTGCATTCACCAAACTCTGAAATCATTTGCTATGCTGATGATGTAACAATTATATGTTGGGATAATGAGCTAACAAATCTAAAAAAGTCGATTGAGTTTAATTTGGAAAAGATAGATCAATGGTGTAATGATAATAAGCTAAATATCAATCTTGATAAAACTAGTATTTTACACTTGCACAATAAAGATAAAATATCAATTAATTTTAGAGACAATATTATTGTGCCCGTAGAAGAAATTAAAATTCTTGGAATTACGATTGCAAATCACAGAAGGAAAAACAAATTGAATTTTGGCCCTCACCTTAACATTATATTAAACAAAACTCAAAGATTAAAAAATCTTCTTTTTTCAATTTGTGGAAAATCTTGGGGTCTTAGCATCCAAAAAAGGCTTACACTTTATAAATCTATAATAATACCAACGTTAACTTACGGAACAGAAATATGGTTTGAATTTATTACCAAAAAATATATGTACAAACTGAACTCAATGCAATATCAAATTCTGCTATGGTGTACCCAAACATATAAAACAACCAGTTATAACTGTGTTCACACCTTAGCCAATATTACTTTGATCACTGATTATATGGAATCTAGAATTATAGGTTATGAGTTGAATAATTTATCAACAGAAGATAAACAATTTTATGATTTGTATATTCCAGGTATACTCAAAGATTTCATTATATCAAGGATTAACTTACTGAAAAAGAATACTAATCAAACATTTCAAAGTTTCTTTCCTTATGATATTCCGAAATATTTTCGACCAAACTATTATAATTCACAATTTATCACAGATCATGGAAATTTCAGGTTTTTTCTTAAGAAAATTCAGGCTGTGCAAGATTCGACATGTTTCTGCGGATTGGGGGAACAAACTTCAATACATCTCTTGCTGGAGTGCCCTGTCTTTCAAGAGTACAGAGTCAACAACGGTTTAATTGCTTTAGGCCCTAGTGAATTAATTTCAAGTAAGGACACATATATAAAATTTAATTTCCTTTGTAAATATATTTTGGACTTCATTAAGAAAAATGGTCTTTGATGTAACGATCTCATGGAAATATTGGACATATTATATGGTTGTAAACAATATATAGGTGTATGCGTGTATATGTGTGTACATATGTATATTTTTTTTTTTTTTAATTTAATGATGTAACTGTAAATAAAATTCAAAAATATCTCTATATGTAAATAACATTTTTGAATCTTTCTAAGTCGCTTTTTGTGTATCTTTCCATGTTGAATATTTTCTTTGTTATATATATTTGTATGTACATTTAGCGCAAGTGTCCCTAGGGGGACATAGCGTTTTGAATTGAAATAAAATAAATAAAAATGAACTGCACTAAACACATTCGAAGGTTTCGCTTTATCTGCGGACAATCATGAGAAAGCTATAAAAATGCTTAAAGATATATTTGGGCGAGAAGACATTTTGATTGGCCGACATATGAACAATTTGTTGTCGATGAGGCCACTCAAAACGTCAAGCGATGTAAGAACCTTCCGCCAACTTTTTGACAACCTTTCTGTTCAAATAAGAAGTCTCGAATCACTAAACGTGTCCATTGATGTTTACGGACAACTGTTGTGTCCGATAATGATAAAGCTTCTACCTGCCGACCTTAATTTGGAATTGAACAAAGAACTCTCGACAGGTTACGTAATTGATGACTTGATTACATTTCTATAAAGACAATTAACTGAACGGGAGAGGAGTTTTAGAAACGAAATCGGTACCTGGAATGAATCAACTGAATTCCTGCTTAGTAGGTCATCAACTTCTAAACCTAATTTTGTAAACAAACATCCAAAGACCAGATTCTACAATGAAAAACCAATTGCGACAACTTCAGAACTTTTGAATTCATTTCACAAATCGAATGAATGTGTATTTTGTGGTAAAGACAATCATGGAAGCCCTAAGTGAGACTTTGCCGCTAATTTGAGTTTAAACAAAAAGAGATTACTCATGAGGAAAAGGGATGTTTGTTATAAATGTCTTCAGCCTTCTCATTTAAGTAAATTTTGCAGAAATGTAGTCCATTGTTCGATCCGTAATTTGTCTTCCCATCTGGATGTCATGTGCACAAAACGGATTTTAGATCCAGGTGGATCTTCTAAGTCTCCAACGGTACAAGATGAAACTCGCCAATTTATCAACCTCCCCAGACGTCTTGTTACCTACTTTGAGAGTGATCCTCAAAGGAAACAGAACGGAGAAGACGGCATGGGCAATAATAGACACCAGATCCCAAAAATCATATATTTTACATAGCACAGCAATGGAAATGGAATACGAACAATCTAGGAGAGAGTTCTTCCGAGAATTCCTTGTTTGGAGGATCGAGGACCGACATAGTTGTACATGAGGTCTATACCATTCATTTATCTGACATTAATAATTCCTATCTCTGTGAGTTTGAAGCACTAGGTCAACCCCTTATCTGTGGAAGCATACCTCTGGTGTGTCCTAGATAATTTTCAGAAGGGAGTGAAGAACTCGACGTGTCTGATTTGATGAGAGACCGTATAGAAGTCCTTATAGGTGCGGACATCGCCGAGAGATTGCTAAATGACAATCAGAGAAGAATCTCATCTGGACTTGTGGCCATCCATATCAAACTAGGATGCACTGTGATGGGAAAGATTCCTCCGACGGAGGTGAGAGATGACACCAGCTCACTTTGCGTGACCACACTTTTATCTTTGGATTTAGAAAACTTGTGGAAATTAAATGCAATTGGAGTCTCTGACGCGGAGGTTGAGAAGAAGACTCAGTCATTACAAACTGAAACGAAGGAACAATTTGCCCACACCACGACGAGAGATATTGAGGGCGCTATGAGGTAGCACTACCCTGGTGCAAGACAAGGAAAGGATTCCTACTGATAGAGACACACTGGCAATTGGTTTGGAAGATTTTGAATTAATTGGACCAACCACCAAGAGAAAAGTACTTTCAATTGCGAGCAAGATATTTGATTCATTAGGAGTTGCTTGTCCTGTGACTTTAATTCCCAAGCTGATATTACAGGAAACTTGGACACAGAAGTTGACGTGGGACGAAGTCCTACCTGGATGTTTAGCACAAATATTTTGGAAGTGGTTTAGCAAACTGAAACACTTGCCTAACATAGAAATTCCTAGATGGCTCTGTTTTAAGGACTCCTATGTAGAGAAAACCACTCTCCACATATTTTGTGACGCCAGTCAATTTGCCTATGCAACCTGTATTTTCCTCCATATTGAAAAGGAAGATAGAGTGGACATCCAATTATATATATATATATATATATATATAGTGTAAAAACTATATAATAAAAATATAACAGTGATTCTACATTTAAAACTTAAGGAGCAAACTGATAAGAATGATAAATCATATCAAGTAGATTTGGTTAGATTAGCAAGCTAAATCTAAATTAATTATAAAAATAAATAGTTGTATAGTTTTATAGTTAAGTATTCTATTAAAATAATGAAGATAATTTTAATAGAATACTTAACTATAAAACTATACAACTATTTATTTATATATATTGTCACGGTAGTGATAACGAGTATAACAAAAGTTTAAGTAAAAATAATTTATTTATAAAATGCCAAACTATTTCTAAAAATTATTTACAAGTAATAATATACAAGAATGGTAAGGGGTGTTGACTATGCAAATATTAATGATGATATACCACAGAATATTTAAAATAGTTATTCAGTGACATTGCCCCCTTCCTAGATGAACAGCGTCCCGCTGTAATTATTACTTGAACAGATCAGCTTGGTCCTCAGGGTCATGGTAGGGTTTCATTCTCAGTACATGGACCAGGTCTCTTGTTTTGCGTCTCCTGGTTGGTTGGTCCACAGGTTCAACTTCGAAGGTCACGTCAGAGAGTTTCCGAGTAACCCTGTATGGCCCGAAGTACCTTTTCATCAGTTTTTCTGAGAGTCCCACCTTTCTTATCGGGATGAAAATCCATACCAGGTCACCGACGTTGTAATCCATTGCCTCGTGCTTTGAGTCATATCTGGCCTTGTCCTTTTCTTGGGCTTTCAAGGTTTCTAATCTTGCTAGCTGCCTAGTTTCTTCGACTCGCGAGGCAATCTTCTGACTGTAATCCTCTTGGAGATCTTCATGCGGATTTGGGAAAAGAGTGTCTACAGTTCTTTCGGCTTCGCGTCCATGAATCAGTTTAAAAGGGGTAAAACCTGTCGTATCTTGTTTTGCCGTGTTGTAGGCGAACGTGACGTAGGGCAGGATTACGTCCCAGTCCTTCTGTTCAACACTTACATACATAGCGATCATGTTGGCTAAGGTTTTGTTTAACCTCTCCGTCAGTCCATTCGTCTGGGGATGATACGCTGTCGTGAACCGATGTATCGACGAGCATTGATTGGTGAGTTCCGCAATCAACTTGGATTGAAATACTCGTCCTCGGTCCGTGATGATTTCTCTGGGGGCTCCGTGCTTGAGAACAACATCTTCCATTAAGAACTTGGCTGCTTCTTTTGCTTCCCCTGTGGGTAAGGCTTTAGTAACGGCAAATCGAGTAAGATAGTCGGTACAGACTATGATCCATTTATTACCATTATCAGACTTGGGAAATCTTCCAAGGAGGTCCATTCCAACTCTCTGAAAAGGGGAGGTTGCAGGAGGTATGGCCTTAAGTAGTCCAGGTGGCTTTTGAGTTGATTGTTTCTTTCTTTGGCACTCTTTACAATGAGCGACATACTTCCGTATGTCCCGGAGAAGTCCTGGCCAGAAATATTTATTTTTAACTCTCTCATATGTCTTCGAAAATCCAAGATGACCTGCTGTGGGAGCGTCGTGTAAACTTTTCAGTAGTTCTAAGCGTAAGTGCTTGGGAATAACTAAAAGGTGTTGGTTTCCCAGGGGGTCGAAATTCTTTTTGTATAAGGTTCCTTTTAACATTTCATATCCTTTCGATTCGGCACCAAATCTTTCTGTTTCCTCTATCAATTTACAAATTTTAGGGTCTTTTCTTTGTTCAGCCTCGAAGCACGTCAGAGCAGTTATTGAGGGTATATCATCATCCTCATCATTGTATGCTTCCTCCGATTCAAGTTGGAGAGGATTTCGAGAAAGACAGTCGGCATCTTGGTGTTTGCGTCCACTTTTATAAACAACCGTTACATTGTATTCTTGGAGTTTTAAAGCCCATCTTGCTAGTCTTCCTGTCGGGTCCTTCAGATTAGATAACCAGCAAAGAGCGTGGTGGTCAGTGACGATGACAAACTCACGACAAAAAAGGTACGGTCGAAATTTGTTGATGGCCCATATTGCGGCCAAGCATTCTCTTTCCGTTGTTGAGTAATTCTTCTCCGCCTTAGATAAAGTTCTTGAAGCATAACCAACTGGCCGCTCTTTCCCATCGTTGATCTGTACGAGGACAGCTCCAATTCCATAACCGCTGGCGTCAGTATGAAGCTCGGTTGGCAGTTGTTCTTCGAAATAGGCAAGAACAGGTTCAGACATCAATGCTTTTTTCAAGGAATCAAAAGCATCCTGTTGGTCAGAGTTCCACATGAATTTATTATCTTTTTTGAGGACTTCGTGTAAAGGAGCAGCTTTCTCAGCAAAATTTTCGATAAATCTACGATAATAGGAACATAGGCCAATGAAGCTTCTCACATCTGTTATAGATTTTGGGGTTGGAAACTTGGCGATAGCTTCAATTTTTTCTGGATCGGGATAAATACCTTTACTATCGACGAGGTGTCCAAACACTCTGATTCGTTTGGTTCCGAAAAGGCACTTTTTTGGGTTGAGGCGTAGCTCGGCCTTGTCGAGACATTGTAGTATGATTTCAAGCCGGTGTAAATGTTCGTTGAACGATTTGGAATACACCACGATGTCGTCTAAATAACAGAGGGCCATCGTCCATTTCAGGCCTTTCAATATCTTGTCCATCATGCGCTCGAATGTTGCAGGGGCATTGCACAGGCCAAAGGGCATGACTAGGAATTCGTAGAGTCCGTCAGGGGTGATAAAGGCAGTTTTTTCTCTATCTGCTTCGTCGACTTCTATTTGCCAATATCCTGAACGAAGGTCCATTGATGAATAAAATTTGGCTCCTTTCAGGGAGTCAAGTGTATAATCGATTCGGGGTAGTGGGTAAACGTCTTTTTTAGTAACTTTGTTTAGTCGTCTGTAATCCACACAGAAACGCCAGTTACCATCCTTCTTCTTCACTAAAATAACCGGCGATGACCATGGACTTTCTGAATGACGTATAATACCGGCGTCTAGCATTTTGTCCACTTCCGTTTGGATTGCTTGGCGTTCTGTAGGGGAGACTCGATATGGTCTATGCTTAATAGGCTGATGGTTTCCAGTTTCAATTTTATGTTTGGCTAATGAAGTTTGCTTTACAGATTCATTATTTTTATCAAATATTTTATCATATCGTTTTAAAATTGATAAGATTTGAGACTGCTGCTCTTCTGATAAATCATCACTAATTAAATTTTGTAAAAATTTAAAGTCACTTTTATCAGCATGACTGGCATGATTCGCATTTTTCACCTCCTTATTAGATGCAGAACATTCTGAAATAGCCGTCAAGTTATTTTCTTCAACCCTTTGAATTTTTCCTAGGCACATTCCCTTAGGGACTATTTGAGCTGTGGTGCTAGAATTTACGATCCAAAGTTTTCCTTTATTATGGGAAAGCCTGAATAATGCACAGGGAAGTGTTAACCCTTTTCCTATTAATACCTTTTTCGAAGGTTCAAAAAGTACCTGATTTTGCCCATTAAGCTCTTTACTCATAACATTTATTAGTTTGGTAGATTCGGCTGGGATTACGACGCTCCTGCTAGCCACAACCTTTCCCATGGAAGCTGGTGAATTTAGCACATCTTTGGCCTCTTCCAATCTGATTTCGGCGCGTCCACAATCAATCACGGCATTTGATGCCTCTAGGAAATCCCATCCGAGGATAATACTTGGGTTACTATTAGGGAGGACGATAAACTCAAGCGGCTGTTCCAATCCATTGATACTCAAGCTGATTGTGCATCGGCCGATCGATGTAACATTCTTGCCATCAGCAACTTTCAGAGTCATTCCGCTATCCTTGAACATGGTCTTTTTTAATTGTCGTCTTAATCCATCAGAGATAACCGAAAAAGAGGAACCTGAATCGACTAGAGCAGAAAACGCAATGTCATCAATGATGATTTCGACATAATTTTGTTGTAATTTAGCGGCTGTCGACGATGGAGGGTTTTTCACACCCGCGGCTTCCCCCTCGAAAGAAGACGCGACGCTTAGTTTTTTTCTAGATTGTAGCGGCGTGGGGATTGGCTTGTATGGCGGCCTGGGGAAACGGACTGGCGTCTTGGGGATCTTCCTCTGTTTGGATACGGCGATTGTCTGCGGTAGGTTTGGCTTCTTATGGCTTGGTGGTCACCCATTTGAGGTTCTTGGGTGCTTGGTGCATGTCCTTCGGGTCTCTGCGTCCATTGTCGGCGTTCTCTACAATATCGCTTAACATGGCCTGGGCGGCCGCAATTAAAACATATTGGGATGTTGTCATGCGTCCTCCATTCATCCGTTCTTCGTTGTGGTGGCGTCTGGTTATATATGGGCGTTTGGGTAGGGTACTGACGTCGTGAAACCTGGTTGAATGTACGTGTTTGGTTGGGGTACGACTGTCGTGGCGGAGGCCTTTGAATAGGCTTCGAGATTGCAGCTACGTTTTTTTCAATCTCTTCTCGGATAATTTCTTTCAGAGAAGATGGTTCAGGGGTAGTTGACTCCGGATTTAGTGCGCGATGAACTTCTTCACGCACGATGCGTCGGATTAAGTCTTCCATTGATTCAGAGTCTGCTGAATCGATGGCGGCAACATTCGGTAGTCTGTCAAATACTACACGTTTTTTATTTGAAGCCTCGATTTTTTCGGCACCATTTGATGAACTCATCGATACTTGCAATGTCTAAAATGATGATTGACTGATATATCTCCTCCGATATTCCTTTCGTCAAGTGGGCAACTATTTCATTTTCCATCATAGCCGGATTCACTTCTCTGCACAGATGGAGAACATCTTGAATGTAAGAATCACTGGTCTCCTCCTTCCCCTGAGCTCGAGTTTTGAGGTTCTCTGCGAGTTGATCTTTTTGGGTGACATGATGTCCGAAATTCTGAGAAAACATTTTCACAAAAATATCCCATGAATTAATTTTCTCTTCAACATTTTCGTACCATCTGTGCGCTGTTCCTTGGAGGAAAAAATAAACATTTGCGAGGCACATTGAATCATCCCAGCAGTTGTAGCGAGCGACGCGATGGAATTCTTTCAACCATTTTTCTGGATTCTGGTTGCGTTCTCCAGTAAAAATAGAAGGGTTTCTAAAAGGTTGAAAATGGTACTCACCCATTTTTGTCTGTGTCTCTTGCTTGATCATAGCGATGTTTTCTTGAGGTTCTAGTCCTTGTAGTCTTCGGCTTCTTCTAACGGCTTGGGCGTCGAGGGAATATTCCAGCTTCTCCACCAGTTGTCACGGTAGTGATAACGAGTATAACAAAAGTTTAAGTAAAAATAATTTATTTATAAAATGCCAAACTATTTCTAAAAATTATTTACAAGTAATAATATACAAGAATGGTAAGGGGTGTTGACTATGCAAATATTAATGATGATATACCACAGAATATTTAAAATAATTATTCAGTGACAATATATATATATATATATATATATAATACAGGCTCGCACACGAGTAGCTCCACTGAAGAAACTCACCATCCCAAGATTGGAGCTTTTGGCTTGTTTGATTGGCGCTCGTTTGGCAGCTAATGTCATACAAGATCTGGAATTTAAGTAAATTCCAAGATTTTATTGGGCCGATTCGACCAATGCTCTCTGTTGGATCCAAAGGGAAGAAAACTGGGCAGCCTTTGTGATGAACGTGTTAAGGAAATTCATAATATTAGCTCCCCCAAATCTTGGCGCCGCATACCAGGATGATTAAACCCGGCAGACCTCCCATCTCGGGGATGTTCAGCAAAAACATTTAAGGAGACAAGATGGTGGGAGGGACCTGCATGGTTAAAGGTATCTTAAGAAGAATGGCCCAAATCAACCATTATCCCTGATTTGGAGATTGTTTATTCTGAAAGGCGTAAGACCATCCTGAGCACCTTGTGTATGACAAGAGAAAATGAAAATATATTTGAACGTTATTCCATTTTTTTTTTTTAGAATAGTACGAATCACCGCCTGGATATACAGATTCTTCAACAACACCAGGATTGATAGAAGAAAGATAATTTCAGAATATCTCAGTGCAGAAGAAATCACTAAGTCAGAAATAATACTGATGAGACTTATCCAGAGAGAATAATTTTCAGGGTATGAAGATAAGAAACTACAAGCTTTAAGTTCAGGGATTTTGAGAATAAAAACTAAAATTTGCAGAAGAGAATATTTCGCTAATTTTAGAATGCCCATTTTATTTCCCTCAGATCACTTCTTGGTCTCTTTGCTCATCAGGTGGAACCATGAAACCCACGGGCACGCCGGTCTACAAACACTCCATGGTATTCTGAGAGAAAACTATTGGATATTAAGATCCATGAAAACCGTCAAGAAGATCATCAATCAATGCATTCGCTGTTAACGATTCACCGCGACACCAGCTATCATAGAATCAACTTCATTACCTGAAGACAGAGTACGAGATGCTTCAGTTTTCGAAATAGTAGGAGTTGATCTAACTGGACATCTTAAAGAATAAGAAGAAAGTATGGATTGTCATCTTCACATGCGCAGTGCATAGAGGAGTTCTTCTGGAACTTGTGACATCTTTGTCTATGGAAGCCTTCCTCCAAGCTTTCCGCCGATTTTTTGCTTGAAGAGGCCGACCATTAATTTTGATTGTGTATTCGGATAAGGGACTAATTTCCGAGGCATGGCTGATTGATTTTTCGACATTAAAATGAGATCCCACATTGAAAAACATCACCTGGAAATTCATTCCGCCTGGTGCTTCTTGGTGGGTGGATGGTGGGAACGTTTGATTTGAATGATGAAACAATTGCTCTTTAGGATTCTCAGTCAAACCTCCTTGGGATATGAAGAACTGTCCCTGTGTGACATCGAAAGCTTGATGAACTCACACCCGTGACCTACCTAACTGAAGAAAGTGAGGATCTCGTTCCATTGACACCTCCATTGCTCTTACATGAGGTCAGAGAGGTTGGCGTACCAGACATGGACTGGATTAATAACCAGACCCTTTCTCGCAAATATCAATATTTCAAACGTGTACGAGACGATCTTAGAAAAGATTTCGTTTCGAATATTTTGGATTCCTGAGACAAGAAACGAGACACCTGAAGACTACCATACCATTCAAGGTGGGAGACATGGTACTCATTGGACAAGAGAGTTTAAAGGGACTACACTGGCCGTTAGTCAGAATAATCCAACTCTATCCAGGAAAAGACTGACTTGTGAGGGTTGCGAAAGTAAAAACTTCATCAGGTGATAAAATACGACCTATTTAAAAACTCTACAATTTAGAGATAACGCCCGAGAAAAGATGTAGAGGCCCTTTAACTGAGCGATCTCCCACACTAGAAGTTCAATTGAAACCTGAAGAGGACCCTTTGATTTCCCAACAAGAGCAAAATCACATTGGAACCCGAATGTTGTGTCAATATGCAGATGACACATCAAGAGAACCAACTGATTGGATCTACTGAACTTTTCCTTTCCATGTTTGAGTCATCGAGACGCCAACTCAAAGGTGAGTGAAATATCGGAAAAGAAGGAGTTCGAGGCAGCCAATGGGATGTAGCGGCTGGAATAAGATAAGAATTTGTAAACAACTTTTGAAAGGGAAGGTTTTGCCCTGATTCCCCGAATCTCATAGTGTAATACATTAATATATACAGTTATCAGAGTCATGCACAATTCTGTCACGTTAAGTTAGGTAAGTAAAAATTTAAAAAAGATGCAGAAATCGGGATCGAACCAGGGACCTTTAGATCTTCAGTCTAACGCTCTCCCAACTGAGCTATTTCGGTTTATTTTAGAAAAGACTGACTTGTGAGGGTTGCGAAAGTGAAAACTTCATCAGGTGATAAAATACGACCTATTCAAAAACAATACAATTTAGAGATAACGCCCGAGATAAGATGTCGAGGCCCTTTAATTGAGCGATCTCCCACACTAGAAGTTCAATTGAAACCTGAAGAGGACCCTTTGATTTCCCAGCAAGAGAAGCATCACATTGGAACCCGAATGTTGTGTCAATATGCAGATGACACATCAACAGAACCAACTGATTGGATCTACTGAACTTTTCCTTTCCATGTTTGAGTCATCGAGACGCCAACTCAAAGGTGAGAGAAATATTGGAAAAGAAGGAGTTCGAGGCAGCCAATGGGATGCAGCGGCTGGAATAAGGAAAAAAACGAAAAAACAATAAGATAAGAATTTGTAGACAACTTTCGAAAGGGAAGGTTTTGCCCTGATTCCCCAATTCACATAGTGTCATACATTAATATATACAGTTATCAGAGTCATGCACAATTCTGTCCCGTTAAGTTAGGTAAGTAAAAATTTAAAAAAGATGCAGAAATCGGGATCGAACCAGGGACCTTTAGATCTTCAGTCTAACGCTCTCCCAACTGAGCTATTTCGGTTTATTTTAGTTATTTCTATAGAAGCTTCTATCTTTATAATTATGTATATTTTCAAAAAGTCAATTCACACCTCTTCGCTGGAGACCATGGGAATACTGACTAATTCATTATGCTAACATAATTGAAATATATACGTATCAGAGTCATCAACAATCAATTCTGTCATAGTTTGCTTTTGTGAATGGAATAAATACCCAAATATGGCCATTTCTTATAAGCATCGGTGGTTCAGTGGTAGAATGCTCGCCTGCCGGTTCGATTCCGCTGATACATTTTTTTTTTTACTATTTTTAATACTTATTTATATTATTATCCCTATATATATAAAAGTCAGCGCATGTATGTTTGTCAACTAAACACGTCCACAATACGTAACTAATCTGACTGAAATTTTAACAGTATATAAAGTAGAATCTGGAAAATTTAGTGAAAATTTAAGGTCTCTATCCCTTATATCAGTCGTGTTATTTGCAAATTTGCTCTTTCGCTCGCGCCTCTAGCGGTGAAAATGGGGGGTAATACCAGCTGACCTAATGTACATGTAAAGTTTGGAGCGGGACGTTTCACAAGAGTGACATCCACGCTCCAATTTATAATTGTAACGAATAGTATTTTGTTGGATAACTGAATGCTACGACAGCTAGCGCCACACTGGACCTATCATCATCACAACTGTTTGTTTACCTTTTCTTCTCTATACTTCAATAACTGTTCGCTACCATAACTTTGTCTTTTCTTGCTAAATGGATAATAAAGATTATTATCATATAATCCTCAACGTCCTCATGCCTTCCTACAAACTGTAAGTACCTAAATCTTACAACAATTAGATTATGAGACTGAGTATTGCATGAAATTCAACTAACGAGTTAAGACAGAGAAAAATGGCTACAAGCAATGAACGAAGAACTAAATTCTCTTGAGAAGAACCATGTATGGGAACTAACGCCTCTACCTAAGGACAAAAAGATCATAGGATGTAAATGGACCTATAAACAAAAACTCAATTCCAAAGGAGAAATAGAGCGGTACAAAGCCAGACTCGTAGCAAAAGGGTTCAATCAGAAATTTGGCCGAGACTACGAAGAAACCTTTGCACCAATTGTGAAGCATTCTACAATTAGAGCCTTCCTAGCTGCATCAGTCTACAAAGGGATGCAAGTGAACCACCTCGATGTCAAGACAGCGTTCCTACACGGCGACCTAGATAAAGAACTCTACATGGAACTCCCAGAAGGACTCCATACAAAACAAACAAACAAAGTCTGCAAACTAAAGAAGGCAATTTACGGTCTAAAACAAGCCGGAAGATCTTGGAACACAAAAATTGCAAGCACTCTAATTAAAAATAATTTCAAACAGAGCATTGTAGACCCATGCCTATTCACCAAGACCGAAGAAAACCATTCCATCTACTTGATTCTATATGTGGATGACATGCTCCTTGCAAGCGATTCCGAAATAATCATCCAAAACACTGTAAAAACTCTCGAAAAAGAATTCGAAATAAAGAACCTTGGAGACCCCACTCAATTCATTGGTATAGGAATCTCCAGGAACAGAGAAGGTGAACTCCTTCTGAGCCAAAAGAGTAAAATCCAAGAATTAGTTGAAAGGTACAATCTCCAAGAAGCGAAACCTACTTTCACTCCCATGGAAAGCGGATATCCCGGTATATCTGATGAAAAACTTCTACCAAACAACGTCCAATACCAACAACTGATAGGCTCACTATTGTACCTAAGCGTAGTATCCAGACCAGATATAGCAGCTCCAGTCTGCATACTTA
Source organism: Cordylochernes scorpioides (assembly GCA_030710605.1). Taxonomy (NCBI): domain Eukaryota; kingdom Metazoa; phylum Arthropoda; class Arachnida; order Pseudoscorpiones; family Chernetidae; genus Cordylochernes; species Cordylochernes scorpioides. Next base: position 41,535,125 of record CP092871.1, read on the forward strand.
GCAGCAGAAACCAGAATCCTAGAAATTGTGACTGGAATGCAGCAAAAAGAATCGTAAGATATCTAAAAACTACTAAAGAACTCGAGCTACGCATATCTAACCAAAAACCTCCCACACTGGAAGCATACAGTGATGCCACATGGGCAAGCGACAACACCGACAGAAAATCACTAAGCGGAAACTTGTTCCTACTGGGATCAAACCCCATCTCATGGATGACTGGGAAACAAGGTTGCGTATCTCTCTCATCCACCGAAGCGGAACTAATCTCCGCAGCTGAAGCCTCACAAGAACTGTTATGGCTTCTCGACTTGCTAAAGGATCTCGAACTGGAACAGAAAGCTCCAATCTACTTCCACCAAGACAATCAATCATGTCTCAAGATATGTTCATCCGAAAAAGTGTCTTCTAGAACCAAGCACATCGCAACCAAGATTCATCACCTGAAGGATCTTCAGAAGAAGACAGTGATAAAAATGGTCTACTGCCCAACTGGCGACATGAAGGCGGACATTCTGACCAAGCCGCTACCAAGGCTGACATTTGAGAAGTTACGCTACAACCTCGTGATGTCTCCACATTCATGCCGGGGATTTGTTGGATAACTGAATGCTACGACAGCTAGCGCCACACTGGACCTATCATCATCACAACTGTTTGTTTACCTTTTCTTCTCTATACTTCAATAACTGTTCGCTACCATAACTTTGTCTTTTCTTGCTAAATGGATAATAAAGATTATTATCATATAATCCTCAACGTCCTCATGCCTTCCTACAAACTGTAAGTACCTAAATCTTACAACATATTTGAATAAAAACATTTAATCGGGTTAACCTGGGCGTTGCCCGGTCATTGGCTAGTTTAAATATATAATTCATTTTAAAAAATCCTTTACTATTTTCTCAATTGATAATAAATATAATTTCCTCTCCTGTTTTCGTCGTATATTTTAAAAGTGCTACAAGCAGCAACACCTCAGCTTTTAAACCTTCAACCCCGCCGACCAAGAATAGAGGTGAGTGACTCCCTCTATAGAACTTAGATCGTAGTCACAACACAAAGTGGCGGTGAAATCACAATATAGGGGGACATAGCGCTTTATATTGATTTAAAATAAAATAAAATAGAAGAACTAAATTCCATAGAGGTAAGGAACATTTTCTCAATATATTACATAATACTTTCTTGAAAATCATTTACTTACAAAGGCTACACTCCAGTTTTACAAAAGAAAATGTTTAAATGCGCTATATTTAGAGCAAACGGGAAATTTTTATATATATATATTCACACAGCAAATAATTTATAACAACAATTATTTCTACGCATGCTTGAACTCTACACGCCACAAATAATTTCAAATAAAAGTGTAAGTCAATTTGTAAAAATAACTTGTGCATGCTGTATATGGTTCAAAGTTAAATATATGAAACAAAATATATTATTCTTATTACGATAGTTAATATTAAATCATATAGATTGAAAATAATTTTAAAGTTTTAATTTTAAGAAAAAATTGGTTTTGAGCTAAATAGGTAAATTAGGTAAATAGGATCGGGTTATGACTAAATGTGGAGCTAAAGTACAATAAGAGTTCAAATTATATTAGTAAAATTTATTTTAAAAATACACAAGGATTTATTTTTGGCAATAAATATTTTTCTTAGTTTTCTCGAAATTTCCTAATTTAAAATCAACTCTGTTTTCGGAGCTTCTCTTTTAAGTAAGAGTTAAATCACAACTTGAATACTTGCTATCACGTTTTTTTTTTCTTTCATAAATACAAGTAGATTTTACCATTTAAATTTACAATTTCAAAATGTCTTTCACCAGAACCATTTCTAGGTTTTCAAAAATGGCATGTTCAATGCCCAACAAAAGCATGAACATTCGCGCCTTTAGCAATATTAAAAAAACACAACCTTTATTAAGGACAAGCATTTCTTCGTCGAGTCCTAAAATATTAGCTACAAAATATTATCAAATCAATACCTATCATACAGAAGGTAAGTTTTAACTTTTTAAACTTAAGATTTTCAAAAATTAAAGATTCATGCTTTTGGCTTTCTCGAAACACATGTGTTCAAATACAGAACTAGTATAGAACTCAAATGGTCTTATTTTAATTTTATGAAAAAAGTTGAAATAGTATTGTTTTACTACCGACACACACAAATCTCTACTTGTATCGCTTTTTAAAATTCTTTTCCGGGCAAACTTTTTTTCCACAAGCCAATTAGGCATGTGTAGGACGACTGGTTTTTCAGTCTTTTAAAAATGTTTCTTGTTTATTCATGAGTGCATATAGTAATAAATGGTATAAGAAATGTACATGATCATTCATATTCAAACCTTCAATAGAAATATTTTTTTATATTCCAGCAGTCCTCAATGATGTTTTTCATTAAATTTTAGTTTTTATTAAATCGATATGTAAATTCTGATAAAGCGTGATAAAGAACAATTTGGATTTATAGATTTTAGATATAAGAAAAAAAAATTAATTTGGATTAGGTCTTATTTTGTATCCCTATGTAATTTATTTAAACATAGTGCTTTTAATAAGGACAGTGCCAACAGTTGTTTCATGCTCTATTTTTAGAATGCTTTTAATCAGTTCAAATGTATTTGTTAAGGGTTTGTTTATATTGAAGGTGAAAATTTGATAAGAATCTATTGAAATGATAGATTTTGTTCTATCTTCCTATTAAGTGGTCCAATTTTGTTTTCCCTAAAGGGTGTGTGATGGCACAAATTGTAATGTATTAGTGTTTAGGTATTTGATTTAATTATTTTTTGCAATCCATTCAGTTGTTTCAAAATCAATATAGTTTAAATAAACTGCAGCTTTTCCTCCCAACCTCCATTAACTATTGATTTGCCTGAGTTGAGTGAGTGACTGCGATGATTCCTGACTGCGATGCCCATTTTCTCAGAAAAAAATAAGAAAAAATAGGTTTATAAAAAAATATTTTTCTCTAAAAAATAAAAGAGCACATGGAAATATTAGGCAAACATATGTGTTTGCTAATGATTTTGACTGCATTTTATCCGATTTTTTAAAATATATTTAAATAAATAAAGGCCAGAACAAAAATTAATAAAAATACGAAAGCCATTGTTTACATACAGTAACGCTAATTTTGTAAAGTTTTTTTTTTTTATTGCATTGTGTGCACTTACCGTAACTTAGTAATATAAATTTCTCTCTCAATACTTTTGTAAAAAAAAGTGACTCGTATAAAAAGATATTTTTTAAAAAAGTACGCAAGCAACTTGAAAAGAAATGCAGAACGCTCATTGGTCGCTTAATTGGCCTCGTGTTGTTACTTCGCCTCATATTTACTCCGCGTAAAAAAAAAAGTTCTTCAAATGAAAAAAGGAAATAGCCAAAAATACTAATCAAAAAGTAGCCGAAAATTTTCCCTCAGGTTTATAAAAAGCGACATGCAAAATTTGGTACCAATTGGTTCAGTAGTTTTTGAGTTTAGCGCAAAACAGACATTGACTTATATATAGAGATATATATAGATTATTCTTAAAATAGAGCAATCCATACTTAAATCATTAGATAGTAAAAAGGCATATATTGGATTGAATAAATTATTTATTGCCAACCTTTATCGAGGCATTACATTTTTTTTTTCTTTTAATGTCTCGATAAAGGTTGGTGTTTAGCCAGCCGAAATATTGACAAATAAATATTTTATTCAATCCAATATATGCCTTTTTACTATCTAATATATAGATTATGATTAGAAAAAAAAAAAAGCCAATATTATTTATAAACTAAATAATAATTATTTCTAAAGAGTACAAATAAAATTAATTATAATAAAAGAGTAAGCAATAACATCAGCAAAATTGTGTTCCACAAAGCTGTCCACATAGTTCCACATAGATAGAACCAAGGAATGTTTCAATCCTGATTTATTGGTTGGTCTTTGGGTTCGTTGGGGTGATAAACTGAACATTATGTCACATAACTACAAGAAAATAAATTGTGTGATGTCTTGGTAACAACACTTGTTACCATCATCAGACAAAAGAATAAAAGCGAAATGCCACACACTAGTAATTTATTTGGATTAGGTCTTATTTTCTTGAAGCTCTAATCTGGGAAGAAACAATAAAATGATATTTAAAAAATGTTAAGAACCCTTGTGTGGTGTAACCTAGGTGTTGAACTCGGGATAATATAAATTAAGTACTTTTTCTGAGGATGGTAACAATGCTGTTATTGAAACATCACACACTTTATTTGGATTTGGTCTTATTACTTTGTGTCTGAGTACAAGTAATGTATTATAAAGCTACCTGATGTAAGCATTTGTCTCTCTTCTATTGCCAGGAGTTTTAAAATTAACATGAGACCTGTACATATGAATCTGTACATGTCAAAAATAATTTGGATTTTGATAAAGCACAATTTGGATTATAGATACAAGAAGATAAAACCTAATCCAAATAAATTAATAGTGTGTGACGTTTCAGTAACAGTGTTGTTACCATCATCAGACAAAAGAAAAAAAACCATCTAGTTTGGATTTTTTTTTTTTTATATAATTGGTAAATCTAACACAATTAAATATTTGTTTTTTTAAAACAAATTCAGGATTTTCTTTAGAAATCATTGGGCCTTTTAAACTTTGTATTATAGAGATAGTTCATTATTTTATGGTATTTTTTGTTTTACACCAACAGTTGGACTTATTCTTGAAATGTTGTCACATGTGTGAATATTATTTTGTTCATTTTTGTTTTTAAAATAATTCCTTTGAACCATGTTTTACACATTTGAACCATGCTTTCTTGTCATTTGTTGTAATGTTTCCTATAAAATGATTTTTAGACTTGAAAAAAAAAGGTATCAAATTTTATTTTGAGTAGGATGTTGTACTGGGCTGAGAACATGTAAGAAAACATCTACCTATGTTTCCCCACGTGACGCAGCGGAGCGTGACCTCGGCTGCACGGGTGAGTCAGTTGTTGTTTGGCTCTCTGTTAGATGGACATTAAAACATGGTGGCAGCGATAACTGGATAAAATACGAACCCGTATATTGCAAAATATCGATTTTTGTGTACCTTGGAAGATAATTCAACATGGCTCAGATTCAACCTCCAGAAACTTTCGACTTCTCGACTCCCAACGAATGGCCCAAATGGAGGAAGAGATTCGAACGATACCTCGTGGTCAGTGGAATGAAGAAGAAAGAGGAGGCGGACAAGATCGATTTGTTCATGTACTTGATGGGCGACCACGCGGATGATATATTCAGGACCTTCAAGTTCGAAAAGAAGGAAGAGGCAACGAAAATTGATTCCGTCCTCAAGGCGTTCGACAGCCACTTCTGTGTCAGAAAGAATATTATCTACGAACGTGCGAAGTTTAATTCAAGAATCCAAGAGGATCGGGAGCCAGTGGACGAATTCATCACTTCATTGTACAAATTGGCTGATAGTTGCGAATTTGAGGGTCTTCATGAGCAGTTGATCCGTGACCGAATAGTGGTTGGAGTGAGGGACAAAGCTTTATCTGAAAGAATGCAGTTGGACAGCGAACTGACTTTGGAAAAGGCGGTGAAAATGGTTCGACAGCAGGAAGCCGTTCGACAGCAGCAAGTCGACCTGCAGCGTCCCTCAACAAGCCAAAAGGTCAATCAGGTTAAGTTCAACTCGAAGAAACAATCACCGAAACAACAACAGCAGCCTTCGAGGAAGAAGGAGAAGTCAGCCAAAACAAGATCACGATGTCCAAAGTGCGGAGGTTTCACCCACAGGGAAGGACAGGCTTGCCGTGCTGAAGGACAGAAATGTAACCTGTGTTCAAAAACAGGCCATTTTGCAAATTGCTGCCCAGATAAGCAGGCGAAGACTGCGGAAGTCAAAGCTGTTTCTGAACTTGATGAAGAAATTGGTTTTCTCCTGGAGGTCTCATCTGTGGAGGATTCATCTAATCTCGATAATGATGAAGACGAGTGCAGGAGGCGATGGACAGCAGAAATCCAAGTGAACGGGAAAAAGGTGAAGTTCAAGCTCGACTCCCAGGCGGATGTTACATGTGTTCCTCTGTGTCTCTTCAGGAAGATAATGGGACAGCAACGACTAGTGAAAAGTGATATCAACCTTAGAGCTGCTGAATTCTCCGAACTTCAGACTGTGGGTATGTTTATATCAACGCTGCGAACCTGGGGATTGTAAAGAAGAAAGCATCGACACCAAGGTCGTATATGGTTGATACTCCAGTTGGGACTTTACGTCGAAACAGGTTCCATCTACGAAAAGGAGTTACAGTGCAATATCCAGCCGACCCATCGACGCCGACCTTTTCGGGGGAGGAACTGGTTGAAAATGAAAAGACCCCAGTTGTGGATTATCCCTCTAACGACTCAGAAGACGGCCAGATAAGAACCCGGAGTGGACGAATTGTTAAACCTGTGGATCGCCTTCATTATTAATTATATTATGCATTTAAAGTTTGTAATGTATATATATATTTCAAGTCTTAAAAAGGGGGATGTGCTGAGAACATGTAAGAAAACATCTACCTATGTTTCCCCACGTGACGCAGCGGAGCGTGACCTCGGCTGCACGGGTGAGTCAGTTGTTGTTTGGCTCTCTGTTAGATGGACATTAAAACATATACCTTGCGCTAATTTGATGACTTCATTTGGTTAGGGGTCAGGAGTGTTGGCATCAAATTTAAACAAGGCATTCTGGTCATTTCCTCCCACTAACCAAACTCCTAATTTCAAATATAACTATTTTTAGATCTTGAATATAATGTTAGTGTAAATTTAGGTATATAAAAAATTTAATGACAAATGATTTTTAAAAATTTGATTGAACTTAAATCAAAATTTTTTGTTTATAAATATGGCTTTAATATCTTGCTCTGTAAGCATGTGTCCACACTTGTGAAAGTTTAAAGCTTTTTAGTTTTGACTTTTTCATGATTTCATTTTGTAGCTATTTTATTTTTAGAAGGATTAAACCTATAGCTACAAGACTGAATGGGTTTTAACAGCCTAGAGCTGTATACCAAATCCTAATGTTTTTACCACAAAATATGAACCCATCCCACCAGTGAGTGTCACAGCAGTTGTGATGTGTGGGCAGCTGACAAAGAGCTGGACAAGTTCCTGGACAGTGAGATCCGGGCTGAGAAAGAGATCCTGAAGTCTGAACCCCTGCCCAAGCTGGAGGGTTATGCCATCTCCAAGGAGGAAGCCACCCTGTGCCTGACTAAGAACTTGAATGATGAAGTGTAAGCATTGCTAACATAACTCTAGAATTGACTTTTTGTAAATATCTTTCAAATTACCATCTTGTAATTTAATTATACTGAATCTGGGTTGGTTAAATAGTTCTATGGTTCTTGTGTAATGTCTTTTTTTTTTCAGCTTATAGCTTCGTCACTTACCTCATCAACAATCAATACCTCTTGTTGACTATTTTGTTCTCTTTTTTAATACAGTAGAACCTCCATGAGAAGGACACTCACGCTAGAGGACACCTCTCTACAAAGGATAGTTTTCATTTGCAAAATTACCATTTTTACCATTTAGTAACTTTCCAGTAAGAAGACACCTCACTCTAAGGTACACTTTGGCTCTGCAATTAGGTGTCCTTTACAGGGAGGTTCTACTCTATATAGGACCTTAAAACTTTGCCCTAGTTGTAACAAAATCAATTGTTGGATTGTGCATCACTAGGTTTCTATGAATGGTCCATTTTAGCAGAATCACCTCCCTGTATAGAGAAGTTATAAAACCTCATTGGTGCTACAGGATCCGCATCAAGGTGGACCTCAACAACTCAGTAGATGACCTCGCTACGGAGGATTACAATGAACAACAGGAATCCCTGGTATGTTGTAACTCAATGTTTCTCTTATGTACATTATATTCTGTGTAAAAAAATCCAAGCAAACCATATTCCAATTGTGAACTTTTTCTTGACTAAATATGGAAGTGAGAGGAATCAAAATAGGATTTTACAAATAGTTTGTTGCTTTTAAATACAGGACTGGCCCCTTTAGTATATTGATTTTTAAATATGCCTGCTTTAAAACCAAATAAACTGTTGTAACAGTTGATAACATCATTATTACAAGTTTTCATATTTTGCACTTGGAAATTTTCTAGTGTTGGCCACAATGCCATGATCTACTACACATGTGGAAGCACCTAAAGGGAATGATTTATGGAAGAAACTTCCAATTCCAGCCATTGGACTTGAACTTGTTCTGTATTGATGAATATTAGCAGTGAAAGAATTGTTGGGATCAACAAAACATAAGGTTTAATTCTTGAAATTTAACACATGTGTTATTAGGGCTCTTGGTTACTAAAATCCTAATTGTGTGATGCATTTGTAGAAAGTTTGCAAGCCACATATGTAGCTTGCGCTGCTATAATTATGAGACATTCCTGATTGACCATTTTCTGATCAAGAGATGCTTGTCTCCAGTGTTCCCTAGAATGTGCCCATCCTGACTGTGTGTGATGCAGATGCGGTCACGACCAGACATGAAGGTGGAGCTGGACAAGAACGGCACTATCCTGGCCTTCACTCTGAGCATGTCAGATCCCCAGGAAAGCATGGAGCCCGGAGAAAAAGGTGATTATTGTTTAATGCCCTCCATTGTTGCTGTTGGGTACACTTCAAGTTGTATCTTGCCAATATTGAGTTCTCGTCTAGGTCACTGAACACTAACTTTTTAAACATTAATATAACCAGTAAATTCTCTCTAAAAGTATAAATATAAATCTGTTATATTTTGATTCATATTTTTTATACTAAACTTTTTGTGTTGTTTCTCCTACCTATTATTATATTAGTATATATTTTTTTATGGCTTGCTTTATTTTAGCCTTAATCTTTATATAACTTTGTGAAACTATATACTCTAGGAATAAAGTTACCTGTTCTAATTTATCTTCATTGTTGCATGTTTTCCATCATATATGCCATACTAAACAAATTTGTATGAAAGCTATTTTCAAACTAGCTTCAATGGGAGTGCAACCAACCAACCAACCAATGTGCTGCAGGGCCCACAGAGCCAATTGAGATCCTGGATGTGTCCCACTACAACAAGGAGATGAAGGACAGCACCTACCTGGTGTCTGGGGATATCATGGACCAGGTACAGCTTTACTTGTTTAGGACTTTCTAATCAGAATCCTCCTTCTAGAACATTCATTTTGTTAAAAATGTGGTTTCTCTTCTTGCCTTCACACACTGTTGTGGATCTAATAGTGAGTTCAATTGCCTTCTGAAGCCATTTTAAGGACAAGTGGGGAATAAAGGTTTTGGAAGCTCAAGTCTAAACAGACCCTGATAGGAAATGTTCAAGGAGGCAAGACCTAGCTCTTTCTGATGGACCTAGGACTATAAATCTCAAGTCCAAATGACCATCTAAAACATATGTCATTATAAGTAAAAAGCTGGGAGATAACAAATTGTCAGGGTTGAGTAGTGTAGCTGTATCTGAAGAGAATTAACTGATGACTTGGCAGATTGTTGGTGTTAGGCTGGATTGGTGATGTATATAAAGTGGGGGTGGTTCACAGCTCAGCATTTTGGCACAATGTGACAGGCTCTTCAGCTTTTTCCCATTACTTCCTGAATAATGCCTTTGACATCTTTTCCACATTTTATGTTGTTGTTTCTTATCCCCTTGTGAAAAGATTACTCAAATTCCAGGAGTTCATGCTCCTCGAGCTCATGTTTTATAGTTGTCGTAAGCAACTTATTCTCATAGGCTTTGCCACCAGGCCAATTCAAGAAACTAAACTATGCACAGGGTGCATGGCTCCCAGCATTTATAAGAAAACATGGTTTGTTCTAATATATATATACAGTTAAACCTGTCTATAGCGCCCCCTTTTGGGACTCACCGAAAAAAGGTGCTATAGACAGGTCACTTTTAATGTAAATTGCATCGTACTACGTATTTAAAATCGGGCGCTATAGAGAGGGAGGTGCTATTTAGAGGGGGTGCTATAGACAGATTTATTTGTTTATTTTTTGATGCTGGTATATTGAATACCGTACTTTTGTCTGAAGATGGTAACAACGATGTTACCAAAATGTCACACACTATTTATTTGGATTTGGTCTTATTACCTTGTGTTTATAATCTACTAGCGAACCCGGCCACGCGTTGCTGTGGCTAAATTGTAATATGTTAAATTAACATTATACTAAACTATTCAGTACAGTAAAGTTAATATTCACTCATAAAGATGAAAATGTTTCAGCCGATCTAAAGCCCTACGGGATTGAGAATGGAACGTTACGTTAAAATTTGAAAGTGATTTTTATATATATAGATAATATAGCCCTTCATTGTAATCATTGATTATAATCACTGCATTAATAAATGTCAATGAACTCGTTTATATGTATTGTTTTTTGTTTTCGAGATATTCTAATAGAACGTTCTCACATTTTCTGTAAAATATTTATATATGCACAAACACAGAATATAATCACTGTCTTAATTTCGCTATAATTATTGTTATAAATATTATTCTAAAATAATTCGCCAGAAATCGTCCGGGTAGTATACTGAACAACTTCCCAAAGTTTCTTGGCAAACATCTAAAATAAAATAATACTTGTAATACTTTGCTACAATATTAAAAAGAGGGGGGCTTAGGTGTTTAAAATGTAAAATGTGCGTTAAATAGTATTACATAGAGCCTTCATAGCAAACATATTTAAAATAAACCAATCAAAATATAATATTGCAGTAAAAACAGACCTTGCTACAATAATATAAAAGAAATGAAAATAAAAAAAGACACCCACGCTGAGCCTCGAACCTAGGTTTGTTACAAATATTATTAAAAAATTGTTTATGTTAATTTTTATTTTAAAAAGCCTACATTTTAAATAAAATAATATTTTTAATAATTTGCTACAATAATATAAAAGAAATGAAAAAAAAAAAAAAACACCCACGCTGAGCCTCGAACCTAGGTTGCGGGGGTATGAAGCTGTGTACCTAACCTATAGGCTAAGCCTGACGTTACAAATAAGCTCATGCGAGGCTATTTCAGGCCATACGTCTGCCCGCGAGGGGGCGCTGATTGCGAGTGAATTTACGTTTTATTGTAAATAAAAATGCAACGAAAGGTTATTTCTTAAGAGTAATTAGCCATAAACCATCCCGGTAGTATACTAAACATCTTCCCAAAGTTTCATCACGATTAGTTGAGCGATGTAGAAGATTATCACTGACGAACGGACGGACGGACCAACGGACCAACAAACATCCATTTTTATATATATAGATAATCCAAATTGTACCTTATCATTACTAACAAGTACTGTTCTTCTTTCTTATCTCCACTCAATCACACTTAGTTCTACTTAACAGAAAATGCGAAATAGTACATCACAGGCAGTTGTGATGATATTTAGGGTGCTATATCTTGTATCAGCCAAAGTATATAAAGATGAGTTGTGGTGCTGAAAGATAATGTGTGGATGCAGGGTCTGTATGAACTCCTGATCAACATGCTGTCCGAGCGGGGCATCGACGTTGACTTCATCAACCGGCTGACCGACTACTGCACCTCCTATGAACACATGCTCTACATCAAAATGCTGGAGAACATCAGGCATTATATCAAGAAGTAATAGCTCATCTGGTCATCATGGTAGTTTTCAATAAAGACATTTAGTTTTACATTGTAAATATTCTCTCACACTTGTGCTCACACATCAAATGTCACACTAACCCAGACAACACACTACTGATATGGGATAACAAGTTCTTTCTAGCTGAATGAACCTTGTTCACTTGGTATTTTGTTGCTATATTATAGGAGCTTAGAAATACCGTCTCGTTAGGTGCAGCAGGCTTCCTGCCAAACCAAGTCTATCTCCGACTTCAGTCACTGCACATATCCTAGATGTAATTCTCTCAGTGATCACAGTGGAGCGCTGCTTGTGAGTGAAATTGGCAAATCTATATATATAAAATTGAATGTCTGTCTGTCTGTACTCTATAGATTCAAAAACCATACATCCAATCGCCGTGAAATTTTGGGATATTATTAGGTATATCCCCGGGAAGGTTTTTGAAAAATAATATCTTGAATATCCTTAGAGTTATTTGCAGATTTGTAGAATTAACTCGCAAGCAGCGCCACCATTGCGACGATGTAACAAGTTTTTTATCTATAAGTTTTATTATCACTAAGTTTATTATCTTAAAGATTATTTATCAAAAGTAAGATTATCTAAAGATGACACGGCAATTTATTTGAGACAAGAATAATGATACAATTCCAAGGCGAAGATACTATTCCTTTAACTTCCAATTACCGAGGGAACCAATTAATATTGATTTTATTCAACTTACCGAGTATTTTTCAAGGGACCGGGAAAAAATGTTCACTAGATAAAACGATGATTTTGTAATGTCGAAAATTAGGAAAGACAAAATTCAGGATGACACGGCACACAGGGACCGGGAAAAAATGTTCACTTTATCGAGAGATTCAAATTTACAAGTTTCAAATTATCAAAATATATCTTCTTTTTTATAAGTTTATAGAGAATTGTTTTAACAAATGTTCGTTAGACAAACCTTTACTCGGGTAAAACCCCGGGCGAAGCCGGGTACATCCGCTAGTATGTAAATAACTCCAAGGATGTTTGAGATTTTGTTAAAATTTCAGCCAGATTTGTTATGTATTGAGGACCTGTATAGCCGGCAAACATGCGTTGACTTTTAAATATAAATATATATTAAAAACAAAAAAGACATATCCTGACCAGGCTCACATGAGCATTTCTAGATGGCAGAGCGCCATCTAGTGGAACAAAAATAAACTAAATGTTAATTTAACTTGTTCCGTGATATTTGGCCACCCCAATTTCTTGACAAATCAAGAAAAGTCAACCAGAAATGCATTTCGGGCTGTTGGCCCTCTTCAGCATGGTGCATATATATATATTTATTTTAAAAATATTTCTGCTGTTGACTTTGGAATTGTTGAGATAAGGTTTTTTTATAAATGGGTTGTTTGATAATAATATTGATAGTTTTGCAGTCGTGGGAATAATAAAAATAGTTTTGATCAGAATCAGCTTATGAAATATTTAAAACATAAATTGAGAAAGGTATTGCCTGATTTAAGGCTTAATAATAAAGAAAATAAAAGATTATTTACATAATTACAGAAAGAGCTGAGCCGGCCAACAGGAAACAATAGCTTATATAGGGAAAGTCGGGACATCTGGTGGTAGATATAAACAGTAATTTTTTCTAGGATTTATAATTTTAAAATAAAATATAATTATATATATACTAGCCCAATGACCCGGGCAACGCTCGGGTATTACCCGATTAAATGTTTTTATTCAAATACTATTTGTTACAATTATAAATTGGCGCCGTGGATGTCAAAAACATCCCGCTCCAAACTTTGTGTCTGAGAAGCAATATTTTTATAGAGAAATGATCTGGCTTTGTGTCTTCTGCTCGAATGAATTTTTTTATGTTGGAATTTTGTTCCTGCATACTAAAAATGAACTGGCTTCACCCGTGCTCCCTGCTTTTTGGAATTTTTCCCGATATAAACATGATACAGCAATATTGTCATCGTCATTTTCTGACTAAAAAAACAACTATTTTTGCCCAGAACCTGTCTATTTCATTTTTTATTGGCTAAAATTCCGATAAATATCTCTTCCAAATTTTTCTCTATGTCCTGTCAAAACACGTTTTACATGTACATTAGGTCAGCTGATATTACTTCCCATCTTCACCGCTAGAGGCGCTGCTTGTGAGCGAAAAGGCAAATTTGCAATGCAATTTGCAAATAACTCTAATAATATTCGGGATAGAGACCTCAAATTTTCACTATAAATTTTTCCAGATTCTACTCTCTATACTGTTAAAATATCAGTCAGATTAGTTACGTATTGTGGACGTGTATAGCTGACATAGGAACAAACACACATACATACACTGACTTTTATATATATAGGGATTTTGGTAAATTAAAAATACAGTTAAACCTGTTTATAGCACCTCCCCCCCCTCTCTATAGTACCCGATTTAAAATACGTAGTACGATGCTATTTACAGTAAAAGTGACCTGTCTATAGCACCCTATTTTGGTGAGTCCCAAGAGAGGGGCGCTATAGACAGGTTCAACTGTATTTTTATTGTCATTTCATATATCTCTGTACTTTTTAAAAACTTTTTTTCCAGAAATGTATTTATGGATTATTTTGATTTTGGCTTCTTTTGTTATGTCTGGATCTGATGCTTGATCTCTTCATTTTGTAATTTTAGGCCATGTGAATAGTTTGATTTTATTATATATGTTACATAAAAATAAATATCATATATGCAAATTCGAAACAATAGCAAAACCTTATCTCAACAATTCCAAAATGAGCAGAAATCTCTTTTGTAATAATAGTAGACAGGACTTAGAAAATACAATAAAACATTTTGGATCAATATAGCTTTATTAAAAATTGAGAAATAAAATGTTGGTATTCCATTATCATATTGGATTGTTGTGAACCAATAGATTGGAAAAGACATGAAAATAATACACAATAAAATGAAGAAAAATATAATGAATGATTAAATCTTCTTTCTTATCTCCACTCAATCATATCAGGGTATCAAGCTTGTAAAGCTTGAAATCATGACTGGGTGAAGTAGATGCGTCTAGCTTTGTCATTAAAACTGGGAGCACTACTCAGTGGCAGGCCGACTTAGCTCCAAAAGAAATGGCCGCCTCTGACATGAGGAACAGACGCCATGTGCAGCCGCTCCTAACATGGAGTACAAACGCTGCTCATCCTGGATCAGGAGCCCTTACAGGGTACTATCAGCCGGGCCAGCTAAGCCCAGGTTTTTTAGCGAGCTTGTTACTGCTCCCCCTCCTCCTTTTTCATCCGGGTTTGGGACCGGCAAAGGCGGAGTTGAATGATTATATAAAGAATTTGAATGAAAAAGATAGCACGATTATAGCAAATATTTAAAGGTAATATGGAATGTGAGATATATTTAGGTACAAATTATGCAAAGCAAAATAAGGTGTAAAAGGATTAAAAATTGTTGTGCAACTTAAAAATATAAATATGTATATAGTGTTACATCATGATTAATGGCGTATTTCTTATATTAGTTTTAATATATTTGAAATTTAAATTATATATTTATTTATTTTTATATAAAATATTCTATGATATTTATTTAAAACAGATTATTAATTTATCATCATTTGTATTTAGGTACACTGTGACTTCACTGCTCTCTTTGATGTGAGAAAATAAAGAGAGGATTCTGGTGGCTACTTAAAGAAGACTTATCTCGTTATTCCCTTTTATAAATTTGTAGGATGGTTGAAACACGCTCTGGTAAGATGCAGGACCCAGCACAGGAGAGAATCCAGGCTGAAGAGTCTGCCAAGCCGCAACCTGGTGCAACAATTGGTAGAGATGCTAGTTCCGACCCAGTTGTCCTGAATCCCAACATCGACATCCCCAAGTATGATGGAACGGAAGACCCTCGCCCATGGATTGAATCTCTTGAAGAAATTGGCTTCTTGTACCATTGGGCAGACTACATTATCTCTCGTTATGCCGCCATGAACATGACGGGAAGCGCTAAAACCTGGTTGAATTTACACAAAGCTAGTTTCACGAGCTGGGAAAATATTAAAATCCGCCTCATTCAGGATTTTTCTTTGGACGCGAATAAAGAAGAACTTAGAATGAAGCTCAACAGAATGCAACACTGGAATGAACCAGCAATCAGGTTCGCGGAAGACATTCTAGTGTTGTGCAACAAGGTTGACCCCGCAATGGAAGAAGAAACAAAAATTGAACATGTTATTGGAGGACTGAAAAAAGAGTACTCATTCGCGCTCTACCTGAACCCTCCTAAAACGACCGATGACCTTCTTGTCGTGTGCAAGAAAATGGATTATTTTGAAAAGAAGTATCGGGAACGTGTGGAGAAATCCAGAAACCTATATAACGGTCCACGCTATTCTAGACCCCAACAACAATCGAGGTACGTGCCGCCGACTGCCGCACGAAACTACCAGACCACTTCCAGGCCCCAAGCCCCTGTTTCCAATAATTACAAGAACGACTCCCCTCCTACCCCCAGACAGTATCGAAACAACTTTCCCCAGCCCTCTACCCCTAGACGTCCTTATAATCCTAACTTTGTGCCGAAACCAAACCTTCAGAGAAACACTTACAATAAAAGCCAAGAAGTGAGCAAAAATAGGACGGAAGATGGAAGACCAATCTGCTTTAAATGTAACAAGCCAGGGCACGTGGCCCGTTATTGTAGGGTCAAGTTTATAAGAATCCTAGAAGAGGATCCAGCAGATACCCAAGAGAAGGTCGAAGAAAAATGCCAAATGAATGAAACATCAGAGAAATCAGGACCTCGGCTTTATGCTGATGTATGTCATAGCACACAGACAAATATTCCTACCCGGAATAGATATTCCGTGTTGGAAGATTTAAACTAAGCGTCGCGCCTGAATCTGTCAATCAAAGCAAGTCGACCATAAACGGAATCAAGAAGTTGGACCCTAAATACAAATTAAAAATTAATGTGGACAAGATAGGGACTTTTGAAGCTTTGGTTGATACAGGTGCTGACCTCTCAGTGGTCGACCTCAGAACGGCCCTCGATACAGGCCATGGTATAAGTAAACTCGCAAAAATTTGTGCAGGACCCGATGGAAAAAAATTGGACATGGTAGGAAGTATATTTTTAAATATAAAAATTGATGACGAAACATTATCACACAACTTTGTGATATTGAAAACGCATTTACGGACATTAATTCTTGGGAGAGATTTCCTTAAGAAAATGAACGCAAAAATAGATTGTAAGCAAGAAACTATAAAATATGATTTGACGAATAATCATGACGAAATCAATTTTGAAATGTTGAAAATAAAGAGTGCCAAGGATTCCATTGTACCGGAATGTTCCATGAAATTGATCAAGGCATTGGTAGAAACAGAGGATGGAGAATATATTATCGAAGAGAGCAGCAAAATGTTTCAAACAAATGGACTTCGTCTAGCAAGAAGCTTGATCAATGTTATAAATAGGGAAACACACATCTGGATAACTAATCCGTATCCTCGACCGTTAAAAATAATGAAAAACCAAACATTGGCTTTTGGAAGTAGTCCAGCGAAAATAAATGTGAGTCGAGAAAGAGAGGTAGAAAAGAACGAAGAACCTAGATTCCAAATAAACGAAAATCTTTCACCAAAGGAACAGAAGGAGTTAAAACAAGTTTTAGAAAGGTATGGAGATCTTTTTTCATCGAGATTAGGGAGAACCAATTTGGCAAAACATCGGATAGACACAGAAGACGCGAAGCCAATTAAACACAAGCCTTACCGGGTAAGTGCTAAAGAACGAGATATTATAAAAGAGCAAATTGACGAGATGCTTACAGAAGGCATAATTAGGCCATCTTCAAGCCCCTGGTCTTTTCCAGTAATATTGGTCAAGAAGCGAGATGGTAAATACAGATTTTGTGTGGACTACAGAAAACTGAATAATGTGACGGTAAAAGATGTCTATCCGATCCCTAGAATAGACGAAGTTATGGATACTCTCCAAGGATCTACACACTTCTCAGCAATAGACCTCAGATCTGGATATTGGCAAGTTGAAGTCGAAGAAAGAGACAAAGAGAAAACAGCTTTCACTACAGCGCATGGATTATATGAATTCAACGTGATGCCTTTTGGACTTTGTAACGCGCCTGCTACCTTTGAGAGAAATATGGAGAATATGCTTGGAAATCTGAGATGGCAAATTTGTTTGTGTTATCTGGATGATGTTATCATATATAGCCCGGATTTTCCAACGCACCTCAAAAGACTTGAAGCTGTTTTTAGATGTTTTCGTGAATCTAATTTAAGGTTAAACGACAAAAAATGCCGATTTGCTTTTGAAGAATTGGAGATTCTCGGCTATATAACGAGCAAACATGGTATAAAACCCGCGGAACATAACATCAAAGCTGTCAGAAATTTTCCTCGGCCCAAAAAGGTCAATGAAGTACAATCCTTTTTGGGAATGTGTTCATATTATAGAAAATTTATCAAAGACTTTTCAAAAATTGCTGACCCTTTGACCAACCTTATAAAAAAAAGTGTATCATTTACCTGGACAGAAAGACAAGAGGAAGCGTTTCAAACCCTAAAAACAGCACTATTAAGTCCACCAATTTTAGGTCACTTCAATCCAAATGCACCTACTTATGTTCATACCGATGCGTCCAACATCGGCATAGGTGCAACACTTGTCCAAGACATCGGTGGTGAAGAGAAGGTGATCTCATATTTGAGTCGTACCCTAAGTAAAGCGGAGCAAAATTATTCAACCACTGAAAAAGAATGTCTGGCCGTTGTCTGGTCAATGTCAAAATTACGACCCTACCTTTATGGAAGACACTTTAAAATAGTAACAGACCATCACGCCTTATGCTGGCTCAAAAACTTGAAGGATCCAACAGGTCGATTGGCAAGATGGGCATTGAAAATTCAAGAATATGACTTCGATATAATACATAAATCGGGAAAGAAGCATCTGGACGCCGATGGCTTATCTAGGGGGCCCTTACCAGAAACTGATTGGGATGAGGATTTTGAAAGGCTATTTTTAAATCAAATAACAGACGAAGAGGATAAATTTATCGAAAGTGTTAAGAAAAACCTTAATGGAAGCAGGCGATCAATTGCGCAAAACTTTAAAGAAGAAGATGGATGCCTCTTTAAGAAAAACCCGAACCCTGAAGGCAGGGCGTGGTTGCTTGTGGTTCCAGAGAATAAAAAGAGAGAAATTATGAAAGAATATCACAATCATATGTCGAATGGCCATCTGGGCGTCGCCAGAACCATGTACCGAATAAAGAGTAAATACTTTTGGCCATCCATGCTAAAGGATGTCTCAGAATTCGTTAAGACGTGTCACCTTTGCCAAAGTAGGAAAGGCTCAAACCAATTACCTTCTGGACTACTACAGCCCATCCCCCCAGCCAAATTTCCTTTCGAAAGAATTGGAATTGACTTTGTTGGTCCACTACCATCTACGAAAAACAGGAAAAAATGGATAATCGTGCTGTCGGACTACTACACTAGATATGCAGAAACAAGAGCAGTCTCGGAAGCAACAGTGAAAGAAGTTTCTAAATTTCTAGTAGAGGATATTTTTCTTCGGCACGGAGCCCCACAATATCTTATTAGTGACAGAGGCTCTCAATTTACCAGTAATTTAATGAAAGAGGTGATGAAAACGTGCAAGATTAAACATTGTTTCACAACGAGCTATCATCCCCAGACTAATGGATTGACAGAGCGGTTAAATAGAACATTGATCAATATGCTCAGTATGTATGTGAACACTGATCAGAAAAATTGGGACGAAATACTCCCATTCATCACTCACGCTTACAATACTACAATTCAGGAAACCACAGGATATTCTCCCTTTTTCCTGATGTTTGGAAGAGAACCCACGTCTCTTTTGGACGACAGGAATATCTCGGTGGACATTGACAAAGATGATTATGATGAATACATAAAACATCACTTAGACAAAATAAACAGAACAAGAAAATTAGTTATTAACAACACAATAAAGACTCAAGAAAGAATGAAAAAGAACTATGACAAGAAACACATGGAAAGAAGCTACGAACCAGGAGAATTAGTAGCAGTTTGGACACCAATTAGAAAAATAGGAAAGTGTGAGAAACTACTGAGAAAATATTTTTGCCCATATAGAATATTAAAGAAGCTGTCCAACGTAAATTACTTAATTGAACCAAAAGATAATCCTGGCCAAGACCCATTGATTGTCCATGTCTC
This sequence comes from Cordylochernes scorpioides, assembly GCA_030710605.1. Taxonomy (NCBI): domain Eukaryota; kingdom Metazoa; phylum Arthropoda; class Arachnida; order Pseudoscorpiones; family Chernetidae; genus Cordylochernes; species Cordylochernes scorpioides. The sequence goes on from CP092871.1 coordinate 41,555,041, forward strand.
AAGAATCAAACCCTATTTTGAAAGAATTGATGAGGTCAATCACGAGGACGTGACGACCTCTGGAGAGGGGGAAGTGTTACATCATGATTAATGGCGTATTTCTTATATTAGTTTTAATATATTTGAAATTTAAATTATATATTTATTTATTTTTATATAAAATATTCTATGATATTTATTTAAAACAGATTATTAATTTATCATCATTTGTATTTAGGTACACTGTGACTTCACTGCTCTCTTTGATGTGAGAAAATAAAGAGAGGATTCTGGTGGCTACTTAAAGAAGACTTATCTCGTTATTCCCTTTTATAAATTTGTAGGATGGTTGAAACACGCTCTGGTAAGATGCAGGACCCAGCACAGGAGAGAATCCAGGCTGAAGAGTCTGCCAAGCCGCAACCTGGTGCAACAATATATATATATTAATTAAAAAGGCATATCCTGACCAGGAGCACATGTTCTTTTCAGAAGGCAGAGCGCCATCTGGTGGAACAGAGATCAATTAAACATTGATTTAGCCTGTTCCCTGAAATTTGGCCAGCCCAATTTCTTGATAAATCAAGAAAATCCATTCAAGAACGCGTTTTGTGCTGTTGGTGTTCGTCAGCATGGAGTAGGCTACACCACTGCGACCAAAAAGATTTTTGGTCTCAATGCCTTCTTCAGAAACCAAGAAATGGGTATTTAAGGCCAAACTTGCGTAAATACACTTAACACATGAAAAAATAATAGAAAAAATAAGTGGGTCAGGTGTTGATATTAAAAAAAAAATATATATATATATAAATTATATAAAAAAAATATTGTTACGTGTAAGGCCTCCAAATGTTTATAAGATCCACGTTTCCTCCAAGATACAGATCAGCCGGCGCGAGCCGCACGCAGTTCAGAGGTGTTCCGAAGAGAGAAAACAAGCCTCAACGCCGAGTGGAAGCCTGGCCGAACATCCTGCCGAACGTCTTTGGGTGGCCTGCGGGGAAAAGCTGCAGGGAAGAGTAACGGGAGCCTAAGTGGGTGGACCACGAAGAAGGAAGAAGCGCATCGTCGCGAAAGAACCGGTAGGGTAAACACGCGACAACTGGTGTCAGAAGTGGGATTCTTCCTCGTGGAGGTCACCAGGAGGCTTTTTATTTAAAAGTTTTTTTAGTTGCTGACAAAGGCCCATTGACGTGAGAGGCCAAGGGATGGCCTCTGAGCAGGACTCGCTGGCCGAGATCGACCGGAGGCTGCAGGAACACAGGGAGGAGTGGGACAAATTAAAGCGCCGAACAGAGGAAGAAAGACATCGGAGAGAAAAAGAGTTCGAAGAAGGAAGGTGCCGTAGAAGAGAAGAATGGCTTCTGTTGGAAAAGGAAAGCGAAGAGAAAAGGATTCTCAGAAACAAAGAAATTGAGAAGCTGCTGTCTCAAATGAAGGCCCACTTGCAGAATAAGACAGGTACGGCCGAGACAGCTTTGAATGATGTCAGCGAGGACCGAGCAGAATCCCGAGGACTGGAAGTCAAGCCGGGCCACATGGGGGAATTGCGTGGAGTAGAGGGCCTGATTGAGGAGCCTCCTGGACAGACCTTGAATCTGCTTCACGCGGACCCGCGAAGGAAGCGGGGGAAGCGGTGCCGGCGAAAGAAGCGGTGCCCTCGGGAGAAACGATACCAGCGTGAGAAGCGGTACCGGCGAGAGAAGTGGTCCCGGCGAGAGAAGCAGTGCCCTCGGAAGAAGCGGTGCCAGCGAGAAAAACTGCGACGGCGAGAGAGGCGGTCCCTGCGAGAGGAGAGGACCCGGCGAGAGAGGTGGTCCCGGCGAGAGAGGTGGTCCTGGCGAGAGAAACGGTGCCAGCGAGAAAAGCGGTACCGGCGAGAGAAGCGGTCCCGGCGAGAGGAGAGGTCCCGGCAAGATGAATGGTCCTGGCGAGAGAGGTGGTCTCGGCGAGAGAGGTGGTACCAGCATAAGAGGCGGTGCCGGCATGAGAAGCGCCTCCGGCACGAAAAGCGGTACCGATATAAGAAGCGGAGTCGGCATAAGAGGCTGAGTCAGCATGAGAGATGCTTCCGGCGTGAGAAGCGGTACCGGCGAAAGGGGCGGCTCCGGCAAGAGGGACAGCTCCGGAGAAAGGTGCGGCTCTGGCGGGAGAAGCGGTCCCGGCGAGAAGGACGGCTCCGGCGAAAGGGCGACTCCAGCGAGAAAGGCGACTCCAGCAAGAGAAACGGTTCCATCAAGAGAGGCGATTCCAGCGAGATAGGCAGTTCTGGCAGGAGAAGCGGCACCGGCGAGAGAGGCGTGACATCTGGGCGACAGAAGCGATGAGACCGGATCGGGACGATCCGCCTTGAGGGGGAGGCAGTGTTACGTGTAAGGCCTCCACATGTTTATAAGATCCACGTTTCCTCCAAGATACAGATCAGCCGGCGCGAGCCGCACGCAGTTCCGAGGTGTTCCGAAGAGAGAAAACAAGCCTCGACGCCGGGTTGAAGCCTGGCCGAACATCCTGCCGAACGTCTTTGGGTGGCCTGCGGGGAAAAGCTGCAGGAAAGAGCAACGGGAGCCAAAGTGGCTGAACCACGAAGAAGGAAGAAGCGCATCGTCGCAATTACTCGTATATAAAAAATATATATATATATGTAGTAATCCCGCTGTGGAATGTGCTGGGCAGTCGTGGTCGTGGGTGTGTGATGGGATTCCCGCACTGGGACAGCAAGAGACAGAGGCAGGTCTAGATGGTAACTCCAAGAAGGTAGAGGTAGACCACGGACGAAGACAGTCGGACCACGGGCGTCACGGATGCCCTACATCGCGGATAGGGGTGAGAGACCCGACCGTATGACGGCGTCGCTCTGAAAACCAACTAACTACTAACTTTGTCCCAATCTTGGGGGGCTTTTATATGAGACGCTCGCAGATGGCGGCGAGTTCTGATTGGCTCCCGTAATCACGCCACCTGTCAAGCGCTGGGTTATTAATTATGTCTGGCCACCTGCTGACGGGGGGATTGAACTCATTATCATAAACACCTGTTAGGCGCCGGGTTGTTTATCACGTCTGGCCTTTGTCGTCTGGTCCATGGTGTCGTCTTGGTCTACCTTTACCCCTTTATTTTATTTGTCACTTCCATTATTATACAAGGTCGATACATATTTTATATAGATATGGGGTTATTATAAATATTATAAGAAGGTTGTGATCTAACTAGCTCAAAATATACTACATATATACTTTGTGTTTTTAATTATTCTTGAAATTTTGTTGCTTATACGTTGGGCTGATGTTCTAATGAGGGAGTAATCATTATTTTATTAAATTTTCAACTTGTATTCTTCATGTCTGTCCACAAATCTTGTAATCAATTTTTGATATTCTTCCTGAGCATGTAGAAATATGAAATTGTGTACACTTGTCCAAAGCATGACAATTTTCCTGACTGATCAGGTATGTACTAATTTCCAAATTGCTTTTCCAATTTTATAATTTAATTTTTATATGCTTCAAGATGACATAGAAGTCTGAAATTTTAAACACTTGCCAAGTCCAACAATTTAAGTGAACAAATTTTCAGTTATCTAGGTGGTCAGGTTTGCTGGGAATGAATAAATTTCTATATTTCCCTTTAAATCCTATGCGTTGCATGATATCAACTCTAAATTATTGGGTGTTGCAACTTGCTTTTTTTCAGCAAATATTGAAAACTTCAAAGGAGAGAGAGAATGAAATCCAAATATTCAGGTGTTCTTATCTAATATCTCCTTGGAATATATTACAAGTAAAAAATATATATATATATTCATTTATGTCATTATTATGTAATCTTGTTCTAATATCATCATGTATATATCTTTCAACCATCATGACTGGGTGAAGTAAAATGCGTCTGCCTTTGTCATTAAGACTGGGAGCACTACTCAGTGGCAGGCCGACTTAGCTCCAAAAAAAAATGGTCGCCTCTGACATGAGGAACAGACTCCATGTGCAGCCGCTCCTAACATGGAGTACAAACGCTGCTCATCCTGTACCCTGGATTAGGAGCCCTTACAGGTTACTATCAGCCGGGCCAGCTGAGCCCAGGTTTTTTAGTGAGCTTGTTACTGCTCCCCCTCCTCCTTTTTCCACCGGAATTGGGACCGGCAAAGGTGGAGTTATGTATATATTTATATTCGAAATACAGTAGAACCTGCATGAGGGGCCATCTCTCTACAAAGGGCAGTTTTCATTTCCAAAATTTCAATTTTTAAAAGCTTTATTTAATTTGCTTCCATGTCTGTCCACAAATCTTATAATCAATTTTCAATTTCCTTTAGAGCATATAGAAATCTGAGATTTTTTTTGCACTTGTTTGAATCTGATGACAATGCAAGCTGACAAAATTTCAAACTTCTGTGTGGTCTTGAATGAATTGAACTTTCAAATTTTGTAATTTTAAAATACTTCCAGGCCAAATAGAAGTCCAACATTTTGAACACTTGCTTATTCCAACTAACAATGCAGGTACATGATTTTTTTTTTACTTTTGGGTGGTGAGGGTTACCAAGAATGAACCAATTTCTATATTTACTTTTCAACCTTTAGATGGCACAATAACCTATAGGACATGCAGCCACTGTCCTGGTATGGAACTAACACCTACCCACATATTCTCATGCCCAGCAATGGCCGCAGTCTTGCAGATAATTGACATGGACCCAGAGCAGCAGCTTAACACACCCAAGATAGTGGACAATGCGACTGCTGTGATAAAGAGAGAGAGAGAGAGATGCACACGGGGATATCAGAGGCTCTTCATTGGACACAACAACAACCTTTAGTGTTGCATATTTTCAACGCAGAAATTATTGGTAGTTGATATATAGCTAGCAATAAATATGTATATATATGTTTCTATGAAAATGTTAATCTGTAAGACGCAGGTTATCATCATCCCTTTTTGATTTGTTTTTGTCACTTTGGCGGTTGGAAAATAAACAACAAAAGCTGTATCAGACATTATGAAGACAATAAAGATTTTCTGATAATAAAAGTGTACAAAGATGTTGCATTTGGCGACGAGGATATAAGAGTAAGTACCCTTGAATTTCGAAGTATATATTTTTAGAAAATATCTTTGATTTTGCATATAATTGAAAGTTATTTTTAAAAGACACAAATTGCAAAGTTTTAAGATGCAAATTTAAGATGGAGTAAAAGAAAATTTTAAAAAGTTATGTTTTATTATAAACTAGCGGACGTACCCGGCTTCGCCCGGGTTTTACCCGAGTAAAGGTTTGTCTAACGAATCTCTCGATAAAGTGAACATTTTTTCCCGGTCCCTTGAAAAATACTCGATAAGTTGAATAAAATCAATATTAATTGGTTCCCTCGGTAATTGGAAGTTAAAGGAATAGTATCTTGCCTTGGAATTGTATCATTATTCTTGTATGCATGTACCCGGCTTCGCCCGGGTTTTACCCGAGTAAAGGTTTGTCTAACGAATCTCTCGATAAAGTGAACATTTTTTCCCGCTCCCTTTAAAAATACTCGATAAGTTGAATAAAATCAATATTAATTTGTTCCCTCGGTAATTGGAAGTTAAAGGAATAGTATCTTGCCTTGGAATTGTATCATTATTCTTGTCTCAAATAAATTACCGTGTCATCCTGAATTTTGTCTTTCCTAATTTTCTACATTACAAAATCATCGTATCATCATGATAATATTTAGAGCAGATTGTTGAATTATAACAGATAAATTAGAATATTTATCTTGATTATTTTTAGGCGAAAAGTTATTTCAAAAATTTTATTTGCTAGAAACCTTCCCAGTACTATACTAAATAACTTGCCAAAGTTTCATGGCGTTCCAATGAGTGGTTTGGTCAGGCATAAAGGACAGACAGACACACATACATTCATTTTTATATATAGATAGATAGATATATTGCACATATATGTTGTTATAAAAGAAAATGGCTAGTTACCAATTTAAAGAATATAATGAGGAAAGTGAAACTTTTGAAACGTTTTATGAACGATTGGAACAGTTTCTCGTATTGGAGGAGGCAGGGGATGAGAAGAAAAAGGCTTATCTCCTAACCCTCATGGGAAGTAAAACATTTTTTGAAGAATTTGTGCAGTCCTATTCTACCTAAAAATAAAACCTTTGATAACCTAATAGATATCTTGAAAAGGCACTTCTCTCCAAAGCGTTCAATTGTAGTAGAGAGGTTCATTTTTTTAAAAGAATGCAATTAAAGGAAGAAAGCATCTCGGATTACTTGGTGGAAATTAAGCGTCTGGCTTCCTCGTGCAACTTTGGAAATTTTCTGGAGGATTCTTTACGTGATAAAATGGTCTGTGGTTTATATAATGCCAAAATACAAAATATAATTTTGTGGGAGGGCGACATTTCTTTGGCTAAAGTAATGGAAGCGGCCGAGAAAAATACAAAATTATTTCATTTGGAGCAGGGTGAAGATTGTGTGGATAAGTTGAGGATGGAACGCAAGGTTGAATCAAATTTCCAGAATGGCAAATGTAAACATTGTTGTAAACTGCATAAAGAACCATGTAGATTTAAGGAGGCGATATGCTTTAAGTGTAATAAAAAAGGACACATTGCCCCAATATGTTGGAGCAGTAGAAGAAATCTAAGGCAACATCAGAATCAGCCGGGAAATATACATCAGATAAGAGACCAAGAAGAGGAGGAAGAGTATGTCCAGATAATTATAAGCGTGACGATACCTGAGAATAAAATTAATTTTGCCTCAAGTGACCCTCCGTATCTGATGGAGTTAAAAGTAGAAGGAAACTTTATTAAATTTGAAATGGATACGGGTAGTGGTCTAACACTGATATCGGAAAAGGATTTTAAAAATAGTCTTCCACATTTGAAATTGGAAAAAGCGAGTATTATTGTAAGAACTTATGATGGCACCGTGGTACCCATTCTGGGTAAAATCAATGTCAAAGTGGAGTGTCAAGATATGACTTACAAACTTAGAGCGTTGGTGGTGAAAGGAGAAAAGAGGGCTTTGATGGGAAGAGAATGGATAAATATATTGAAATTGAGCTGTTTCGCGGTAAAACATATACCTGTGGAAATTACCATTGAGGAAAATCAAGCCTTATTTGTGGAGACAACTGAACCAATAAAAGGTTTCACATTTTCAGTAAACATGTGTGATGTGAATCCAATTTTCCATAGGGCTTGTCCGGTGCCTTTCGCCGTTAGGCCAGCAGTTACTGAAGCATTACCAAAATGGTGGCTAAGGGTTATCTATGTGAGGTGGCGAGCAGTAAATGGGCCACTCCAGTGGTCATGACTAATTCTTCATCGATTGTTCAAGATTTAAAAGAAGGAATAAATTCAAATATTCTCCAAGGTTCCTATCTGAAGCCTCCTTAAAATTACAATCAAATATCTGTCAAAAATGGAGGAATTCATCAATTCATTGATTATAAATTAGTAATCTCATTCCAATATCATGAACAAAAAAAAATTCGACACACCAAGGATTTGTCCGATTTATATGAAAATACGTATACAAATACTTTCCAACCAAACATGTAAATGATTGAAATTTAGCGGCCGATTTATGCAAAGCAAGAGCTCAAGCGCATCATCGACTTGTTGAACTTGAATGAAAAATACAATTTTCACATAGGGCAGACATAGTCTTTCACAATCTCGGTTAAACTTAATAAGCCACTCTTGAAAGGCTTTTGGGTATTAAGTGCATTGAAAAGAAGTTGATCAATGCTTTTGAAGCACCTTGGATTTTTCGATTTGTCAATTACCCAGGGCTTGAGTTTCTCTGACCCATCTGCATTGATACAAAACACGAGTGTCAATCTCTCTTTACTTCGGGCACCACTGTGACATTTCTATCCATTGAATTCTAATGTACGGTCGGGCAACAAGTTTAAAAAAACTCCAACTTCATCGGGGTTAAAGACATTGCAGGGCAAATAGGTTTGTTATTCCGGCAAAGAATTCTGAAGACAGTTATTGACATATTTTTATCTAATTTATTTTCTTCCCTGCAGACAACAAGGGATGTGATTTCATGTCGTTTCTTAAAACGCCAGAGCCAACCAGAAGAACAAGTAAAAGTTTCAATTCCAAGCTCTCCAGCTATTTTTTGCTCCTTTTTTTTTGTAAAATTTTGCCTGAAAGAGGAACGCCTGCAGCTCTCATGTTTGACCTTGAGCTCTCGTCCGCACACCCGCCCACCCCGCTGACTTTGGCTTTAACGTTCTTTTTCTTAAACCAAGAATCGAATGACTTCTAATATTTTTCGAATGAAATCAATATTATGGAAGTATATACAACCCTATGGGGTATTGGCGGAAATCCAGGATGATGGCGAACGACGAAAAAAGAAATAGCAAAGAGAATTTGATTAATCAAATATATTAATAAAGAAACTTATCCTCGGATATTTATATTTGATTAATCTAATTGATACAGATATTATAATTCTAATAGCCAAGAATTTATTAAACTCTACCTCCAACACAGTGTACATACAAATTCGCCATCAATAAGCGTGGGACATGAAAATTTGTTGCAGAAAAGCCTGAACGGGGCTGACATCGTGGAGGGCGACTCGGCCAACTTCGAACAAAGTAAAAAAAAAAAGTATTCCCTGGGAGGGTCGCTGACATCAGATAAAGAACAAGGAGCGCGCTAGAGCTTCCGCCTTGTGTGCCTTAATATGCGCGGTATTGCCGCTCGACACAGGAGCATCGAGTTGCGCTGTTTCCTGAGGCAGAACGCAGTAGACGTCGCCTTTATTCAGGATACTAATGTCACGACCCTGGGTTGCGTCGAGGACCTCTGCTTGGGCTACAGGGGAGATGTTGTTCCAGCATCTGGTGCCAGAGGATCCTGCCTCGCCTGCATCTTCGCATTTAGCGTCCAGGTCATTGGGCAACGGGTCCTGTCCCCTGACAAGATCGCTGCCTTTAACGTCATCATCTGGGGTATTAAGGCGACATTTGTCCACTGTCACCTCACTCATGCTCCTGATGAGCGGTCACAGCAGCTACAGGCCATCGCAGCTGCTGCTGTCAATGAAGACGCGTGAGTCCTTGGGGACCTCAATATCTCCGAGGAGTCTGCGAGTGACATTGCATCCGGTTCCGTCGAAGCCCTTGGCGAGCTCCTAGACCGGGCCAACCGCGTAGATGCCGCAGCTATCTTCGACGCCGTGCATATACCAACAAGGATCTCCAGTTGCGGAAGCCGGGTGGATGCGAGCAGACTGGATCGAGTTCTCCTACCATGAAGACTCTCCAACTGTGTCACCCGATACTGGAGTCTATACTACAAGAACTCTGACCACCGTGCGGTCCTCCTCCAAATCGGCGAGGCCCCAGAACCTCGTCCACCATGCATTGCTAGCATTCTCCGATCGAGGTTAGTCGTTGGGACAGTGGGAACGCTTCTCGACGAGGCCTTTGGAAAAATCGAGGACATGCAAAATGGAAAATCGGGAGGAGGTGGGGGCATATCGAGGCGTATCTGGCCTCCGCCACCAAGTGCACGCGACCAGCGCATTAGCGACGGCGAATACATCACGAGAGCGAGAAAGTTTGTTCAAATCAAGCTCGAGGATGGGTCCATCAACTCGGACTACTCCTCCCTGTCAGACCTCGGGCGCGCTCATCGACTTCGTTGCAGGGGAAGGTCGTCGACAACTAAAGGAGCGTTTTTCCCGCCCTTCGTGCTCACCGGAGGACATCGATAACTTCCTGCATGGATTCACCCCAAAGGTCACCATTGAGGAAAACGCTCCACTCCACCGCTACGGGGTCGTTGCTGCCATCGGCCGCCTGCCAACTAGTAAAACTGCCTGGTGTGATGACTTGTCCTGCTAACTCTTCCGAGGTTTCGAAGCTTTTTTTGCGAGTGCGATCCGTAGAGTCTTCAGCTGAGTGGAACCCTGCCCTCTTCCATGCGGCGCAGCGAAATGTGTCTGATTTCAAAACCGCATGGTATTCTGGGCCTCACCGGACTTCGACCTCTCTCCTTGCCAACGACGAACTACAGAGTCCTCAGCGGGGTCCTCTACTGGCGACTGTGACCTCATCTCCGGGACATCGTACCTTAATTTCAGAGATACGATTTTCCAGGCAGAATACCAGCCTGTAACACAGCCCGCGTAGCTGGTGGAAGTTGCCACTTCCTGCAGAGATGAAAATCCGATGGCAGTCGTCGCCACCGACTTGGAGTCTGCGTTTGATACGCCAGATAGAGGCATCCTGATGTCCCTTCTTCTCTCCATCGGCCTGCTCTCAGTCTTCGTGAGGTGAGTGCTCCTGCTCTACGCTGGGGCTGAAGCGACGGCGAGAATTGGATAATTAGGGAGGCAAAGCTGCGCTCGCAGCGCAGCGTTCTTAACAATCTCTATGGGCCCCCCTCCTGCTTCGCTTGAAGCAGCTACTCGGCCGGGATAATGTCCTAGCGTACGCCGACGATATCGTCCTGCTTATCTGCGAGAATGGACAGCTAGAGATCGTCAAGAAAATCTTCGAGGACTTCAGGCGTGTGTCAGGAATAAAAGTCAACTTCGGCAAAAGCCAGGGCCTCTAGTGCGGAAGATGGGGGAACCGTACCGACTCCCCATTGGGCAGGGAAAAATCATCTTAGGAAGCATAGTGACGCCTGTAATGGAAACTTTGGCCCAAGACAAACATCTGCAAGAGTTATTGGAGCAGGCCATTGCCGAGTGGTCTCCCTTTGTCCGCGGTCTCTCGATTGCTGGTCGAGCAAAAGCTGTCAATAGCCTGGTGCTCTCTGTGATCTTCTATCATCTCCAGGCCTAACTGCCCAGCGAGACCACCATCGCAAGACTGCAGGCAAGATGGGGACTCGATCACACCTCATGGCTTCCCGGCAGCGTCCTGGTGTGGTCGATCTCCGTGGGAAGCATGGGAGTCCTAAACGTCAGCACACAGCTCCTGCTGTCGTGTCTTAAAGGTGTGCAGGGAGCACTGCGAGGAGGCCGCAACGCTCACTCTTAGCTCGCCGAGAGCGGGATGTGGCTTGTCTTCTGCGTTCACTCCTGTCACTCGGCTTCCTCCACGGCGCCGTCGGAGTCTTCACCTCTTCGAAGCTGCCGCGGAGATCCTTTAGCTGAAACCGGATATTACAACCGGCACTACACCAGGTTTTTCAAGTCGTGGGCGATTGCCGTTTCCTGCGGCCCCCTGAGTTTCTTTCTCCTACAAGGTGGCGACTGTGACCTCATCTCCGGGACATCGTACCTTAATTTCAGAGATACGATGTTCCAGGCAGAACCTACTCCTAACATCGCGATCGCTACGCGTGGCGCCCTTGCGGACGTCGCTGATCTGGGGAGCTTCTGCTCACGCCTGTTCGCTAAGAACTCCCGGAAACGTTATCGCGTCGCTAGCCTGGCGGACGCAATCGTGGTGCGCTGGACAGTCACACCATTCCAGAAACTCACCACCCTCATCGCTCGTCGCCTGTTGGAGCTGCCGCGTCTTGCTGCGCTGCCCCTCACTCAGCTCCTGGAGAGGTGGAGTAACTCAGTCGACCTGCCTTCGTCTGTCATCAGTTGGGCAGCCTTCTGGTTTCCCGCGGCCCTGCATCTCGGTGCACGACGATGATGTTGCTGCACGCCAGGTCCTACATGCGCTGCCCCCTCCTGCCCACCCGGCCTTTGCCCGAGACTTCTGCATTGCCTGTGGGTCCAGCGACTTGTCGCTAGCCCATAGGTACTAGTGCTGCTATACTTTTAGACCTCTCATCCGGGAAGTTTTTAATCACCTACAGCAGCCTCAGGACCTGCCGAGATGTACTTTGGTTCTGGCCTTCATGACTTTGACATCATCGCCTTAACATCTTCGGGGCCAAATCAATAATCTACAGGTTCTTCATGACTCGTGGAATTAGGGGCATTCGTGAGGATCCTCTGATTGCTTGGAGGAGGACATTTCTTCGTTGGGAGAGCTTCCTCGATGTAACATATTTATGTTTTCATTTTCTTTAGTATTTTTTATCAAATTGCCAAACCAGTACTGTAACTTAGAGTAGCATTTTTTCTCTCCTACCATCGATTTGTGCGATCAATAGAAATATTTCAAAATCAAAAATCTCTCAGTCCATTGAACCAAGTAAATATATGTCTTGACCTCATTTTCATTCATCATTCATCCATCATTTTCTTCATCGCTCCTCTTGAAGAAGATACTGCACAGGTGTCGATTTTTCCTCAATTGGCTATGGTTGTTGACAAAGTTTATCTAGATGCCAAACCTCTCCGCGATCTTTGTCTTTGGCACAATTTTAAAATCAAAAGCTTGGATTATCTCCAGTTTGTCCACTGAAAATATAAGGTTTTTAAAAATGTTTTATCATCATTTTCTTTCATTTTTTTTTTGTGGCCACAAAAGTTTGTTATAACCTTGTAAATGTGTTTAAAGGGACCATATTTGTTGTTCGTAAATTCATTATATCCGCGTTATAACCAGAGCCTCTATTCATAATGCTTTTTCAAGGGAACGCTAATACAGTTTTTCACTGTATATATTTCAGCAAAGCATTTATTATGTTTTATATACAGAGTAATAATTTATTTTGTTTATATATTTTTCGAAACTATTATAGACGCGTATGATTCTTTTTTTAAATAAACAATTTCTACTGCCTTTACTGCAATCGAAAAATTAATGGGAGGACCTGGCTCATAAGTGGTGAACCCTCCCAGCGGTGTCGCCAGTTCAATTTACCATACCGCTGTTATATTGCATTTTTCGATTTTTCTTTTATAGTGATATTGATGCTAGACTCTTGAAATGGGTATTTTAGATGAACTATGGACATAAGCTTTGAGGACAGCAGAAATATATACAATTATAAATATCGCTCTTCCGCAAATATTAAATTGGGTCTCATTCATTTTTCCATTGCAGCAATGGCAGTAGAAATTGTTTAATTTTTTTTAAAAAGAATCAATAGCGTCTATAAGAGTTTCGAATTTTCATAACAGATGGCGGGCTAATGCATCATAATATAATTGTTCTAATAAAATACTCAATTTGATATTTGCGGAAAAGCGATATCATATATTTATAATTGTGTGTAATTCTGCTGTCCTCAAAGCTTATGTCCATAGTTCATCTAAATTACCCATTCCAAGAGTCTAGCATCAGTATCACTATAAAAGGAAAATCGAAAAATGCAATATAACAGCGGTATGGTAGATTAAACTGGCGAAACCGCTGGGAAGGTTCACTACTGATGAGCCAGGCCCTCCTATTTTTCCATTGCAGTAAAGGCAGTTGAAATTGTTTAATTAAAAAAAATCATATGTGTCTATAAAAGTTTCGAATTTTCATAACAGATGGCGCGCTAATGCATCATAATATATATGATTCATATTATGCTACACTGGAAACTTCCCTCATTGCTTATCTAATATCTTATAAATGTTGATTTTGTTCTTGCCTTAAATAAATTGCCGTGTCATTCTGAAGTTTGTCTTTCCTAATTTTCTATGTTTAATTTGGTGGAGATGCTTGGTAGATTAGGGAAGACAAGCTGAAGATCGCCGAGAAGACCTTGATTGCTGTGATCTGCATTTTCCATGACTGGCTCTATGATTCCACCGCCGTGTCAAAGTCAAGGCTTCCCTACAAGAAGACAATGTCCCTATTGACGATACGACACAGACACTGAAGCCGCAAGAGAAAATATGCGAAGCTATTAGGGACAAAGTTTCAAGACTAAGAGTAATCCTTGGCAGAAGCACTTTAGATCCATGTCAGTATCTACAATGTTTGCAAGCTGTGGGCCACAGCTCCTATAGGGAAGGAGCTATGTAGCAAAGTATTTATATTATATTTTATATATATATATTTAATTTATATATTTTGTTTATATATATTATTCATATTCGCTTAACTGGAAACTTCCCTCATTGATTATTTAATATCTTATAAATGTTGATTTTGTTCTTGCCTTAAATAAATTGCCATTTCATACCAGGATAGGTGGCGAATTTAGTACGCTCCAGGAATCTAGGTTACCTCAAGAGAGAGAGAGATGTCATTCTGTAGTTTCTTTCCTAATTTTCTATATTACAATATAATAAAATATTATTTTAAGCTGAATAATATTTTTATATTATACACTTTTACCCCGATTCGCCTGAGTTCTCCCTGAGTTGATGTTTTCCCAATGAAAAATGTGTTTCAACAATTATTCATATAATAAACAAATACAGTCTACTCTCGTTATAACGCCACCATCCGGATTTTGCAAAAAAGCGGCGTAAGGCGAGGGTGGCGTTGTATCGTACACGTTTAAAATGTGAAATTTAAATATACAATAAATTATTTATAACACTTACTAATGTTAGATCGGGTGTTTGTTCTAATCGATGTACCTAATGTTGAACATTAAGTAATATACTAAACTCATGAAAAGAAAATTTTAAAAAAATTTCGCCACGGCTATTACTCAAACATTGATCTACACAAGTTTCAACCTCGTTATTATGACATAGTACCAAAGGGGCAAGCCTCAAAATGGGCTAACCAAGGGGTTTTACCAACCAAAGAATGATAAATTTTTGACTTTTTGGTTTGGTGTGAAGTAATAAAAAAAAGAAATACAAAATGATAAAATTAAAATACATATGAAATTTATTACGATTAAAATACTGCATGTAATATAAAATAAAGATAGAAATTATATGCAAGACGAGTTGTTTTTCATTAAAGGACGTTTCTTCAATTTCTTATACTGTTGAAATTTAAAAAAATGAAGATTTCTATTCACTATATATATTATATAGTAGGGTTTACCACAAAATTTTTAACCTATTAAAAACTATGTATATGTCTTCTGACATATAAGCGAGCCCTTTTTGGGCCCATACCTAAAGATTAAAAAAAAAATAACCTACCATTATCTTTCTCCACGCACCATCCCCCAGGACCTCCCGTCAGTTCGCCTGTTTTCTCCTAACTGTCAATTTTCAAAAAACCGCGTCCCTCGCGGAAAATTTATAATCATCTTACAGAGTAAGAAGAAAGTTAATTTAATTTCGCAGATTATATTCAAAAAAAAATAAAAAGTAAAATATTATTCCTTTTTTTTAGTAAAAGAAAATTTGAATTAATAATAAAACAATAAAATATAATAGGTTTATTCCTTGAAAATTTTATTTAGTAAATTCTTCTTTAAAAAGTTTAATTTTTTATATTGTTATCTGAAAAAAATACCTAATTTATCTAAATTATATATATAATTAATTTTATTCTTTTTTGAATAAAAATTAAATTTAGAATTTTATCGAACTGGTATTTTTATATTGTTATCAAAAAATATATACCTAATTTATCTAAATTATATATAATTAATTTTAATCTTTTTGAATAAAATTAAATTTAGAATTTTTTGAACTGGTAATAAGATTTTAGACCCCTCATCTTGCATATAAAGGAAGGGATAATTTATATAAATATGTACATGTGCTCTTTGTACATTCTTCATCTCGGCCTTCCTGCAGCGGGCTTTGGGATACACGCCCAGAGCTAATTCCAGTTCTTCATCTCTTAATCGACCTCGTCATTGTCCTTCTGTGGAGGGTTGGTCGGTATGGACAGGGCCAGTGTCATCTCCGACTGGGTATCTTCCCCGGCTTTGGGCCTTTAGAGCATCGTCGGCCATCGTTGGAGGATTCTCCACCTAGACAACAAACACTTTGGAGAGACACTGTGCATATATGATGTAAAATGTTTACATCATTGTTGGGTCTGTTTTGTGAAAATCTGGCCCAACAATTCCTCCCCTGCCAGAGTGAAAAATGTGGTTTATTCCAATTCAGATCTGTTCATGATCTATGATAAATATGATTTTGGAAGAAATACATTTTTTTACGATACCAGTATGCGCAATCACTGACACTCAGGCAAAGGGGAAACAAACGGGCCATGGTACCTAAAACAAGTTATCTTATAGTAGTATAAAAGGAGATTTTTATCCTACCATTTAGTGGGCAATACTAAACCCATCTTTCGCTGCCTGTATGCCGGAGGATTTGGTCTAGTTGTGAGATGAAACCATACATTCCCTGCTGCAGTCCTTATAGGTGGAAAATGGGGAAGTGGTCTATACCCAGGTTCTGTACAAACAGACTTTTAGACCATTCCAGATAAACATAATCATATGGGCGCCAAGGAATTGCGCGTGTAAACGTAGATATGTCCAATTCCTGAAACAAATCTAAAAAAAATCTTTATTAACTATACGTGATGAGGTACATGTGGTAATGATTAAAAAAATGATTATACAAGGTTATATAAAGCAAAATTAAATTGACATATGCGATCAAAAATAGCAATAATAATATTGTAAATAAAACGAGGGGAATGAATATATACCAAAAAAATTGAATGAATATATGATATACGTAGAAAGGAAATGACTTGATATATAGGATATACAATGATAAACAAATAAATATATGTGCTGTGGTTAAATTTTTTTCATTCAGTACATTTTTCTGAAGATGGTAACAACGCTGTTACCGAAATGTCACACACTATTTATTTATTTGGGATCGGTCCCGTTATCTTATGTTTATAGTCTATAATCAAAACTGTGCCTTATCTATATATAAATATACATAAATATAATTGGAAAAAAATATACATGGTGAATGGTATATTAAATGAGTAAATACTATCTCAGGATAATAAATATGCCAAAAAAATTGGATGAATATGATATATAGAAAGGAAATAACGTTGATATGGAAGATATACTATGATAAACAAACAAAAAAATATATATGCTCTAGTTAAATTTATTCAGTGCATTTGTCTGAAGATGGTAATAACGCTGTTACCGAAATGTCACACACCATTTATTTGGATTTGGTCCCGATATCTTACGTCTATAATCCAGATTGTGCCTTATCTATATATAAATATACATAAATATAATAAAAAAAATACATGGTAAATGGTATAATACTGAATAGATAATATAAAACAAAGGAATAAATATGCACTGAGGATCATAGGCTTTTCGCGAGTATTTCAAAATATACATGTATTACTTAAAAGTTTGTTCTTACTAACTTGTCACTGGGAGTGTTTGTCTGACGTGTTCTCCGCCTCTCTTAACCATGATGGTAAAAAAAATAGAAAAAAAAATTTAGTAGTCAGTATTTCTTTATAAACCAGATTATTTCCAAATTTACCTTATCTAGGATGACAACCTTACTTCTCTCTGTCTTTACTTGAACACTGTTGTCAACCTCTGTTATCCATTGTTTAGATTATCTATAGAATGTGTACTTATACTTTTAAACCAATAAAATTCACTTTAATAAGATACATATAGTTAACCTCAAAGAGGATAAATGTTGATGACTAACAACCTAGGTCTAACTTCTACCTTACGATATATCTTCTCACACTTGAGTTCGTAATATCTCTCTGTAATTTGACCCTTTATTCTAAAAAAAAATATATATATATATATATAAAACTTACTGTTCTGGGCTACTTCTCAGAAAAAAATTGATATTCAATCTTCCCTTAATATTTCCTCCTTCTTCAAGTTTGGAATACTGGCCTGTTCTGGCAATCTGCTCTGGAGTTCATTTTTGTTGTCCTACTAATTTAAAATTTTATCCTATAATAGAATGAGTTACTCTCTTAAAAAAAAATTCTACTTACTAATTGGTATTTAGACTTGAACTCGTTCCAACTAAACGTATGGTAGACAATAGTCTTTAATTAGGTGATTAACTTTTGCTAGCCTGGGGCGATATAAAACACAAATAATCTGGACAGTCCATCTGTCACTTTGCTAACTGGTACCTAAAATCTGTAGACGGAATCGCCTCGTCTATTCGTAACTTGTTTCTCATTTGCTCGTATTGTTAACTTTCATTAGAAACCCCTTTGGACTTTGACTTTGAAACAAGGAGTTATAGGGATTTCGATTTACCCACCGCATGTTCCAAGTTTTTGTCCATAGAGGATTGGTTCCAAGCTGCGCAATATATAGAAGAGCATCTAACGTTCCAATTTCTCCCAACCTCCCGTCTGAATCACCCTCATCCCAGCCACGCCTAAAGCGTCGAAAACTACGATGTCAGATCGGTTATCCGAGGTTTGTCGCTATGCACTTAGCTTACGACATTGGCAACTAAATCCCCCACCTAGCATAAAGCTCACCTGATACCTCTCCGTCCCCTCTAATGAGGAGAAGATTTGTAGGTTTTTGGTCTGACCTTGACCTCCCACAATCTCCTAGCCTGAGGTCCGAGACATGGTCATTATCTACGACCCTTAGAATTCAAGTTGATATAATGAAATAAAGTAATTGATTTTACACAAATAAAATAAATTATACTTATACTCCTTTAAAAGGAGGCCTAACAAAAAGGAGCGGGTATCTTCCTATCGATAGAGTTGTAAGTCCTGTGAGGCTACCGATCCTAACAAATAAAGAAATCAAAATTAAAAAAATCGAACCTATTAAATTCCCTAACACTATTCTAATGTACCTTTGGTCTAACAGTATAATTGTTTTTAACCTTCTACACATTCATTAAACCAATTCATTCATACACCCTCCCCCCCATCATTCACGGTTTGCATATAAACTAAAGTTAAAAGCTGCTACACAAGCCAAAGTACTATAATTATCATCATCGATAGACCCTGATAATAACAAAATCTTTCAGGACAAAATGTGAAATCAAATGAATAATTAACAAATTAGACAAATTGGGGACTAATGCCCTAGTTTACTCAAAAGAAGATGCCTCTTACAAACTCTATATAAATTACCTATACTTAAATAAAAAATATTTATACTTAAACAAATTAATAAAATTGATTGTCGACAATCAAATACTGAAATCTAACCTATCATTAAAATTGTGCATCTAATAGTTTGAAATTCTTCTCCTTATCCTGACACTTGGTGTCTAAACAAAATTAATCATCAAAACTAGCACTTAAATTGGAGCGAATTGAACTTCGAGCATTTACCTCATTGCCAAGTAGGATAGATCTACAAGTGTTTGCCGACCTTGCTTCCTGTTCAAGGTTATTGGCGTCTTCCTTTCTCTGCTCTTCAGCTAAACTCCCTCTTTGGAATCATAGGGCTTTCAATACCCAACCCGCTTTGGAGTTTAACAACAGAGGCCACTTGTTATCCTACATATCAACTCTTAGACCACAACTGCCCTACACACTCTCATTAGAAATTCTCCTTGGGCTGCATTCTGGACACAAGGGATTATAGGGAGTCAATTTATCCAACGCATGTTCCGAGCCTGCCCATAGGGAATTGGTTACAAGCACAGCAGCTATCTAGTGCATCTAAGTCCTCTTACCTATATTTAAAGTTGAACCAGAGTTAAGCTATTAATTACCTCAAATAAAAAAAAATAAACTGTTGTACTTATTTAAGTCTTAAATCACATTCTGCTATTAATACAGAATTTTAGCTTTAATAAAAAAAGAAAAACTGAAAACTCTTTACAATGACATTCAAAAACTGAAAACTCTTTACAATGACATTCTACACTAAAACAAGGTTGTAGCCTAAAAAAAAAAGAAACTGAAAATTCTTTACAATGACATTCAAAAACTGAAAACTCTTTACAATGACATTCAAAAACTGAAGACTCTTTACAATGATATTCTATACTAAAACAAGGTTGCAGCCTTAAAAAAAACTGAAAACTCTTTAAAATGACATTCAAAAACTGAAAACTCTTCACAATGACTGTTGTCTTTGTCTTAGATTTGAAAAAAAGAAAGACAATACAAGGTCCCGATGGCTTAACCTGAACTAAACGTTCCTAGCTTTACAGTAATGCTGGAAACTGATTTGAAAATTATAAATTGGTAAATCAATACCTTTGTTGCAGGGATCAGAAGTGTCACAACGTTGAATGACGAGGCCTAAGTTAGTAAACAGTGATGAAGAATTAATGCTTATTGAAAGAAATATTTATTTTAAAAAATCACACAAATTAATATCAATACAAATGTTATTCAAAAACAATTATTAAAATTTACGAAGGGATAGTTCCTTTTCTGGCCCGTCAAAACCAAACGTTAAGTCGAAAAGCAGCCTTTGTTTACCGGAAGTTTTAGGGCTAAGTCTTTGTTCTCGCTCGCGCATGCGCGGGCGTCGGCTGGCCAGTGTTGTCGTCAGCGTCGGTTGGCCCAAAAAATACCTATTTTCGTGTCACTCTCCCACCTTGACCTTTTGAACTTTGCTATAAGGTCAATATTAATTAAAAAAAACAAACTTCAATTAAACCTAATCGGTAACTTGACTTCTCTTCCAGAACGCGTGTAAACTTTCCCTACTTTTACTGGAGTAGTTTTCTCTTGCGCTGACGTGGACTCCACACTGGATGTTTTCTCCCTGACGATCTCATCCTCCGCTGACTTAAGCTCCCCGTCGCCTTGCTCTACGTCCTCAGATGGTACTTCAAGTGGGAACAATCGTTGCACTGCACGCTTCATGAATCCAGACTTAGTCTTAACTTCCACAAGTCTTCGCACATTGTCAGTTCCAGGAAACACCTTCGTAATCTTTCCCATAGGCCAGTTTATTTGCTTCCTGTTTTCAACCTCCACAAGGACGATATCTCCAACTTTTAACTGTCGTTGTTTCTTGCGATTGTCGTGATGCACCAACAATCCTAGGTACTCGCTTCTGAACCTCTTACGGAAATCCTTCAGGAGTCGTTTGCGTTTCTCATAGCTCTTCCCAAAATTACACCTGAATTCATTTAGATCAATCTCTCCTTCAGCTCTTGGTTCTCGGAGAAACATCTCTGGGGTTAATGGCACAAGATCATCATTGTCCTCAGCAATGTAGGTGAGTGGTCGCGCGTTGATAACTCGTTCACAGTTTTCGAGGATCGTCACCATTTCTTCGTAGTTGACAACACGTTTTCCCAGCAATCTTCGAAGCAGTTTTTTGGTGAGTCCAACAATTCTCTCGATCCAACCTCCCCACCACGGTGCTGCCGGAGGATTTAGCTTCCATTTCACTCCAAAATTAACTCGATAAAGCTCGTTCCGGAGTCCAACTAGATTCGTCCCATTATCTGAGTAGATGACTGCAGGGCAACCTCGTCTTGCTACGAACCTCTCTACTGCTCCCACCAATGCTTCTGTCGATAATGAAGTCACCAGTTCGAGGTGGACCGCACGGTATACACCACAGGTGAAGATGACGAACCAAACCTTCTGTCCATCTTCCAGATATAAAGGTCCTCCGAGGTCAATTCCTGTCACCTCAAAAACCACAACATCTCGTACACGATGTTGAGGCAACGATGCCTCTGGTACGTCGACTCGCTTGGCTTCAAATCGTCGACAGCGAGGACATTTATGAATTACATGACGAACTAGTTGTCGAGCTTTTGGAATCCAGAACTTCTCTCTTAGTACTGATCGCAGCGTCTGGGCTCCACAGTGGTACATTTTCTCGTGGACTGATTTCACAATTAGCTCTGTGACCGGATGATTCGTTGGTAATGAAAATTGGCAATCGGAACAGTTCATCGTCATTTCGATTCACTATCCTCGTTTTCACTCTCCATAATCCTTCTTTATCTTGGAACGCGTGTAGCTGCTTCATCTTGGGATCTTCCTCACCGATCGATTCACTCTGTATTATCTTAACTAGGGACTTTTCAGCACTGTCTAGCTCCTCTTGTGAGATGACATCTCCTTTGTATTCAGAGGGCTTGAAACGTAGCATCCACGCGATTACTCTCAGTATTTGTGTTAGAGTCACTTCACGTTTTCCCTCGTATAGATTCAGATACCATGGATTCTCCTCGGGCTTTTTGGCTACAAATCCAGCCACCACAGTCTTCCTCCTCTCTTCTTCAATGGCTTCCAGATCATACTGTACTTTTGACACTGGCCAGTCTTCTTTCTTTTCCTGAAGCCATTTTGGTCCCTCCCACCATCCGGATTTTATGAATTTCGATGGGGATTCACCACGGGATGGAAGATCTGCTGGATTGTGTTCCCCTGCGACATGGTTCCAATCTTCATTCTTCGTAAGTGTTGTGATCTCCTTGACACGGTTGGAAACGAACTGAGCCCAATTCTCTTGTTGTTGTATCCAGTATAGGGCAGGACTGGAGTCTGTCCAACATTGAATCTTCTCCGGACTTTCTTCTAAATTTTCCAGAACATGCACCAACAGTCGTGCTCCAATCAAACAGGCTAATAGTTCCAGTCGTGGAATCGTGATCCTCTTAATAGTTGCCAGTCGATTTCTTGCTTCAACGAATCGCACAACTATGACTGACGCATTCTCTATTCGCATGAAGATCACTGTTGCGTACGCTATAGCTGAAGCGTCACAAAACACGTGCAATGTTGTTCTTCCTTTGATAGGTAAGATCCATCGAGGTATCTTGATCTGATCCAATTCTAAAGCTTGCTTCCTCCATTTTATGAACTCGACCCGTCTGTCTTCGTTCAGCGGTTCATCCCATGTTTTATTCTCCTTCCAAGCATCTTGAACCATCTTCTTAATCTTGATTGTAGCTGGACAGGTAAATTGAATCGGATCAAAAATGCGATGGCAGGCTGACAAGATACTTCTCTTTGTGATTGATTTTTCTTCATCTATATTTTTCATTGACTGCACATTAATGGCAATAGTGTCAGTCTGAAGGTGCCATTTCATACCCAAAATAGAGGCTGGATCTTGTTCTGTGATTCCAGGTTCATTCCACATCCAGTCTCGTAACTCAAATTTGGCTTGCATCATGATGTCGGAGGATTCCTTGATAAATTTTTTGACATCATGTGTAGATGACAAACTAAGAATGCAGTTGTCGACGTAAAAACTTCGGGCAAGAAGTTCTGCGCACCTATTATCTTGAAACTGCGGCAGGCTCAAATGATACTTAATGGTTGCAGCTAGTAGAAAAGGACTTGAGGTAAGGCCAAAGACTACTCGGCAATGCCTGTAAAATTTTAGTGTCTTCTGGTCCTTTTTCCACCAAAGGAACCGAAGGAATTCACGATCTTCTTCTCGAACCTGAATCTGGAGAAAAGCTTTTCGTATGTCTGCAATGATGCCATACTTTCCAAGTCTAAACCGCAAGAGCAAATCAGGAATGAGCTCAATCAGGTTGTCTCCTTTTTCCAGACATTGATTTAATGATGGGAGCCCCTTTTTCTTGCAACTTGCGTCGAATACTGGACGAATAGGAGTGGTGTGACTATCCTTGAGCACTGGGCGATGAGGGAGATAATTGCACTCCTCCCATTTATCCTCAACTTCCTCGATGATTTTCTCTTTTTCCCACTCCTCAAAAATAGTATCATACTTCTCATACAGCATCTTGCCCTGGACATTCCTTGTTGTAGTCAGCAATCTATTTTCTGTAGTTCGGCGATTGATCGGAACTGGTGGATGTCCAGCTATCCATGGTAGTGACACGATATACCTTCCGCTTTCGTCTCGTTTCACAGTCTCCTTGAAATGAGTGTTGGAGGCTTCGATTAAATCTTTCCTAGATTTTGTTTCTGCTGCATCCATGATACCAAGCACATCTAATTTCCATAAATCCTGTACGTCAAAACTATTAACGTGAAGTGAAGTCACGATCAGGCATGAATCTTCCATGTCGTTCCCTATTGCTGGTCCCATTACTGTCCACCCCAGCTTGGTTTCTGTCGCCACAACTCCACTTTGCAATATTTTCATTCTGCCTGTCAGAATGCTGCTGAGCAAGTCCGAACCAATTAACATGTGGATCGGTCTCTCTTCGCCTTGGTATACGTCAGTCAAGTTGATCCCTCGAGCTTTTAACTCATTGAGTATAGTATGATCCTGTACTTGACTGATGTGTCCGCAAATTACTTCCTGATCCAAGAATTTGAGATCATCCATGTATTCGTTGTTGAGGCTGGAAACATTTACTTTGTACACATTGTGCTTCTTTTGACGAATTTCTCCGCCTCCAAACAGATTGTGGGTAAGTGTAACTTGCTGCACTCTCTTTAGGCCCAGTGCGTCCACCATTCTCTTTGAAATATAGGACCGCTGGGATCCACAGTCAAGCAACACTCGAACATTATGTTTCCCCTTTGGTCCGCTTATCTTGACTATCAGAGTTTGTAGATAGACTCCTCCCACGGTAGCATTGTTCAAAGTTGTTGACGTGAATTGATTGGCGGTCTCTTGCTCTGTTGCAGGACTTTCCCCTGAAACCTTTAGTTCCGCTTTTTGAAGTTGAGAAGTCTTCTGGGCTTCCAAAGTAGGACACATAATGGCGTAATGCTTCCCTCCGCAGACAGGACAACGTGGCTTAATCCGGCATTTCTTGAATGCGTGGCCAGGAAGCAGGCACCAAAAACAAACATTCTTCCCTTTAGCCTTATCTTTCTTCTCTGGTAGATGCATCCGCTGTCCACTGTAGCATTCTTGACTCGGGTGACCATTCCCACAAAAGATGCAGTTGTTTCGCATCCGAGTGGTGTTGGCGATCTGAGTGGTGTTGGCGAGGTCAGTAGCTGACGGCATTTTACTTCCAGGATTCTTCTTAGAAAGAGATTTCCTGTTTGATCGATCATCCTTCGCATCTTGATTGTTGTCGATCTTGAACGCTGCTTTGGCCATATTCACTCGACTCTCGCCCTTCACCTCTGTCTTCAAAAACGTCATGAGTTGTGTCAACTTATCCTGTACTCCTCTTCCGCTCACCGTATATTGACTTCGTTCCCATACTCTCAAGGTGTCCTCTGGTAGCGCTGATTCGACGAGTGGGTACAGCATAGCCGCAAACTTGTCACGAGCGACGCCCAATGTTTCTAATGCTCGCAGTTGTGTCTCCAGTCTATCGTAAAGCTTCACTACAGACATCTTACATTCGGCTCTCACATTCTGAAGCACATTCTGAAGCAGGTCACGCACATAAATCTCAACAAGCATTTCATCCTCTCCAAAACGTGATTTGATATACTCGATGACTTTAGGGTAGTTGTCGGCACTCGGTGGAAAACTTTCGACTGCTTCTCTTGCCTCGGAGTTCTCGGCAGTGGCTTGAAAGAGATACTGAAACTTAGTTTCTGGAGGCATCTGTGGATCCCGGTCAATCGTGCTGAACTGACTCCAGAATGTAATCCATTCTCTTGGTTCTCCCCCAAACTTCTTGAACTCCAGCTTCGGTAGTCGATAGTTCATTGCTGCTGTGCCGCTGATTGTACTAGTACTAACGTCATCCTCTTCCGCAAGAGCCTCGTAATCAGTCATAATGTTACTGAAATTATCTTCGTACTCACAAACGGATTCGTACTCAGCAGTGAAAATGTCTTCAGACGCTGATTCTCGTAGCAGAGCTTCTTCCATCCTCATGTTCAATATTAAAAGCTTTTCATGGTGGGTCTGGAGTCGGCGGAGGATTTTCTCTACATCTGCTTTCTTGACTTCCTTCTTCTTGATCTCTGTTTCGAGCTCATTGAACGCCTTGGTGAACATTGCACGCACTGGCGTCCTAAGCTTTTTCAGTTCAGCACTACTAACTGGTTGGTCAGCCATCCTGAGAAGTAATCACTGGTTCACAGTTGCACCTTTGTGTAATCAGTAATTCTTCAATCTTTATCCTGTCGACTGCGCCAAAATGTTGTCTTTGTCTTAGATTTGAAAAAAAGAAAGACAATACAAGGTCCCGATGGCTTAACCTGAACTAAACGTTCCTAGCTTTACAGTAATGCTGGAAACTGATTTGAAAATTATAAATTGGTAAATCAATACCTTTGTTGCAGGGATCAGAAGTGTCACAACGTTGAATGACGAGGCCTAAGTTAGTAAACAGTGATGAAGAATTAATGCTTATTGAAAGAAATATTTATTTTAAAAAATCACACAAATTAATATCAATACAAATGTTATTCAAAAACAATTATTAAAATTTACGAAGGGATAGTTCCTTTTCTGGCCCGTCAAAACCAAACGTTAAGTCGAAAAGCAGCCTTTGTTTACCGGAAGTTTTAGGGCTAAGTCTTTGTTCTCGCTCGCGCATGCGCGGGCGTCGGCTGGCCAGTGTTGTCGTCAGCGTCGGTTGGCCCAAAAAATACCTATTTTCGTGTCAATGACATTCAAAAACTGAAGACTCTTTTACAATGACATTCAATCACTAAAGCAAAATGGTAGCTTAAAACATAAAAAGAAAACTGAAAACTCTTTATAATGACATTCTAACACTAAAGCAAAATTGTAGCTTAAAATAAAAAGAAAACTGAAAACTCTTTAAATCACATCCTAACACTAAAACAAATTGTAGCTTGAAAAAAAAAAGAAAACTGAAAACTCTTTAAAGGGAAATTCTGGATTCTCAAAAAGGAGAATACATATTTGTTATTTAATATAACATAACATTATAACTAATATAGACTTATGTATATAAATTAGTGCATAAGTTAGACAAATCAGCTTATACAAACTCTCAGTGCATATTTTGTGTTATTTACAGATATTGGCCTCTAGGCTAAAACAAATTATCTATTAACACTACATGATGAAGAGTCAAAATTGTTCTATCGAGGCAATAGTAGAGTTAACAACTACTCTTTAAACATTAATCATACCTTTTCCTATCATCTTCCTACTGTCTTTTATCAACCTTTACCGTCTATTTACAATCTCTTTATCAACTTTCTATCGATTTCCACCTCCTTTTTCCTCTCCTTTCATCACCTTTCACCTCTCTTTATCTCTTTCAAAACTTCTTATCACTTTTTTTCTTAACACTTCTTAACACTTCAACACCTTTCTACCGTCTTTCTTTCAACACCATTCAACTCTTTTTCATCACCTTTCTTTCAACACCATTCAACTCTCTTTCATCACCTTTCTTTCAGCACCATTCAACTCTCTTTCATCATATTTCTTTCAACACCTTTCTAACACATCTTTCTTTCGACACCATTCCGCTCTTTCTCATCCCTCTGGAGTTTCCTCGAAACCCGTCATCGGGAGCGAATCCCGATGGCCACTCAAGAGTGTCTGGTTCTCCAGTCGCTTCTTGGTCAAATAATATCGTAATCTAATTATATTTAATCTTAATAAAACAAAGATGATTCACCCTAAACCTGAATATTTATGCCAAATGGGTTACACTTAGTTGCCAAAATTTAAACCAGACCGAATGTCTACACTTACAAATGTATTGACATGTGAAAAATTGAAAATTTTAACATAAAAGTTCAAAATTCAAAGTTTTGAAAAAAAAATTCTATAAAAGAAAGATTCTGCTTAATTTGACCTGTCCCATTTAATATACAGGGTGATCCAAAAGTCCCGCACAACTTTAAAAATTAATAACTCCGCGAATATTTGCGCTAGAGCAATGCGTTAAACACCATTGTGTTCAGGATGCAATGGGATTTTTTATGGCAAATAATGAAAAATTCGAAATTGATTTTAGTTACAACTTTATTCGCTAGATGGCGCTCTACCAGAATCGGCTATTAAGCGGCCAAATTGTTTGATAAATTGAAAAATATAACTGAACGACACGTATTTTTCCTTTTTGAATACCAGGAAAGAACCCAAATAATATCAAATGATAAATTAATAAAACACCATTACGCCAAAATTTAGAAGGAATGGTTAACGATTTTTAAATACAATCTGAGATATGTAAAATAGGTATATGCAAATTAAAACATGTAGCAAAAAATATTTATATTTTAGATGGAGTTTTGTGAAATAGAATGAATGTTTGAAAATAACTACTGATATCAATACACGATTTTTGAAATGTTAATATAGTACCAAAATTTATGATGGCACTACTAATAGGATTTCGTGCTATAAGGAATGTATAGTTTCTTGACTAATTGACGACACATGACTATTTAACTGGATATTTGTCATGATACAAAGATGAAATATAGAGGGGAGTGACAAAATATATTTGTCGTACTTTATTCCAAATAGCCTATGGGTTTGTCAAATGTTATCATTGTTTATTATACTGTACATAATTTTGAAAATGTATCCCCTCAAAAAAAATCATTTTTAAATCGACCTTTTGCGTTGAAAAACGTGGTAGCAAAATAATTTTGTATTATTTTTTGCGCAAAATTTCTAAAGTTGGGGGGGATACAGAGAATATTCCTTATGCTATTTTTTCTAATGGGCGAAAAGCGATAAACTAAACATAAGGGTTAAAATTGTGTATACCAGTGTTATTCGAGAAGTTATAACACTTTGGCCAGCACGACATAATATAAGATGTGGGCAAATGATTAACAAAAAAATTACTGTTCACAGAAAAAAAAAAGAGTCAAGATGTGAGGACAGCATTTATTATTCCCATAACCCAAAACTAAGAGCTGCAAAATATAATACATGAGGTAACTGCCTTCTCTCTTGTATTAGGTCACAATCCTTGCTCAATGTGGCGCCCTTCATTCTCAAACACCGCCTGCAGACGATAGATGACAGAATGGTCACAATTAAATAGTTGAAATTTATAAAACGTGCCATCTGATAGAAGCCTTCAACATGGCCAATGTGGTAGGCCGGCATCGATAAACACACGATTTAATGTACCCCCATAACCAAAAATCGCAAGGTATCAAGTCTGGTGATCTTGGAGGCGACTGGTATATAAAGTGGCGACTTATCACACGATTTTCACCGAACGTGCCCTTCAGAAATTGTTTGGCACCTCGGGAGATATGAGGAGGTCCTCCATCTTTCATGAATGTTATTTCGTTTAGTACTTGTCTGCCCTGCGATATGCAAAACCCTTTTCTCCTAAAAGTTGAAATTAACGTTCCCCAGTTACAAAAACGGGCTTAAAAGTTCTTCCTTTGATTTTTTCAAAGGAAAATGGCCCAATAATAAAAGAAGATGTGAACCCACACAAAACTGTAACTCTGGGCTGATAAAGTGGCATTTCTGTAAAATTCCTAGGGTTTTCTGTTACCCAAATGCGGCTGTTTTGAATGTTAAATTCCCCCTTTATATAAAAGTGAGCATCATCTGTCCACAGAACATTCGACAGCCAGTTTTCATCAATATCAATTTGCCGGAAAACCCATGCAGCGAATTCTTGACGCATCTCAAAATCGCCAACTTTCAGCTCGTGAAATCTTTGAATTTTGTATGGGTACAAACAATAGAGACATTAAGTGAAGCGTCTTCGGATATCACAAACATACTCGGCGATTTTAACGCCAAAAGTTCAACTTGGGGACCACCTGTCCAGGATAACAAAGGTCAGCAGGTTGAGGATATGCTAACCGACCTCGACCTTACACCATTAAATAACGGAGAGAACACCTATATATCCAAGTCCACAGGCACAGAATCCGCAATAGACATCACAGCGATAAATTTCAACATCGCGCACCCACAACACAATGGAAAAACCTGAGAGGTTAAATCAGTGACCACAGAACAATTTTAACAACCCTAAACTTCAAAATTGAGAATGTCCAACAGAATAAAAGAACATGGAACTTTATGAAAGCCGACTTGAAAAAATTCACAGAAAAGCTTGAAGAACTGTGCAACGAAGAATTGAATTTCAGAACGCTTGACAAAAACTTGGAAAAATTCTCTTCGAACATATCCAAAGCTGCAAAAGCATCGATACCTAGAAGGAGACGTAAAGACCTGTGGATACCTTACTGGAAGGGCCACAACATCGAGGCAATGATTGCAGAGAGAGAAACAATATAAATGAACTTCTTAAAACAAAGAGAACAGAAGAAAACAGAAAGGAACTCATTGATATTATTCACAAAATATAACAAGAAATTTGGATATGCAAACAAGAAAAATGGCAGAATTCGGCGAAAAAAATGGATCCAAGAAAGGACAGCCAACACTGAAATATGATTAGAGTGTTAGAAAACAATCAAAACCAACGCCAATCCTCCAATACTCTAACCGATATGAATAGAACAGCGAGAACGAGCAAACAGATGGCTGACATAATTGCTGAATATCTTTAAAGCACTTACAGACTCAACTACACGAATGAAGAAAGGACTCTTAAAAATAATATAAACAAGTTAGTTAAACAAGCAAGAAACTGCGATCAACATGATATTTTCTCGAGAGACTTCACACTGAATGAACTAAACTCATCAATAGAAAAGTTAGATCCAAGAGGTCACCAGGAGATGATCTAATCTTTGGTCAAATGATTAAACACTTTGGAGACAAAGCAAAAAATCAACTCCTACGAATACTGAACATTTCATGGCAAACTGGTAAACTACCAAAGAATTGGAAGATATCAATTATAGTGCCAATACTGAAACCAAATAAAGATGCCAGGGAATTCAAGAACTATCGGCCAATTGCTCTCATCAGCATACTTTGTAAAATAACAGAACGAATCATCCACTCTAGGCTCATAGTCTGGCTCACTAACAATAATAAAATAAACTTCTACCAAACTGACTATAGATCCAGACACTGTACACCTGATCAACCTTTCTACTTCTGCCAATCAATAATAGATTCTTTCCAGGAAAAACCGACAAAGAAGACAACGGCCGTTTTCCTGGATATGACCTCAGCTTCAATCGAGTGTAGAGGGAGAAATTATTTGAAAGGCTGCACAGCATCGGAGTAAGAGGAAAAACCATAATCTGGATTGCAGACTTCTTAAGGGGAAGAAGGATAAAGGTTCGGGTCAATGGAGAAATTTCCAAGGACCGAAGAACATGGGCTGGTGTACCTCAGGGATCTGTGCTCAGTCCTCTACTCTATCTGCTATATATTAACGACATCCATCCTTACCTCACTGAAGACACAAAGGTTGCCTGTTATGCAGATGATATAGCCATATGGCACACAAGTAGCAGTATAGAAAAATCAGACAAAAAACTGAACACATCAATGAGAGGACTGGAAAAGTGGGCAATGGAACTCCAAATGACCATAAACCCAATAAAACCAAACCTATGCGTCTTCTCCACTGACAGGGAAAAAAGGCATAAAAATACCCCCAAAATAAGCATAAACAACTAAATAATTGATAAAATTAGAAATCCAAAATACCTAGGTGTGATACTGCAGTCCTGGATCTTTCCAGTTGGTCTCGAGGACCAGGCCATCACCATCTCCTCAGCGGGGAAGTACGCGATCTACGTATTCATCGTAGATCGCAAAATGCGTGGTGTCGCTGGAGACCCACTGGCGATTCTCCACCAAACTCTGCAGCGTTGGCAGAGGCGCCATATTCATTGTACATAGTGTATATAATGCATATTATCTTTTTTAAAATAGTACAGACTGTGCACTTTGCATGTATTGACAAGATGTCAATAAAATTATTTTAATTGTCATTGATGAGGAATTGCTATTTACAGAACACATAATTAGCACCTCAAATAGAGCTACCAGAAAACTAAACATTCTGAGATGGCTATGTGGAACAAATTGGGGAGCAAAACCCAGAATTCTCAGAACAACATATATCACCTTAATAAGGCCGATAATGGAATATGCAACACTCGTCTGGGCTCCCTCAAGCTCATCACTAAAAGGAAGACTGGACAGTGTTCAAGCAAAAGCGGCCAAAATAATCACTGGTGCTGTTTCATCCATCAACAATGAGAAGATTCAGAGAGAATGTGGTCTAGACCTACTCGCTCGAAAGCAGAAGACAAAATAAAAACAATAAAATTCACCAATAGCTCAAAAAGTAAAGAAACTAACACATATTCCATATAACCTATTTAAACTGGACACAAAAAGAAAGACTCAAAAGATCTTCAACCCTTCAGTACGACAACAATATTAGAAAGGGCATAAATATGAAACACAATGACTTTCAAATTCAAGAAGAACCGATATTTCCTACCCCAGTGCCAACAAATATAATCATCAATCTTGAATGAACCCTGCACAAAAAAAAAAGAGAACAAAAACATACTTAAAAAGAAAGGACTTGACACAATTGGTTTAAACGATCAGAGAAATTATTCGTTGTTGTTGTTGTTTCTTATCCCCTTGTGTGAAGTCTTCACGAATTCCATGAGTTCATGCTCCTCGAGCTGTTTTATGATAAGCAGCGGCCTCTCCCAAAGGTCCTTTTTAGTGCATCTAATGCAAGCCACAATGTCTTCTGGAGCTGCAGGTGCCAAGCTACATTTTGGGCAAGTGGGATAGATTTTGTTGTTATTTTCTATCTTCAATGGCTTGAGATGGCCTATTCTAAATCTTGTAAGTGTCGTTTGATGCTGTCTATTTCTGATGTTCAGAGCTCCTCCTGGGTCCACTCCACTGTACCAACTGTGAAACCAGAGGGCTGTAAAGGTTTCGTTATAAGAAGGAGGGTTAAATACTTATGGGCCTCCCAGGCCAGGGTAGTAATCTGATCCTATAATGTACCAACTGTGACGGTTTATGGACCGTAAGGTCTGGGTGACCACTCCTTCTAGGATGTACCCACTGTGAGCCGGCTTGTGGACCTTCGAGGTCTGGGTAGCCATTACTGCTCCAGGGATGTACCAACTGTGCTGGGTCCGGGGCCCTAGTTCTGAGCATGGAGAGTGGGTAGGACTATGTGCCTGGCATCTGCAGCCCTTGGCACCCGACTCGCGGGTAGTAGCGGTCTGTACCTGGCTGCCTGAAAGAGGGTGGTAGGGGCTAACTGATCACGACAGACCATTGTGGAACTCAGTGGAAGAGTTAGCGATGCTAATAGGGGTCTGTGACAGGAGTGACGTCCAGTTGTAGATTACGCAAAGTAGGGAGGCTTGACGGCTACCTACATATGCTGAGCAGCACCTTCCCGTGGTGCGCCCTGAGCAAGTTTCTAACAAGAACGTGGCCAACGCTGACAGCTCGTCTGACAAGTCTGGAAAGACGGATATGCCCAGTTCAGCCTTGCGTAACATGGTGGCGTTCTGGTGTCATTATAATACAGGTCACCCCCCCCCCCCCCAATAATGCCAATACAAAATATAAAGATTGACATTACCAATGAGGCTCCGGTAGCGCCTGAGAACGGGTGGGAGGCAGATCCCTCTTGCCGTGGAGTGAACGACCTAGACAGAGCTGATAGGCCAGCTCGACGTATTGGGTCTAGTAACTTCTCATGCATCCCTCTTGAAGACAAGGGTAAGCCCGAGGACGCTCAAATTCCTTCGGGCTCCGAGCGTATGCCCAATAATACCTCGTTGGATATTTCTAATAATTCCCTTGCCGCGCCCACTAATGGCCCAGGGAAGTCCCCTATGAAGCAGGCAGCCTCCACACAGCGAGAGTAGACACGACTCGAGAGGATAGGCAGGGTGCCCACTTGAGTCCTCGAAAAGCGACGCGGCCGCCTGAGAATTTGAGCTCAGGTGCCTTCCGCACAGCTAGCTCTGGATATCCAGAGCGAAAGGATAGGAAGGATCGTCCACCCCCCCCCCCCCCCCTTCCCCCTGATATCCGCCTCAACAGGATCATCAACATGGAGATCTCTGTGGATCCTTTCCTGTTGTTTGACCCTTCGTCTGAAACGAGAACCGGCTCAATAGTCCAGGAGTCGGGGGCTGCGATGGATGTCACCAAGGCAAGGTACCTCAATGACCTGAATGAAATGAATGAGTTTCTAAATAAGGCATTGACACCCCAGAAGTGGTGCACGAAGCTTAAGGAGCTTGCCGAGGCGTTCCAGGACTCCCTAGACACCATACGTCGAGGGAGGAAGATTGGAAATGTTCACCCGAACATCCTCGAGCAATGC
Source organism: Cordylochernes scorpioides (assembly GCA_030710605.1). NCBI lineage: Eukaryota > Metazoa > Arthropoda > Arachnida > Pseudoscorpiones > Chernetidae > Cordylochernes > Cordylochernes scorpioides. The sequence goes on from CP092871.1 coordinate 41,588,779, forward strand.
TTCGATAAGCTTCTCAAGAAACATAGGTCGGCCCTTGGAGAGCTCGAGCTCCTGCGGGTGGAGAAGCGGAACCTGGAGGAAAAGATCCTCAGTCGACCACCCTGCAGTATGGCATAGAGAGGGGAGTGGTAGCGGCTCTTTTAGAGTCGCTGAAACTAGCTGAGATCGAGGTATGTACTCCCAATGACGCTTCCCCAGTTCTCCCTAAACGAGAGACGCCTCGAAACGAGAAGACGGAGGAGCCCACAAGGGCAAGGTAGAGGGAGCCTCGGTCCAAATACCAACTAGAGACGAGAAAGCTGTTCCGCCATCTCCCCCAAAATAACCTGTTCACACTAGGAACAGCGAAATGGTGGAAAAAGAAGAGAAAGAAGAAAAGGGTTAAGAAGCCTTCAGCAAAAGAGGAAGAGGGTAGGACTGAGGTGACAGCCGGATCAAAAGAGGACCCACCGAGAGCGACGCCTACAGAGGAGGTGAAAGAACCTCCTCCTCCGAAGAAGATCAGGGCTAAAGAGGTTAAGGATCCCCCCAAGGCGGCCAAGACTACCAAGCCAGAACCCCCAAAGGTCAAGGGCCCCCTAGATGGAAGGAGGACCTGACCCTGGTAGTTGAGTGGAGTGAGGATGCGGGGTCCGGGTTAATGCTCGCGGTGCTGAAAAGCATCGCTGGTAGCATTCCTAGGCACTGCTATGACCTCAAAATGATTCGGGGTGGGGGAGCTGTGGCTCTCATATTGAAGAACCCCGATGAAAAGAAACTGGCCGTGGAGGCTATAGAGAGGGAGCCTGCACTGAGGCTAGGAGCCTCAAGAGGGACAGGAGGGAGCTGATTCTCTTGGGTGTCAACTCTGACATCAAAGAGGAGACGCTAAAGAAATGGTGGTGCTCCAAAATTCGAAGTGTGGGGACTTCTTGGAAGGATACATGAGATTTTATACAAAGAGTACAAGGAGGCCCTACGCAACGAATTGGGTCATTTCGGGTCTAAAGGAGGCCACCATGAAATCCCTCCTGGTCAAGAAGAGGTTGAAGATAGGTGCCAGGATGGTACCCATCAGGGTGAATTAGGCAGTGTCAACTTGCTTCAGGTGCCTTAGGCCCGGTCATTTCGCAAGGACCTGCGAACATCCTAAGAGGTGTGGGAGGTGCGAGGGCGTGCACTCCCAAGAACAGGGATGCTATATGGAACCGGGTTTTTGACTCTGTTTAGAGGACAACAAGAGGTACGACAGGAATAATCATCGCCCCCGGAGTACGCAGTGCTCGGTGAAGGCCTGGTACGTGAACGGGAGGCGATGGTAGAGGGGCAAAACAAGGAGGTGTGGAGGTTCGTGCAGCTAAATTGCGCTCTTTCGAGGAGGAGCTCCGAGGAGCTAGACCGGATCATTAAAAGTGATCGCCCTCATGTTATCCTGATGCAGGAGATGTACGTGGAGGATGACGGGAGGATGGGTCTAGATACTCGTTACAGTTTTTTCTCTAGCGAGAGCAACAAAGCCGCCTTACTGGTCCGGGGAGATTCTTGTTTGGGTTGTGGGTCCTGGGAGGAGGCGGTGGCTGTACAGATCGAGGCGGCGGATCTGAAACTGGTCTGCTTCTCTACGTACATACCACCTCAGGACAACGACCTCGGTAAGCTGGACTTCCTAAATGATTTTTTGGTTGGGAAGGAAGGGCATGAGATCCTGATTGGCGGAGATTTTATCGCGCGCACCCAGCTGTTTGGGGACAGGGAGGAAAATTCTAAAGGAAAGGCGTGGTCGATCTTGTTATTGGTCAGAGTCTGGAGATTTCGAACGTCTATGGTGAATCGACGTTTGCCACGGAAAACGGTGAAAACATCATAGACTTCTCCCTGGCAAGAACGAGCAGGATGTGGCGTTTGAGGTGGGAAACGGATCCCACAGACGTAAGCGACCACATACTCATCAGGTTTGAGACCAGTTGTGAAGTGGAACCGCCATCAGTGGAGAGAGTTCTTCGGTACAGCATCAGGGGGCTTAACCTTGAAAGATTCAGACGCCGGTTTGCTTGCACACTTGGGGATAGATTGGCTGGAGCAGTTGACAGAATTTATATTAATAGCATGGTCAATGAGCTCCACCAGGATATAACCAACGTGCAAAACCTTGGGGCCTGGATCTGGAAAGGTTACCGCATTTAAAAAGTTTAAACAGCCTTGGTGGAACGAGGAGCTGAAGATCGAGAGGAAGAGAGTCAGGGCCATGAGGAAGCTATTCCAGAACAGTACGGGCGAAGAGAGAGTTAGGAGAAGAATAGCTTTCCAGAAGGCCCTAGCAGGGTACAAGAGACACACCAAAAGGGAGAAGAGGAAACACTGGAGGGAGCAGTGCAAAACCGTACTGGAGATTAATCCATACGGTCTCCCTTACAGGGCTGTCTCTGGGAAGATAAGGTGCTCCGCTAACTTGAGGCTACTTGAAGGGGAAGATGGGTTCAAGACTCAGTACCTGAAGGACCCTGGACCTCATCTTGGATCGGAACTTCGGAAACGAGAACCAGAGGACGAGATCTCTCTGACCACTTGTGGTTTGGTGGATCCGCTCTTTTCTGAGAATAAGGTGAAACTGGTGGCTTTCAAGTTCGGGAACAGGAAATCTCCTGGTCCCGACGGGATCGATAACACGGTCGTGAAAGCCCTGGTGAGGATGCACCTATCGCTTCTTGCCAGGTTATTCAATAGGTGCCTGGACACTGGTACTTTTCCTGAGGCATGGAAGGTTGCCCGAGTAGTGCTTCTAGAAAAGTCTGGTAGAAAGGGTAATTCTCCTAATGATTATCGTCCGCTTTCTTTACTAGCGTGTCTAGGTAAGGTTCTGGATAGCCTACTAGCTCAGCGACTGAAGCACTGGCTAGAGGTAATGAGCTCCTTTCCTCTTTCCAACATAGTTTTAGGGAAGGAAAGTCCACAACCACAGCTCTAAACGAGGTGTTAGAGGGGGCTGATATGGGCTTAAATAAGGGTGCTTGGGTTCTTCTCGTGACCCTAGACATTGATGGCGCGTTCAACTCCATGAACTGGAACAAGCTGATGAGAAATTTGATGGACATGGGTTGTCCAGATAATTTGTGCAGCTTGGTTCGTGACTTCCTGAGGGATAGACGGATTAGCCTCAGTTTTGGTGGGCTGAAGTTGGAAATAAACTGTGGGTTGCCCCCAGGGCTCTTGCTGCGGACCTATTCTGTGGAATCTCCTGGTAAACACCGTTTTCCAAGAGGAGCTACCTGAGGGAGCCAGGCTGGTTCTCTATGCCGACGACCAGTTCCTCATCATTGAGGCTGCTTCGAGAGCGAAGGCTGAGAAGTGTGTTGAAACTTCATTCCAAATCCCCTCGAACTGGGCCCATGACTCTGGCCTTAAGTTCAATGTCTCCAAAACTAAAGCCCTCAGCTTTAAATCTAGGGAGATAAGAACTAAAAGGAAAGGGATCAAATGGGAACACAAGCCGGCTATCCGGATGGAAGACGGAGGGTAGCGTTGGTCAATAGGATGACCAATAGGAAGGAGGGTACTATTTTTAGGAACCTCTACCTCTCCTGTGTCGAGCCAATCGGGGGTTAAATTCTAATTTATGTTCATTGGCAAATTTTTCTAGATGGAGAAGAGTCTTGTTCGAATCTCTTTCAGCTTTTTTCCAGTTAGTACTGCTGCTCCATATAATAATGTCATCAGCGAAAAGTCCAATATTGGTTTTATGTGAATTTTTTTATTCTATTCCTGCAATAAATAGGGTGAAGAGATTTGGGCTAAGGACTGATCCTTGTGGTAATCCTTTAACAATTTGAAGGTTTTAGATAGAGTGCCATTATATTTGACCCTGATGTATCTATTTTTAAGGAAATCATTTATCCAAGTGATAGCATTTCCATCAATTTTGAAATGTTTGTATAATTTTGTAATTAACTTGTTTTTCCATACTCTTTATCAAAAGCTTGTGTAAGGTCTAAAAAAGCAGCTATGGTGTGGTTAGTTGGTTTTCTGTTTTGTGCATCTTTTACCTTTTGTGTGAAAAATTAGAGTTGGTCTATTGTCCCATGTCCTTTCCTAAATCCATATTGTTCTTATGGTAAGAGATTTTTTGTATTGAGGTGGTAGGTGAGTCGTCTGAGTGTAATTTTTTCCATTAATTTGCAGCAAATACTTGTGAGGGATATAGATCAGTAGTGTTTTGGGTCATCAGCAGATTTGTCAAGTTTTTTAATGGGAATTATTGTTGCAGCTTTTAGTCTTGAGGCAATTATCCAGTTTTCCAGGAGTTATTGAAAATATTAAGAAGTCTTTCTTTGCCAATTTTGCCCAAGTTTGATATCATTTGGCTATGGATTCCATCTGGCCCAAGAGTCTTGTTAAGGTCAGTGTTTTCTAATGCATAAGCTAGCTCTTTCATATTGAATTTTTTCATGGAAAAATATTATGAGTGCAGGTGACATTTTTACAGTCATGAATAATCTTTCGGGCCTTTTTTTCAACTTTCTTAACTTTTATTTCAAATTTGATTTTACTACTTATTTGATATGAATTACCTAAAAGATTGACAGAATTTTTGTCATTAGTTGCTGGTGACCAACTGTATTCTTAATCATATTTGTGTTTTCAGTTTGTGGCTGGGATCTTTCAATTTGTTTTGCCAAATGCCAAAGTTTTGTATTTGGGTTTCTTGGTTTCATGTTTTCACAAGTTTGTTTTCATTTTTCCCTTTTGACATTTACGTATAATCTTTTTATTTTTGCATTCACAATGTTCAGTTCAGTTCTACAATTTGTTTGGTTTTGGGTGCAATTTTCCGTAGTTCATTTATTTTAGTTATAAGTGTTTGAATATTTTTTGCCTGGTGTGTATAATTTGGAATCCAATTCTTAATATTACCTCTTGGTATTGAAACTTTGGCTGCTTTAATAATGGTGTTTTTGAAAGATATCCAATTAGCCTTTTTGAAGTTCCAGAATTTTTTTTAATTGAGCTGGTTTTGGTCTTGGTGCTAATTTCAATCAAATTAGGCAAATGATCACTTCCAATACTTTTTAATATTTGCCATTTGCATTTGTGGAAAATGTCAGGATAGTAAAAACTTATATCAAGTGCTTGTGCAGTATTATAGCTGTAGGAATGATGGGTAGGATTCGCATCATTTAAGCACATGAAGGCATTGTCGTTAAATATGTTTGATAGTATTTTGCCTCTTGGGTTTGGCGTGGAACATCCCCATAGTTGATTTTTGGCATTAAGGTCACCTACAATAATAGTGTTGCCTGTAAGAAATTGAGCCATTTTTTCATCGTCAATAAGTTTATTGTTTGTAGGGTGATACATATTGTATATATTGATGGCTTTGTTTTGATTGTGGTAGACTTTGATACCTTGGGCTTCGAGGTCTGATGTGTTAACAGCTATGTCCTCATAGTACAAATCCTTGATTAAAATGCTAGGTCACCCCCTTTAACAGTATATACAGATGGATCTTCTGACCTTAGCCTGAGTAATGGAGGGGCCGGAATTAACATAATACTGCAAGATGAACACACATCAACATCAAAGAAGGAGCAGGTCAGATTTCGTCAAACTTCACTTGTGAACTGACAGCTATCTGGAAAGCCCTTGATGTATGCCTTAACCAACCATCCCTGCATCAAGCAGAAGGAATTTTAATATACAGCGACTCAATATGCGCTCTAGAAGCAATTCAGAAGGGCAATACTAAAATCACACAGAAAATACACTCGTTACTCACCCAACTGGAACCATTGGAGAAGAACTGCATTCTAGAAAGGATTCCTGCCCATGTTGGGATCGGGGGTAATGAAATGGCATTTGAATTGGCTAAGGAAGCCAGAAAGTTGGGCCAAAGGAAAGAACAAATGTCATTATTTGACGCTGATGCTTTGTCAAAATACAAGATATAATTAAACAAAAATAAGAAAAGATCAAAATGCTAAATAAACTCTGAGAGAAAAATGACAAAACCTATAACAAGACTTAGAACAAAACACTCTATAAAGGAATGACAATACATCCAGATGGCACAAGAACCTATAGGACATGCAACAACTGTCCTTAGTGGAACTAACACCTACCCACATATTCTCATACCCAGAAATGGCCGCAGCCTTGCAGAAAATTGACACAGACCCAGAGCAGCAGCTTTACACACCCAAGATAGTGGATATTGCTGTTGCTGTGATGGAGATGCATGGAGACATCTGAGACTCTTTAATGGACACGACAACAACAGCAACGGCATTCCAGAGTAAAATAAATTATCAGGGATAGATACCTATTTTTTCAAATGAATTAAAATAAATATAATCGATACTGAGAGAAAGTTATATTAAAAAAAATTAGAAATTTATTATCTTCGAAAACAAACCGTATCTAAAATATCTTTTTTTTTTCCGCTACATGTTTTAATTTGCATATACCTATTTTACATATCTCAGATTGTATTTAAAAATCGTTAACCATTTCTTCTAACTTTTGGCGAAATGGTGTTTTATTAATTTATCATTTGATATTATTAGGGTGCTTTCCTGGTATTCAAAAAGGAAAAATACGTGTCGTTCAGTTATATTTTTCAATTTATCAAACAATTTGGCCGCTGAATCGGCGATTCTGGTAGAGCGCCATCTAGCGAATAAAGTTGTAACTAAAATCAATTTCGAATTTTTCATTATTTGCCATAAACAATCCCATTGCATCCTGAACCAAATGGTGTTTACCGCATTGCTCTAGCGCAAATATTCGCGGAGTTATTAATTTTTAAAGTTGTGCGGGACTTTTGGATCACCCTGTATATCAAAATTTTACGAACTGACTGTTTCTTATACAGCTTTCTATATATATACACTCTTAATGTTCATATTAGTGACTATGGCTATCGCCCACATCACAAAGTCCATACCTTGTCGGCTTTCTTTCACGTCATAAAGCTGACGAATTTTGACAGTTATCTTATCTGAACTTTGAACTGGTGCTGTTTGGTTACTGCAAGGTGGTACAACTTATTTACTTAAAAGATATAAGATATGCTAATCCAGGATTTGTGCTTCAAAAGTGTTTGTCTATCCTGTTCCTGAGAATTTCCCTGTTCTAAATATATCTAGAGTTATATATTAGTTTGCTCGCACTCTATTTTACATATATCAGGTTTTTTCGTATTGTTTCTTTCTTTAGTCCAGCCTGAACTTTTTCAGCTAAAATAAAATAAATTTGGCATCATTGTATTAGACTGTTCTATTCGTTCTGCTAGGATTACATTAGTTCACTACGCGGTGGTTCAAAAATTACTATCGATTGTAGGCTAACTTCTCTCACGCCCTTGATGATATTGTGTATATTGACCTGACCTGGTTTGACTCAGCACGCTTTCCTATCGAAGTCTCACTAGAACGCGGAATTGAATGTTCAAAATATATACATCGTAATGGTACTAAAGATTTATCTCGTTAAGACATGGCTGTCGCAGTGATTTCTCGTGGTATGACAGAGGTGAACCGAGCCTAGACACATCTGAGTAGGTGCAGGTTGGCACAACTATTTCTTTCGTAGATTAACTTGGCATGTCGGTTAGTCAATCTTGGAAAATCTGAGCGAATTAGGTGCATCAGCCTTGCAGATGGATATTATATAGAATACATCTCTATATTTTATAACTGATGCATATTTTCAGATATTTTCTTCACATCCCACCACAATGACCCACTCTTCAATTGGTTCACGTCACGTCGTCTAACGCTCGGTGGCGTCCATCGGGATATTGTGTTGTATGTCATTCTTCCCTCACGTCCACCTTCGTGAGTATCTTTAAATCTTACTGAGTAATGTACCATTTTTCACAGGCAAATTGCATGCTCCGACATCCATTGTTTAAGACTACGCAAGACACTTTTCTTAATCTTCAAGACCTATTCTCGACCTCCCAGAAATGTAGTCTTTGCTACAGGTTACCAATGTCTAATGTCACATTTCATAAAACTACGAAAGCCGATGTTGAAACGAGTTTTAGGTCTGTTGTGATGCTATAAGCCTTTCTTTTGTTACTGGCTTCTGCTGCCAAATAATCTGAAGGTGGTGGAATAGATAAGGGTTTCTGGAAGGGCTTATCAAACCAGTCAAGTGCAAACATACCCGAGGTGCAAGGTTCATTATCATTGCTTATCTAAGGTTACCTGTAACTCTATATCTGATAAATTGCTAAGTTCGCGTATTGCGTTTAATTCCGAAATAGTGCTATTAATTTCCAAAGGATGCAGGATAAAAAAAAATGATTTCGTTCTTTGACTGGAGTTAAAGAAAAGAAACAAAATTTTACTAATTTCTTTTGAAAGAACATAAAAAGGAAAACGTTCCCCACCAGATCCTGTACATGTAATATCATACTATAAAAATCGTTGTCAGATTGAATATATAGGGTAGTCCTTATGATAGTATTAAATAATAAATTATAAATGGCAGAGATAAAATCATATGCAGTAACTATCTGTGATGTACGTGACACACACATACACGTCATGCAAAAAGTATAATCTAAGGTGACTCAAGCAAAATTTATCGAGAAAAAAAAACGTCATATCTAAAAAGAAAAACTGTATACTTGAACAAACGTATTTCCTGTATAAACTAAAGTAACTTAAAAACAATTAAATGATGCGAAAATTACTTAATCACCATATATAAGATTTTGAGATAAATAAGTCACTTTCATAATAATCTAAAATGCAATATGTAAATATATGCGATAAATAGATAAAAAGAATCACAATATGAGTTATTGCGATACAAATAAAAGAATAATCTTAAAGATGATATGCGGATCATATTTATAATATTCAATAGCTTCACGACGTTTAAAAATGTTATTTATGAAGACATTCTATCGTTTGTACCTAAAAGAATAGACTAAATATGGGGGGAGGTTCCTATGCATATCATATCCATACAATAAAAAAAAATGAAATGTGCTAGTCTAAATGCGAAGGAGGCTTAAGAAAAAAAATGCATATTCATTAAAGTTAGCAAAAAATATATATAAATATTTGAATGCTGCTGTATCACTTAACGGTTAAAATGGGCATGACTGTAGAAATATTCTGATAAAATATTTATATTATATATATATATAATAAGCATATTTTGATAAATATGCTTGTCTAAATGTGAAGGAGGTTAAGTTTAAAAAAAAATGCATATTCATTAAAGTCATCAAAATATAAATAAACAAATATTACTGTTTCACTTAATGATTTAGATTTGGGCATGACTGTGGGAATATTTTACTAAACCAACAGATAAAAGAAATGGGCGGATTAGCAAATTCAAATAAACTAAGCTGGAAGGCCCATGGGTAAGTAAGATCAAACGCGCCCCATAGGCCGCCATCTTGGAATTTTACCATGGCTATACCGTCACGTAACAACTATATTGTAAATTGCACCATAACGGGATGGAAAGATGACCTCTGTACGCTCCAGGAACCTGGGTTACTTAAATAAATACATAAATGGGAAGGTGACGAAATCAAACACTTTCAGAAATTTTTTTTACTATATTATCTTATCTGTAAAAATAAAAAATTAAGAAAATAAAAATATGCTTGGATATACCTTAATAAAATCATTCAGGCGAAAAAAAATAATTGAAAATAAAAAATAATATACTTTGGTATATAATAAAAATAAATCGCATGGCTTATACAATTTAAAATAAAATAGCAAAAATGTTCCAAAATTTATGCTTATCTTAATATTTTCAAGATAATAGGAAATAAGAGAAAATAAACAATTGTATTATCGAAATTCAGTACACTTTTAAACTCGTCGAGCGAAATCACTTTGGCGAATAAAATATTTAAAATAAAAAGATTATTATACTTTGGTATATTAAAAATAAATCGCATGGCTCATACAATTTAAAAGAAAATAGCAAAAAAAGGTTCCAAATTTATGCTTATCTTAATATTCTCAAGATAATAGAAAATAAGAGAAAATAAACAATTGTATTATCGAAATTCAGTACACTTTTAAACTCGTCGAGCGAAATCACTTTGGCGAATAAAATATTTAAAATAAAAAGATTATTATACTTTGGTATATTAAAAATAAATCGCATGGCTCATACAATTTAAAAGAAAATAGCAAAAAAAGGTTCCAAAATTTATGCTTATCTTAATATTCTCAAGATAATAGAAAATAAGAGAAAATAAACAATTGTATTATCGAAATTCAGTACACTTTTAAACTCGTCGAGCGAAATCACTTTGGCGAATAAAATATTTAAAATAAAAATATTATTATACTTTGGTATATTAAAAATAAATACCATTGCTTATACAATTTAAAAGAAAATAGCAAAAGGCTAAAAGAAGATGAAATATTTAAGAGTGAAGCCCTCCCGCTAACGCGAGAAGGCAGAGGCAGTAAGAAAAAAAACAACCTTTCTATATGGAAGCTGGATGTCAACTAAATCCATTCGTCGTCGCCAGTTCCCGCGTAGGGTATCCACATGTGTTTCACACGTGTGGTTTCCCCAAATACCTCTACTTCCACCCCCCTACACATGTGCCTCCCCCCTTACAGATGTGTCCCTGGGGTTCTATATTTGGAATTTGCGGGAAGTTCTCAGGTTTTTTTGAGAAAGGCATTGTTCTAGGCCTAACTTTGCGCCCCAATATTTCGAGATCCTTATGAAAGAAAAAGAAAGGAGAAATTACTCCTTTAACATTTGAAATTAGAATCAAAATAACGTATATGCTAGGTACAAAATATAGTTAAAAAATAAAAAATAAAAAATTAAAGAAGAAAGTAACGTTTACACAAAATATAAGATAACGCATATCAACCACAAACTATCTCCATTAATTTGAAAATTGGAAAGATCAGAATAACGCACACGCTGTACACAGATATAACTCGTAAAAATAATAATAATAAAAATATCGTATATGCTAGAGCATGGTTAAAATAACATATATGCTATACACAAATATGACTCGTGAAATAAAATTAAATTAGCGTACACGCTGAGGATGGAAAGTACATAAAGAAAATGCACAAACACGCCACGCGCTCGCTCTAAGCCTAATGTATTTTTTTAAATAGGTAGGGACATGGGTTTGTAATACACTAAATACACAGAAAAATACATAAAGAAAATGCATAAATACGACACACGCACTAAGCCCAACGTATTTTTTTTTAAATAGGCAGACATATATGAGTTTGTTATATACTAAAATACACAAAAAAATACATAAAGAAAATTGAAAATTAAAATAACGTGTATTCTAAGGCCTAACGATAAAATAATTTGGCTTGGTTAAAATAACGATTTTTTTTTTTAATTAAAAATTAACGTGTAACGGTTGATTACTAGAGCATGGTTAAATACGCTGAGAATGGAAAGTACATAAAGAAAATGCACCAATACGACACGCGCTCATTCTAAGCCTAACGTATTTTTTAAAAATAGGCAGGGACATTTGTTTGTAATACACCAATTATATACTAAAATACACAAAAAATACATAAAGAAAATTGAAAATTAAAATAACGTGTATTTTAAGGCCGAACGATAAAATAATTATTAAAAATTTAAAATATTAAGTATACTAGGGCTTGGTTAAAATAACGATTTTTTGAAAAATTAACGTGTAACGGTCGATTACTAGAGCATGGTTAAATACGCTGAGAATGGAAAGTACATAAAGAAAATGCACAAATACGACACGCGCTCATTCTAAAGCCTAACGTATTTTTCAAAAAATAGGTAGAGACATGAGTTTCTTATCTCAGGCGCGTTCTACTTTGCCCTGATGGCGTTTCACTATGTGTATAATTTAGAATATAATAGAAGGGAATTATATACATAATTCGCGGCCCCGCGGCAGGCGCCAAATGTTAGATCGGGTGTTTGTTCTAATGGATGTACCTAATGTTGAACATTAAGTAATATACTAAACTCATGAAAAGAAAATTTTAAAAAATTTTCGCCACGGCTATTACTCAAACATTGATCTACACAAGTTTCAACCTCGTTATTATGACATAGTACCAAAGGGGCAAGCCTCAAAATGGGCTAACCAAGGGGTTTTACCAACGAAAGAATGATAAATTTTTGACTGTTTGGTTTGGTGTGAAGTAATAAAAAAAAAGAAATACAAAATGATAAAATTAAAATACATATGAAATTTATTACGATTAAAATACTGCATGTAATATAAAATAAAGATAGAAATTATATGCAAGACGAGTTGTTTTTCATTAAAGGACGTTTCTTCAATTTCTTATACTGTTGAAATTTTAAAAAATGATTTCTATTCACTATATATATTATATAGTAGGGTTTACCACAAAATTTTTACCTATTAAAAACTATGTATATGTCTTCTGACATATAAGCGAGCCCTTTTTGGGCCCATACCTAAAGATTAAAAAAAATTAACCTACCATTATCTTTCTCCACGCACCATCCCCCAGGACCTCCCGTCAGTTCGCCTGTTTTCTCCTAACTGTCAATTTTCAAAAAACCGCGTCCCTCCCGGAAAATTTATCATCATCTTACAGAGTAAGAAGAAAGTTAATTTAATTTCGCAGATTATATTCAAAAAAATAAAAAGTAAAATATTATTCTTTTTTTAGTAAAATAAAATTTGAATTAATAATAAAACAATAAAATATAATAGGTTTATTCCTTGAAAATTTTATTTAGTAAATTCTTCTTTAAAAAGTTTAATTTTTTATATTGTTATCTAAAAAAAATACCTAATTTATCTAAATTATATATATAATTAATTTTATTCTTTTTGAATAAAATTAAATTTATAATTTTTCGAACTGATAATAAGATTTTAGACCCCTCTTCTTGCATATAAAGGAAGGGATAATTTATAAAAATATGTACATGTGCTCTTTGTACATTCTTCATCTCGGCCTTTCTGCAGCGGGCTTTGGGATACACGCCCAGAGCTAATTCCAGTTCTTCATCTCTTAATCGACCTCGTCGTTGTCCTTCTGTGGAGGGTTGGTCGGTATGGACAGGGCCAGTGTCATCTCCGACTGGGTATCTTCCCCGGCTTTGGGCCTTTAGAGCATCGTCGGCCATCGTTGGGGGATTCTCAACCTAGACAACAAACACTTTGGAGAGACACTGTGCATATATGATGTAAAATGTTTACATCATTGTTGGGTCTGTTTTGTGAAAATCTGGCCCAACACTAATAACAATTTATACTCTAAGTCAATATATAGAATGCAAAACCGGCATTAATTAATTAATATGATAAATAGAAAGCATTAATTTATTATTTATTCATAAAAAGTAATTACATTTTCTTGAAGAAGTCTGTGATCACAACTTGTCTTTTATCTCCCTCACTTATGGCATAGACACGGCGTAACAAATCCGCAGATAGATTGACGTCGTCAGATGTTGCTCTCTTGGAGTGCTCAAGAAACAACAAAACTGTCTCAGCAGCTGTTCTGGCTTCCCTTAACGATGGTAGGCGCTGGGTCACTGTTGTATCATCATCCTCGCCAAGTTCTTCTCTCGCTGTAACATTGGACACTAGCAAATTGTCATCTGTTAGCTTCATTTCCGCCTCCTGGGAATCATCAACCAGTTGAAACTCCCTTTCAATCATAAAATTCTCTGGTGTAAGAGCGAAGATGTCGCGAATCCGATCAAGCAGATTGTGGGTAGATGGGCATCCGCCAATTCCACCATTTTCTGGAGTTGAAGCTTGCGATATTGAGCCTTGAAACTTTTGATAATGCCACTATCCAGTGGTTGCAGACTGGCAGTCATATTTGGTGGAAGGAAGTGTATCTTTATGTTGCTGAGACCATCATTAGGGACGCAGTGAGACGTAGCGTTATCTAACGACAGTAGGATACGACGTCCTTCAGAGACAAGCTGCTTGTTGAACTGCAGTAGCCATTCTTGAAAGATGCTAGAGGTCATCCATGCTTTGCTTTTAGATGTGTAAGTGCAGTAGAAGTGTGGACTAAAGTTTCTGAAGCATCGAGGCTTTGCCGATTTTCCAATAATCAGCAATCGCCGCTTGTCTGTTCCAGTAGAGTTGCAGCACAGTAGAACAGTGATTCGTTGCTTCATCCTTTTTACACCACGGCAGTTTTCATCTTTGTGAACAAGTTTTCGGTCAGAATTGAGCTGAAAAATAATCCTGTTTCGTCTGCATTGTATATGTTGGTTGGGTCATATCCGGAGTTCGCCAGAATACTGTTCAAATTTGTAAGGTGTTCATCAATGATAGCTGGAGAAATCGATGCGCCTTCCCCACAGAGCCGTCGTTGCGAAATATGGAATATCCCTTTAAATCGCTGCAACCACCCACTGCTGTACGCGAAATTTTATGGTACGGCCAACTGCTCGCCAAGTTTTTTTGCCTTTTCTCTTAGGAGGTCATCAGTAATAATAATATTATTGGCACGCTTTTGGGTAAACCAGTTGAAGAGAGCGTCTTCCAAGTCACTATATTTTCCGATTCTTTGTCTCTTTGAAGAACCAACAGTATAATTTTCCTACTTCTCAGCCTGAGTGAGAATATCACGGACAGTTGTTCGTGGAAGTGAGAAACGCTCTCCAATCTCATTCTTCGACATCGTAGGGTTATTTCTTGCCAACTGGCATATCTCCTTCTTCTTTTCAATGGTGATCGACTCACGTTTACGCTTTTGGGAACTCATGATACGACAATAAGGTTGTTGTGTTGACGTTAGCAAAGGATGAAGCGACTGTGTATGTCCCAGGCACAAGCAGGAAAAGGGTTTGCTGGCTGTTCACACAATCTGATATCTGTTGTGTCAACAGCAAACAAAGTCCGGTGCCAGTGGCGGAAGGCGAACAGCGAGGGAGTGGCGTTATGTCGAGAAAAATACATTGATGTCGATTGGGACAAAACGAAAAAGCGGCGTAAGGCGAGGGTGGCGTTATATCGAGTGGCGTTATAACCAGAGTAGACTGTATTATTTATTATGATTATGTTCAAGATTCTATAGCGAAATGAATTGAAAATTAAATTTTGCGTGTTAAAATGACACTCAAAATGATAATGATAGTAATAATGACATATTCAGGGGAATCATCAAGACTACTGATAAGAGGTTTAATTTGTCAAAACGATATTAATCTGGAAAATATTCACATTCTGGAAGAATCTAGGCAAAGCTGTGTCATTCAGTTAATATAATGTTGTTGAATCTATATATGGCGTGGATTATTAAATTATTGGCGTGGATTATTAAATAATACGATAAATTAAATGCACAAATGATTATATTTATTAACTTACAAAAGAAAGGGAGAGATATTTAACACATATATCCTATATTTTATATATGTTTAAATTTAAAGAAATATAATAAACAAAACAAATAGTTCTATAAAAAAAGGGCTTTTAGACAATTCTAATAACAACAACCAATTTCTGGTCAAATATTAATAATTATATATATATTTCAAATTTATATAATCTAAATCTATGTATATATTTTTAATTATATCGTCTATCATCTAATAATTCTAATCATTTTTATAACTCCTAAAATATGTAAAAAATAGCTTGCTATCAATTTACTATAAGGTTTTGAATGACTTTTGTGTTTTAATTTATATATTCATCTATAAAAATAAAGTTATTGTTGTATATATAAGTGTGTAAGATCAGAAGAAAATAGGCGCTAACCAGAAGAAGTTAAGTTTCTCTTTGTTTACTATTTTATAAGTTTTCTTTTTATTTTGTTCTCTCTCTCGTAAATAAATAAAGATAATGGTAAAACGAAAATTGCAATTATACCGCGAATGTTTCTTTTATACAAAAATCGAAATTTATTTCAAAGAGAAATAGCGACCATTTCTAACTTTTAATAGCACCATATATAACACACAACTCCACTTAAGATCTTCTAGTTTCTGGGTCTCCAGCAAAATCTGCATCACTGAAAGATTCCAAAACTCCTACTTTATGACCCTTTTGGTACATAATTCCATATTCAGTTGTTCCTACAAGATATTTGAAGATTCGTTTAACTGCTTCCCAGTCATATTTTGTTGGTGCTGCAAGTTTTTGAGAAACTTTATTCAGTGCAAAAGTGATATCAGGTCTTGTTAAGCAGCTCAGATGCATCAGACTACCAATCGCTTCACGAAAGGGAACATTTTCTAGAATCTCTGCTTCCCCAGGAACTATAGAATTATCAGTTGGTGTTCCCACTTTATTCGCTTGAGACATATTGAATTTCTCAAGAATTCTTTTTATATATGCCTTTTGATTTATAAAGATTGACCCATCCGGTTGCCGCTCTATCTCATTACCCAAAAAAGTAATTTATTGGTTCACTTGTGATCTTAAATGAAAACATTAGTTCATCAAGAAATTCTTTGATTTCCTGTTCATTTGTATCAACAATGATTCCATCTGAAGAATAAACAGGGGTCAGCTGTACTTTCCTTCAGACATCTTTCTTTCATGAAGTTGACTATTTTCTGATTCCAGCATCTTGGTGACTGTTTAAGTCCATAGAGACTTTTCTTCAATTTCCATACAAGATCTGTTCCATTGTTGAATCCTTCAGGTTGTTTGA
Organism: Cordylochernes scorpioides; assembly: GCA_030710605.1. Classification (NCBI taxonomy): domain Eukaryota; kingdom Metazoa; phylum Arthropoda; class Arachnida; order Pseudoscorpiones; family Chernetidae; genus Cordylochernes; species Cordylochernes scorpioides. The sequence goes on from CP092871.1 coordinate 41,605,392, forward strand.
TATAAATTTGATCTTGTAAGTCTCCATATAGAAAGGCTGTCTTTATGTCAAACTGTACCAATTTTAAGTCTTCATTAGCAGCAATTGCTAAAAGAGTTCTTATGGTGTCATGTCTTGCCACAGGACTAAATGTTTCTTCATAATCTATACCCTTCTTTTGTACAAACCCTTTTGCCACCAGTCTTGCCTTATATCTTGTAATCTCTCCTTTAGAATTCAATTTAGTCTTTAATACCCATTTACAATCAATTGGTTTTTGGCCAGGTGGTAATGTTGTGCATTCGTATACATCATTTTCCGTTAAAGAATTCATTTCTTCATTCATTGCTTCTTTCCAAAATTGTGCATTTAGAGAATCCATTGCTTCTTTGTATGGCTTGGGTTCAAGACCTTCTGCAATATTTATTTCAGCATCAATATACCTTTGAGGTTTTGATATATTTGATCGATCTCTTAGATTGTATACGTCTGATGTTTGAACATTGCTTTCAATTTTCTCAATATCTTGAGTATCATTTTGTTCATCAATCTGATTACTTGAAAGTTCCTTATTTCTCTTTTCAATATCAAGGCTAAATGTTGGTATAGTTTCCTTGAATATTACATCCCTACTTGTGACAACTTTGTTTGAGTTCGGTATCCAGATTCAATACCCATCCTTGTTACTGCAATAACCAACTAAAATACCTTTTTCGCTTTTGTCATCTAACTTTCTTCTCTTTTCTAAGGCACATGAACAAAACATTCAGTTCCAAATATTCGAAGATGATCAACTGCTGTTTTTTTTTCAAACCATAGTTCATAAGGTGTCTTTCCCTCAATTTGTGTTGGTCCTGTTCTATTCGAAACATATGTAGCAGTATTAACTGCCTCTGCCCAAAGCTTTAGGCTCATATTTTTGGCATATATCATTGAACGAGCTGCTTCTATTAAAGTCCTGTTTTCTCTTTCCGCTGAACCATTCTGTTGTGGCGTATATGGCATTGTGATCCTATGATTAATATCATACGTGTTTGTAATTTTTAAGGTTTCTTTATTTACAAACTCCATTCCTCCATCTGTGAGAATTTCACTATATGTCCAGTAGTCTTTGTTTCCAAGAGAAATTGTTCTAGCTTTTCAATGACTTGTGACTTTTCTTTTAGGAAATACACTGATCGGTATTTTGTAAAATCATCTTTGAAACACACAAAGTATCTCATCCCTCCTTTCGAAACCTCCTGCATAGGGCCACATACATCTACATGAATTAAGTTTCCAGGTTGGGTAGAAGCATATTGTTCTCTTGATCCAAAACTCAGTCTATATTGTTTGCCATAAATGCATGCCTCGCAAGGTTCATTGTCCATGACTGCATCTATTCCTTGTTCTTTAAGCCATTTTTGAACATGCCTTTTATTTTGATGTCCAAATCTTTCATGTCATAGTTGTAGCATATTGACATTTTGGGTTTTGGCTAAATTGACTTCTGCAGCATTTTCAGGTTTGATACTTGTTATTAACATACCATACAAGCCTCCTGGTAGTCTTTTCCCTTCTACAATAACTTCTCCAGTTGTTGTCTTAAAAAGTTTACAACCTTTTTTATCCATTTTCATTTCAAACCCTTTATCCAATGTGGACTGTAATGACATCACATTACGACTGAAATTGGGAACATACCATACATCAGTTAGGTAGTGAGTTTGCCATTTACCTTTTACACAAGTTTCAATTGCTATAGTTCCACTTCCATAAGCTATCAATTTTTCATTACTTCCAACTTTAACAGTCTGTTGGGTAGGAAAATCCTTATAAGAAGTATAAAAACTTGCATTTCTTGTAATGTGGTTAGAAGCTCCTGAGTCACCAATCCAAATGTCTTCATCTTGTTCATTGAATCTTTCATTGATTAAACTTTCACTTAAAATTTTGAATTAAGTTTTAATTTAGTTTCATCCTTTTCTTTATCCTTTAGTTTCTTCTGTTTTGCATACCTACAATCTTTGGCCAAGTGTCCTTTTTGTTACGTAAACTTTGACTTTAATCATCATCGATGCTACGTCACTACTATTACGACACACTTCCAACCTCTACCTTCAACCTTTCTGTTATGTTTTATCGCTAGCTTGTTTTAACAATATATGTATTGGAACAAGTCGTTCCTTAAATAAATATATATTTGTTTTTATCTAAAGGGATGTCCTCGTAACTACAACATACGTGAGTACAAAAACAACTAGAAATCCTTAAAATAGAAACATCGTATTTTTGCTAAGCCTATATCAATTTGGTAGCAGAGCGTGGTTTGGGCGCGCGAATTGGACTAACCGCCAATTGATCCATTTAAATAAAAAAAATCAAATAATTGGACTAACCGCCAATTTAGAAAAAAAAATGAATGAAAATGGATACATATATAATGTTACGATGTACTAGAGCGCCATCTGTTATCAAATTATAAAACTATTTTAGAGGCGTAATATTATTTTTTAAAATAAAACAATTTCTACTGTCCTTACTGCGATGAAAAATCCATCGCAGTAAGGACAGTAGAAATTGTTTTATTTTAAAAAAGAATATTACGCCTCTAAAATATTTTATAATGGATACATATAACTTAGCAAAAATCGAACAGTTAACAGAAAACAACTATACAACGTGTTCCATGAAAATGGAAGCAATTCTAGATTCAAAAGATCTCTTCGAGGACGTAATTGTTAATGACGAGCCAGACATTACAAAAAATAAACTAGAATATGATATTTGGAAGAAAAAGAATCGGGAAGCATACAGCCTAATAATATTGTCACTTTCGGATGACTTAACAATCATCTTTCGAGGCGATAAAAGGGCCAAAAGAATTTGGTACGACATAAAGAAAAGGTTTGAAGGATCTCTAGAAAATAAAAGGATAGACCTAATGTTGGATCTAGCCAGACTAAATTTGAACCCAAATGAAAATGTTAACATGTATATTGTACGAGCACAGAAACTGGCACAAGAGATCACCCAGCTAGGAAAGACTGTAACAGAAAGAGAACTTGTACGATACATTGCTGAAGGACTCACACCTAACTTTGACACGATCACAGCAGCACTGTCAATAAACAGAGAAATCTCCTTACCAGACTTGAGACAAGCTCTACTGGATTTCGAGAAGAAGAGACCGGACAGAAGCAAAAATCATGAAAATGCTTTCAGATCATCAGGCAACCAATTGAAAAGTCATGCTACATTTGCAAAAGAAAAGGACATTTCAAGAAAGACTGTTGGTTCAACCCTAACAACAAAGGAAATCAAAAGAATACAACAAACAAAAATTACATGGCCAGTACAAGGAACTTCCATAAAGGACCAAAACAAAACAAAGACACAGCCAGATCAGCAATCCAAGAACGAACGGAGGAACCATCCCAACAAAGAGACTCCACTTCAGAATACGCACTACATGTAATCACAAGGGAGGAACGCCCGACGACTCAGGACGTGTGGATAATTGATTCTGCGTGCACAAGCCACATGACTTCCCATGGTGAATGGATCGAGCACAAGACGGAGGAGAGAAGACGCATACAAGTGGCGGAAGAAGGGAGACACATCGAATCTGCCTCATCAGGATCAATTCAAGCTACTGTACAAGGTAAGGACAAACTTAACAACGCTGTAACCCTGCATAATGTCCTCCATGTACCACACCTGAAAGGAAATCTAATGTCCATTCCAAGCGTAGTAAGAAGAGGGAACTCTGTTCTTTTGAATTCTGAAGGAGCATACATATACTCTTCTGATGACAAGCTAATAGGAACAGACAACTTTGATGGTAACATGTACACATTGAACCTATCACGTTTACCTGAAGCAACTCATGTTCCAAATGAACATTGCTTGATTTCAAAGGACAATTCTAGGACTGCATGGCACAGGAGATTGGGACATCCTAGTGACAACAAATTAGACCTGATTTTGAAGAACAATCTTCTAAAAGGCTTGGACTCTATAAATGGTACCCTTGATCAATGTGATGCTTGCTCATTGGGAAAAAATGACCGAAGTACCCTATGTTCACACAGATAGCAATCAGGAAAGCTACCTCTTTGAAGCCATTTATGTCGATCTCTGTGGTCCAATGAGAATTAACTCCTTGGGCGGAAGTAAATATTTCTTGACCATCGTAGATGGATTTTCTAGGAGAATATTTGTAGAATTTCTCAAAGATAAACTCTCAGCAGCAGAAGTTTTGAATAAGTTTATTGTGAAGAGAGAAAACGAGCTAAACTCAAAACTAAAACGACTTAGAACAGATAACGGAACAGAATTTATCAATAAAAACCTTGAAACCTTCATAGAATCCAAAGGAATTAAACATGAACTAACTACACCGTACACCCCAAGAAGCAATGGGAGAGTTGAAAGAGCTAACAGAACACTATTAGACAAAGGCCGAACACTTCTGGCAGACTCCCAATTACCCCTACACTTCTGGGCAGAAGCTGTGAATACAGCTGCATATCTGTACAATCTAACTCCCACAACCAATGACCCAGACACTACCCCTATGGAAAAATGGAAAGGTAAAAAGCCATCCGTCTCTCACATCATGAGATTTGGTTGTGAAGTCGTCTATAAACTCGAGAATCATCAAAGACACAAACTAGAAGCTAACTCTAAGAGAGGAATATTTGTAGGATATTCAAGATGCAGAAGAGCTTATCGAGTATTTGATATCACAGCGAGAGTCATTCTTGAAACCGCAGACATTCACTTCAGAGAGAACAAAAATGTCATCTCGGAAGAAAAACAAAGTGATAATAAAACGGACACTGACACATATTTCTTAATTCAGGAGGATGAACAACTGGACACTCATGTTCTATCAGATGTTGATATTGAAGAGCCAGCACCAGATACCATGATCAACAGACAGACAGAGTCAAGTGGATCAGACAGACCACAAAGAACTCGAACAATACCTAAAAGATTCGATGACTACGTTCTGGCTACTACGAATGAAACCTTTCCGAAAAACTATGAAGAAGCCATCGCATGCGAAGACAAGAAACATTGGGAGAACGCAATGCTTGAGGAAATACAGAACATGTACTCGCATCAAGTATGGGAACTGGTACCTAGACCTGTAAACGCTAAAGTTGTCAAAAGTAAATGGGTGTTCAAAATATCTAAAGACCAATAAAACAAAAACAAAACCTACAAAGCTAGACTTGTTGTAATGGGAAACAACCAAATCCCAGGAAGAGATTACAACGAAAGTTTCAGCCCTGTAATTAAAAATGCCACCCTCAGGACTATTTTGTCAATGGCAGCAACAAAAGATTCAGTCATTAAACTATTTGATGTGAAAGCAGCCTATCTAAATGGAAACATTGAAAACACAATATTCATGGAACAACCTGCTGGATTTGTCCAAGACAGAAACAAAGTTTGCAAACTCAACAAAAGTATTTACGGTCTACCTCAATCCGGAAGATCGTGGTATGAGAGATTCAGTCAAGTACTTCATGACTGTGGACTGGAAAAACTTAAATCTGATCCTTGACTATTTAAATGGAAGAATGAAGACAAATACTTCTATGTAGGGATATATGTTGATGACTTTATCACTGTCTCAGATTCTGAAGATACCTCAAACAGATTCATCAATAAATTGAGACATCACCTGGAAATAAAGGATGTAACATATAAAGGCATGTTTTTGGGAATCAAGATCATACAAGACAAGGAGGGAATTTCGCTACAGCAAAGCCACTATGTACAACAAATATTGCAGAAATATGGAATGGAAAATTGTAAGGAAGTTCCAACACCAGGTTCCAAAGAAATCAATTTGGACAATCATATTGAAGATGACAATTGTGATCAGCACACTTACCAAGAAGCCCTTGGAATGCTAATGTTTCTAGCTGTTAACACCAGACCCGACATCGCTTACATCATTAGCAAACTTTCACAGTACTCCAGACAACCAAAACAGATGCACTGGACAGCAATTAAAAGAGTGATGAGATACCGACGAGGAACAATTGACCTAGGAGTGAAATTTGAAAGAGGGAAAACTGGAATTCTGAAATCCTACACCGATGCCAGCTGGTCGACCACTCATGACGGAAAATCCTACGGCGGATATGTATTGAAACTCGGCGAAGCAACTATAGACTGGAAAAGTAGTAAACAACCACTCGTCGCCCTCTCCACAATGGAAGCGGAAATGATAGCTGCTTGTGAAAGCTGCTGTCAGATCAAGTGGATAATAAACCTGTTACAAGAGCTGGAAGAATGGAATTTCATGGAAAAACCAACTGCGATCTATACAGACAGTCAGTCATTGATCAACTGGATCTCCAGCCCTAAACAAAGCAGTCGCTGTAGACATATCAACAGAAAGTACCACTTCTTGAGAGACTGTTATAAATCCAGAGACATCTGCCTTCTGTACAAGCCATCCCAGGACCTGGAGGCGGATATCTTCACAAAGGACCTATCCCGAGACCAGATGAAGAAACACCTGGAGAACCTCAGCATCGTGGGAATAAAGACAAAGTAAGGAGGGAATTGATACGCAAACTTTGACTTTAATCATCATCGATGCTACGTCACTACTATTACGACACACTTCCAACTTCTACCTTCAACCTTTCTGTTATGTTTTATCGCTAGCTTGTTTTAACAATATATGTATTGGAACAAGTCGTTCCTTAAATAAATATATATTTATTTTTATCTAAAGGGATGTCCTCGTAACTACAACATACGTGAGTACAAAAACAACTAGAAATCCTTAAAATAGAAACATCGTATTTTTGCTAAGCCTATATCACTTTTCTAAGACAAAAGTAACATTCTCTTGTTTCTCTTGTTTTCTGAAATTTTTCATTACTTTTGGTAACTTTTCCTTTCATATTTTGCTTATTTTCGTATGCATTTGCCATTAGTGCTGTCGAACTTGATGCGCTGCATTCATTTCGCTGTTGAATTATTATTTCAAGTAACCGAAGCCTTTGTGTGAGATTGTCTACAGAACGGTCTTCTTTAGACACTGATTCCCAAGCACTTTTAAAATCAAAATATTCATCAGGCAAGGTGTTTATGATTCTGCACATCAGCATGGATTCTGGCAATTTCAAATTTTCTTGTTTAGTAAGTTCATTTTGCATATCCTTCCATAAACTTTCTAATTTTGAAAGAGATTCGCCGCTAGGTGGCCGGACAATAAACAGCACGTGCAGCACCGCTCCGGTGAATATAGTTTATATTACTAATATTTCAGTGTATATTTGCCTTATACTATGAAAGGGATAATACTGTTACTCTTAATACTTGTGGTATGCAACACTAAATATGTAAATTTACTTAAGGTAACGCACTATGCAAAAATCTCAGTACGAAGGGATAATGATGGACAATGTGGTCTAAATATGAACTTACCATCTGGGAATATATCCGGTAACCAAAAAAGACTGCTATGTATCATTTTGGCTCTATTATTTATCTCATGCTTTGAACAAAACCCAGGCCCCCCAACCAAAAAGCAAACTACATTGACTGCGCCAGTACACTCAGGAGAGAGAGAATCAATAGATGGCGAGCTAAAAATGCTAATCTTAAACATGGCGGCGGAAAAAAAGAGTCTAGGAGAGAGAATTGACATCAGACTTACCAAAATAGAGACTCGAATGGACGATTGGGATATGCGATTCTGTAACATAGAGGAGAAGCTAACTAAATGTGTAGAGTCTCAACAGGCTACCGAAAAATTGGCTTCATGTAATTCGTTAAAGGTAAATGAACTGGAGGCTAGAGTCGAATTTTTCTAGACGAAACTGCGTGAGCCCAATCTAGTGTTCTATGGTATTGAGAGGGAGGGTGACGAAAATCAGGCAGATTGTAACTTAAAGATTCAAAATATAATTAGAGATAAAATGGAAATCGGAGATGATCTAAAAATAACAAAATGTCACCGACTTTCACGCGGATCCAATGCGCCAGTTCTTGTTGTGGTGCCTGATTATGCTGATAGAACAAAAATATTTAAAAATGCCTACAAACTCAGAGATACTAAAATTTCGATAAGTAAAGATTATAGTAAATATGTTAGAGAGCAACGGCGCATCCTAATTGCAAAAAGGAAAGAATTGGGTGAAAGGGGAATAAAATCGAAGTTGAGAGATAACAAGCATTTTGTAAATGATAAAGTCTGTAAAGTGATGAATGGCCAAGTTGTTGATAGCACAGGAGCTACTATATAGCAACAAACTCGTAGAAACAATTGTGTAAATAGAAGAAATATGACATCAAAATCACAAATTAATTCTCCACCCAACAATCAAATAACGGAAAGTTACTTCGACACAAATACATGTAAATTTGATTTTCAAGACGCTGACTATGCAAATTTTTCTGAAAACTCGCGAGACATCGCGGGAAAAATAATATGTTGGAATATAAATGGTTTCTATAGGATTCTTTCGATATTTCCACTGCTCGGGCACATAAAGAACTACGAAATTTTTGCTCTACTTGAAACATGGTGCCTGAACAGGACTAACATAACACTAAAAGATTATCAAATTATCGAATTACCTGCCACCAAAGAATCTGGAAGGGGAAGAGGGTCAGGGGGTATGATTGTCGGTTTTAGGGAAGGCGGGCAATATAGATTAGACAGTTCAGAAAAGGATGGTACTTGGTTATCTATTTTCTTATCAACAAATACAAGAGCCCTCCAACATGTTATCTGTTTGATATTTGTATACCTTCCTCCAAAACAAATACAGCTGCATAACTTAGATAAACTGTCTACATACATTCAAAAGCAAATAGCAGATGGAAAGGAAATAATTTTACTTGGAGATTTAAACATCAGAACTGGGAAGTTGGGAGGACTACACAATCCACTTAATTTCCAGCTCCCTCTAACATCGGAAAGAAGGGCCAAAGATCATATAATATCATCTCTGTCTGATAAACTTCTTGATTTCCTGTAAGATAATTCTTTGACAATAGTTAATGGAAGATCTAGAGGGGATAAAGATGGAGATTTTACATACATATCTGAAAGAGACTCTTCGACTATTGACTACTGCATACTCTCACAGGGTTCACTGCAAATTTTACTGGACTTCAAAGTCGATGACCAACTGTATTCTGACCACCACCCTTTGGTTTTAACGATAAAAGGCCAAAACTTCAATGAGAAAAAAAAACAAACGGGAAGATTATAATATTATGAGATATAGATGGTCAGCCGAGGGACTCGCAATGTTTAAAATGAAACTGGAAGAATTGCGGGAAAAAAACATACCAGCCTCCGATGACCTTGTATACACTTTCAATAAGCGAATTTTGGAAGCAATGTCATCTGCAAAAATAACGTACTCAATTAAGGGCGGCCCAGGAAATCTAAGCCGTGGTTCGATAAGGACTGCTATGATATGAAAAAACTGGCAAAAGAAATTCTGAAGAAATATTGTAAAACAAATAGATTGGAAGACAGGGAATGTTATGCTTCCTCCAGAAAGAAATATCTTGCTTTATTGGATCTAAAAAGAAAAGGCTTCGATAATGAAAAACAGGAAATACTCAGAAATGCTAAAGACTCAAAGACCTTCTGGAAAACTATTGCGCTCTACAAAGCAACATCTATAATCCAAGGAGAAATAGCTATACAGGACTGGCTGAACTTTTACCGCGAACTAATGACTACAGAGAAAATTTTGAGAATTTGTAATTTACATAATGTGATTCTCAGAACGATCCTATTTAGGACTCAGAGATAACCAATGCAGACATATACAAGGAGATAGCTGGTTTGAAGAGTAACAAGGCATGCGGGCCCGATGGCATCCCCAATGAAGTATTAAAAATACTCCCTGATTCGTACATACTGCTGTTGAAACAACTCTACAATAGTGTTATGACGACTGGAAAATACCCAGCAATTTGGACTAATTCCACTATACACCCAATCTTTAAAAATGGTTATAAGAACAGCCCCTCCAACTACCGAGGTATTGCACTGATTAGCAATGTATCAAAGCTTTTCACTTCAATCCTAAGATCAAGACTGGAGGAATGGGTCGAGGGAAGAAGGGTTGTACCGGAAAACCAAGCGGGATTTAGAAAAGGAAGAGCATGTATTGACCACATATTTACACTAACTACTTTAATCCAACTATCATTAAGAAAAAAGAGGGGAAACTATATGTCTTTTTTGTCGATCTGTTGGCTTCCGTAGGCGTTTCTTACTGGGAAAAAGAAAGAGAGGGTCCAATGAAATAATTTAGTAGTGTTTATTAGAACAAAATCATAATAAAATGAACAACACATATAACAGAGAGTACCGTCGTCTTCCGGGTATTCCTTCTACTGTGGAGCTCGGATTCTATATTCTGTGCGTTTATAATCTGTTTATCTGTGGCTCTCTGGTCGGGATGGCGCCTACATTCGGCCATTCCTGGATTTCAATCGTCCTCGATTGAACCTTGCGTTGCAGGAACGTCGTGGGTTGCGTCGGGGGGTATCTTCTACTTCTGGCTCCTCGTCCGGACTTTCTTCTGTAGCTGTAGTCGTTAATTCTATTTTGTTCTCCTACTGTCCTATCACACGGGTCCTTTCGAAAGATCTGGATCAGGTCTCTCAATTCAGGGTCGGAATGCTGAATCATCAAGATTTGTTCTTCCAGTGTGATTGTGAGGCACACTTCAAGGTTTTTCTCCACGATTTCCTCCATCGTGTCTCTAGGGTCGTCGACTGGAGCTCTACTCATTCCGTCTACGTGGGCCATCTTCTCCCCTGGTTTATGTCGAATTTCGAAATCGTATTCCTGAATCAGATTGTACCATCGCGCTATCTGAGGATTTGTGGTCTTCTTCGCGTTCATGTAGACCAGTGCTTGGCAATCTGTAACCACTGTAAACTTGATTCCTACGAGGAACTGACGTAGTCGATCCAAGGTCCACACTATCGCCATCAGCTCCAATTTGCTTGAGTGGTACATCTTCTCGGCCTCTGTTGTCTTCTTGCTCACACAGTAGACCAAGCGCCATTTGCAGTCTTCGTCCATCTGTAGCACCATTCCTGCTAATCCCTCAGCACTCGCATCGCAATGTACTTCTGTCTTGAGTTCAGGGTTGTAATGAGCTAGTACCGGATATTCGACCAGATCCTTTCGTAGTCCTCCAAATGACCTTCGCTGTTCTTCCTTCCATTCAAATTGTGAACCTTTCTTCGTAAGTCTGCTTAGCGGTTCTGCTTTCCTCGCGAAGTCCTTTACAAATCGTCTGAAGAAGTTCGTCAGTCCCAGAAAGCGTCGTATGTCGTGGACATTCTTGGGTTCTGGAAATTCTTCTATCGCTTTGATCTTTCTTGGGCCTGGCTTAAGTCCGCCTGTACTGATGACATACCCTAAGAACTCAACTTCCCTCCTTCCGAACTCACATTTGGAGGGTTTCAGTGTCAACTTCGCTGATCTTATTCTTTCGAGGACTTCCCTCAACCTTTCGATCATCTCCCGCCAATCCTTTGCCGGGATAATCACGTCGTCGAGATAGCAGAATGCCTTCTTGTTCAGCAGTGGACCTAGGACAGTGTGCATCAGTCTTTGGAATTCAGCTGGTGCGTTGGCGAGTCCAAAAATCATCCTTTCGAATTGACCTGTATCATCTGGGGTGATGAATTCTGTCTTTAATTTTGCCTTATCGGTCAGTGGTATCTGCAGATATCCATGCGCCAGATCCAGAGTGGTGAAGAATTTCACATTCCTTAGGCCTTCCAGAAGGTCGTCTATCCTTGGTAATGGGAACTTGTCCTTAACTGTTTGAATGTTGAGTCTCCTATAATCTACCACCAGACGATGATCTCCAGTTTTCTTCCTCACAAGTAGGACGGGACTAGCGTAGGGTGATCTAGTTTCCGTGACTATTCCATTGTCCTTCCACTCTCTGACAATCTCCCTGATTGCTTCGCGTTCACTTGCAGTCGTCTTATACGGTCTCAGACAGACTGGCTTGCTTCCATCAACCTCCTTAATGTCCATCTTGGTGACATCGGTGCACCCTAATTCCTCCATGCCAAGAGCGAAACAGTCTCTATACTCGTTTACTACATCTAGGATTTCTTGTCTCTCTTTCGAAGTCAGAGAATGATTGACGTTGATGTCCTCAGGCAGTATGGGGCGCTTACGTTTCATTTGGTCTTGTCCTTCCCTCTTCTCTTCATTTTTAGTCTGAAACGAATCCTCTGCGACGTCCAGGTTAACAACAATATCATCAAGGTTCAGTAGTTCAACCCGCCCTACACATTGGTTCTTCCTTACTCTCAACTTGCCCTTGCCAGCTGAGATGATGGGTACGGTCGTCTTTCCGTCGACCACTTCCAATAGGGAATCGACACAGGCGTCATCTACTCCTGTGAACAATACATATCCGTCCTTTACCTCGTCTGTGATTGCACTTGTAAAGTTAATGGAGTCGCTCTCCAACTGAACAGTTTCGGTTGCTCTCAGTTCGATGCGACGCGACTTGATTTCCTCTTGCAGATTAGTAAACGGAAATTCGGATGAATAGCCAATATGCAAGTTTTTACCAATTCTGGCGAAGGATACGTAGGGCAGATCTGTCCATGTTCTTCCAATTAATAGGTCATAGGGTTGGGCATCATCGTTGACAATGAATACAGTGATTTCCCTTCCGACGATGCCATCAATCTCCAGGTCGACTGTCGTCTTCCCAACGGTCCTGGCAGCTGGTGCAGTCTGGTTACCGATGCCGTACAGACTAGTCGAGTCTGGTTCGATGTCGACGCTGATCCTCCTTGCGACCGATTCTCTCATTAGACAACTGCTGCTCCCGGTGTCTATCATTGCCTTCACGGTTTCCTTGTTGTCGATCTTGACATCCTTCAAATATACATCTGGCGGGACAGTCTCCAGTCCTTCGACTTCCAGGTTGGCTACTTTTAGTCCTTCTTTGGGTCTTGTGCAATTCCTTTCCTTGTGTCCCGTTTGACCGCATCCTCGGCATGTCAACGTAGTCCTGGGTGCTGGGCAGTCTCTGGCAATGTGTCCAAACTGATTGCAGTTGAAGCACTTCGGTTCTCCCTTGTCGTTTCTGATCGTACGGTTGACTATTCTCCTCAAGGTGTTAGGGTACGTTTCACTGATTTCGTTCCTTGCAGCGTCTTGACCCGAAACATTCGTTCCTTGTTTAGTCTCTTTAACTTCGCTTTGGTTGGGGAATCTCGCAGATTTCTGCTGAAACGACGGTGGTATGAGGTGTTTCGCATTCCAATGCGGAGGTCCCATCTCGGTGCGAACATTTTCGTACTCGTCCAGTTTATCCGCCAACTCATCTGGGTTGTTTAACTTGGTCCAATCGTCAATGAGATGATTACGCAGCACATTTGGAACTTTTTTCTTTAGCTGGTTAGTGACGGACAAATCCTTTAGGGCGTCGAAATTTTCCACGTTCATTCCTTCGATCCATTCGTTGAAATATCCTCGCAATTCGAAAGCGAAGTCTCTCCAGGAACCCTTTTGAGATCTCTCGTGCTTCTCGAATTTTTGTCTGAATTGTTCGGGGCTCAACTTGTACCGTTTTAGGAGCAACCTTTTCACGAACCTATAATCGCCGCTTTGTTCTTCTGTTTCCCGAGCGATTAATTGAGTCATTTCGTAAGGTAGCAATCCTAGGAGGCTGAACGCCCATTGGTCTTCATCCAATCCTAGTCGCTTTGCCTGTCTTTCGAAAAGAATTAGGTAAAAACTCAAATCATTGTCCTTCGACTCGTACTTGGGCATCAGTTTACGTATCTCGTAATGTGCGTCATTGCTGGTACTTCGAGACGTATCGTTGTTTCCGCGTGTAGTCTGGATGCGCAGCTTCTCAAGCTCGAATTCCATTACCATTTGTTCTTTTCGTTCCCGATCCTCGATTCGTTTCCGATCCTCGATTCGTTCCCGCTCCTCGATTCGTTCCCGATCCTTGATCAGAGTCTCCAACAGTTGTTTTGCGAATTCTTCTTCGTAGGATTGGCTATTCAAAATAAGGTGTTTTAAGTCGACGATCCTGCTCTCTGGCGGTACTACCTCGCCGAGTTCATACGCCAACTTGCTCAAATCGCATTTCCTTACTTTCGCTAAATAAGTCATGTTTTTCAAAAGGAAAAATAAACAAGGCAAAAATTTTTAAAATAAACAAATAAAACTGACTAAACCAGATACGTACTGTTTCAATTATTTCTTTAAACGAAATCAACTTTTCTTTGGTAATTTTGAGACAATACTTTTTTTTTTCTTTTTACCGCGATACTTTGCGATAATACTTTTTATTTGTTTCTTCAATTTACTTTAAAAATACTTTCTTTAGAATACTTTACTTTACTTTAAAATACTTTCTTTAGAATACTGTACTTTACTTTAAAATACTTTCTTTAAAATACTTCACTTTACTTTAAAATACTTTCTTTAAAATACTTCACTTTACTTTAAAATACTTTCTTTAAAATACTTCACTTTACTTTAAAATACTTTCTTTAAAATACTTCACTTTACTTTAAAATACTTTCTTTAAAATACTTCACTTTACTTTAAAATACTTTCTTTAAAATACTTCACTTTACTTTAAAATACTTTCTTTAAAATACTTCACTTTACTTTAAAATACTTTCTTTAAAATACTTCACTTTACTTTAAAATACTTTCTTATCGAGATGATTTTGCAATAATATTTTACCGAGGTGACTTGTAATAATACTTTTAGGAAAAGGTAATTAAATTTCGTACATACCATGCAACTCCTCTTACGTTGATCGGTCACCGCGCCACGTCCTTCTCGTTTCCAAATTATTCCAGTGAATCTTCAATTTTCTTCAGGACTATCCCACTTCTGAATTTCTGTTGGCTTCCGTAGGCGTTTCTTACTGGGAAAAAGAAAGAGAGGGTCCAATGAAATAATTTAGTAGTGTTTATTAGAACAAAATCATAATAAAATGAACAACACATATAACAGAGAGTACCGTCGTCTTCCGGGTATTCCTTCTACTGTGGAGCTCGGATTCTATATTCTGTGCGTTTATAATCTGTTTATCTGTGGCTCTCTGGTCGGGATGGCGCCTACAGATCTAAGGAAGGCATTTGATACTGTACCTCACTCAATACTTTGGAAAAACTTTACAACCTAGGCATAAGTTACCAATTCATAAGTACGATCAGAAGTTACTACGAACAAGCAACTATAGCTATCAGATGGAAGGGATCATTCACGGAAAGTTAAAGATAAACTCGGGAGTCCTCCAGGGAGAACCACTTTCCCCACTGCTCTTTATATTATTTATCACGGACTTAATCGAGGTTTATAATAATTCAGACCTGCCGAGTGTAAATTTGCCAGAATTTGGAGATATCCATTTATTGCTGTACGCCGACGACATAGCAATTATAGGTGAGTCCAGGATGAACCTCCAAAAGAAGATCAAAATACTGAAAGAATATCTCGATGAGAACTTAATGACACTAAATGAGACCAAGTCAAAGATTATGGTGTTCCGTAATGGAGGTAAACCCTCAAATAAGGATAGATGGTTCTGGAATGATAAACCTATAACAATAACTTCAAGATATACATACTTGGGATTCCCTCTGACACCAACAATAACAACGACTCACCCGGCAAATTACTTTAAAGGAAAAGCACTTACAGCAATTAACGCCACACACCCAATATTAATAAAATCAAAAGCAAAGTCAATAAATTTATCAACCAAACTCTTTGATACAATAGTGAGAGCTGTCCTGATGTATGCCGCTCCATTGTGGGCAACAGAGCATAAAGACTTATTGGATAGTATACAAGACATATTTATCCGTAGGTTCCTGAATCTGCCCAGATACACTCCAGGCTACATAATCAGATTAGAAACCGGTCGTATCTCATTGAGTGTAACAGCTTTAAAATTAACCCTGAAGTATTGGCTGCGGGTGTTGAATATGAGCAGTGACAGATTGCCGGTATATGTTTTAATAGAACACGGGAACTGTCTAATGCTTCGGGCACACCCATCGGTTTCATTAAAAAGCTCACCAATCTTCTTAACAATAATGGATCCCCTGCACTTGTTTCCTGTGATGATCCTGAAACGCTGAGGAGCGCGATTACAGGGCTCTTAAAAACAGCGGCAGACCAATCAATACAAAACGACCTCACAAGAATGGATAAATCTAAGCTATACTCTCACTACAAAGACATTCACATATCTTTCATGACGGAGGGATACCTTTTAGGGGATTTTCCTTTCCCGGTTGTAAGACTACTCGCACAAGTTAGAATACTTTCAAGTTTTTTTAGAGAAAACCACACCAAGATGCTCTGCGGTGAGGACCCAATTTGTACCTTCTGTAATTCAAAACTAAAAAATGAAATCACTCACTATATTTTTGATTGCTATGCTCTGAAAGAAGAACCCTTATGCTCAAAACTGGGCAACTCTGTGCTTCACTTCCATCAATAATTGACAATATGACCCAGAATAAGTATATTGCTACGGCGTTTTATGGTTTCCACAAGTCCATATCTCAGAAGAAGACCAAGTGACACTCACTCCTCACTTTCTTACTGCTACTCTTTTTGTGTTGTTTTTCTTGCTTCCCTCTTTCTCTTTCTTGTTTTTTTTTTCTTTTTCTTCTGTATATATCGTTATTTCCTTTGTCTCACTGCTATGTTCTTATGCATACCTCTGGTGAATCCTGTATAGGGTCAGTGACCCTGAATAAAGGCTTTTTGTTGTTGTTGTTGTTGTCTAATTTTGAAATGTGCTTTGAAATATCATCTGTAGGATCCTTTTTAAAATTAAAGAATTGATTATAGAGCATGTCTAATCTTTGACCAGAGCTTTGCTCATAGACACTTAACAATTTGTCCCACATATCTTTAGCACTTGAGCAGGGAATGATTAGTTGACTTACATCAGGCATCACACTTGTTGTAAATAACAATTGGGATATTGCATCTTGTTAGGATTTTTATAAGTTGTTTTATCATAGATTAATTTATTTATGTTTTGACCAGATGACCGGACGACTTTACATGTATATAATTGGTTTTTAATGATGTAAATGAGTTAGTCATGATAGGTAATTAAAAGTGTTTAATTTTCTTAGAGGTGTTGTGTTTTACTCTGCTTGATTGTTAGACTAGGAAAGAATTGATTCCTAACACATCTTCACTTTCCCATTTTACATATGCCTCTTTTTCTTCATTTGTGTTTTTTGTTATATTGGCTTTCTATATGTTCCATCAACAACGCCTATTACTTTGTTTATTGTTGAAAGCAATTTTATATTTTTCTTATATTCTGGCCAGTTTATTAATCCTTCCAATTTGGGAATATTCATACCCATTTTAATATTATCCATTCCAGCCATTACTATTATAAATTTTAACGTGATAAACAAAATAGAATTCTTTTTAGGCTTACCGTTGCTTCGTTTTTGTTATATTTCGCAGTGAATGCGTGGTTGGGTCCATAACCTGTTGTGTTTAAACTTTAAAAGCACACAAAAAAATATAATAAACTTGAATTTGTTTATTCAAGTATCAAAAAACAAAGCTTTACATATAGAACAAATAATAATTAAGAAGAAGAAAAAAACATTTTAGGAAAAGCAAAAACAAAACAAAAGTACTGGTCAAAAAAAGAAACATTTAAAATCGCAGATTAATATCTTCTACAAAAAGACAAATATAAAGTTCTCGTGGATATAAAGATAATAAGAATTCTATACCATTAAGCATCATCATATCTTTGTAGAATTTTAAAAATTCATCTGGATTCTGCTGGAATGGGTGTTTGCCAAAAAATAGTGTTAAAAAAATTTCAATTTTTTTGTATAGAATTATTATTCTCAACTAGCTGAATGGCACGAGGCAACCCCCCGGATTCCCTCGAGAGCATCTTTACCCAACTGTATATGTATAAAATGAAATTATAGGTTCCATATCTGATAAAATTTTAACTATTATAATTATAACAGGACTTTTCGCCC
>CP092871.1:41623525-41765788 GCA_030710605.1 Cordylochernes scorpioides
TCGTTTGGCAGCTAATGTCATACAAGATCTGGAATTTAAGTAAATTCCAAGATTTTATTGGGCCGATTCGACCAATGCTCTCTGTTGGATCCAAAGGGAAGACAACTGGGCAGCCTTTGTGATGAACGTGTTAAGGAAATTCATAATATTAGCTCCCCCAAATCTTGGCGCCGCATACCAGGATGATTAAACCTGGCAGACCTCCCATCTCGGGGATGCTCAGCAAAAACATTTAAGGAGACAAGATGGTGGGAGGGACCTGCATGGTTAAAGGTATCTTAAGAAGAGTGGCCCCAAATCAACCATTATCCCTGATTTGGAGATTGTTTATTCTGAAAGGCGTAAGACCATCCTGAGCACCTTGTGTATGACAAGACAAAATGAAAATATATTTGAACGTTATTCCATTTTTTTTAGAATAGTACGAATCACCGCCTGGATATACAGATTCTTCAACAACACCAAGATTGATAGAAGAAAGATAATTTCAGAATATCTCAGTGCAGAAGAAATCACTAAGTCAGAAATAATACTGATGAGACTTATCCAGAGAGAATCATTTTCAGGGTATGAAGATAAGAAACTACAAGCTTTAAGTTCAGGGATTTTGAGAATAATAACTAAAATTTGCAGAAGAGAATATTTCGCTAATTTTAGAATGCCCATTTTATTTCCCTCAGATCACTTCTTGGTCTCTTTGCTCATCAGGTGGAACCATGAAACCCACGGGCACGCCGGTCTACAAACACTCCATGGTATTCTGAGAGAAAACTATTGGATATTAAGATCCATGAAAACCGTCAAGAAGATCATCAATCAATGCATTCGCTGTAAACGATTCACCGCGACACCAGCTATCATAGAATCAAATTCATTACCTGAAGACAGAGTACGAGATGCTTCAGTTTTCGAAATAGTAGGAGTTGATCTAACTGGACATCTTAAAGAATAAGAAGAAAGTATGGATTGTCATCTTCACATGCGCAGTGTATAGAGGAGTTCTTCTGGAACTTGTGACATCTTTGTCTATGGAAGACTTCCTCCAAGCTTTCCGCCGATTTTTTGCTTGAAGAGGCCGACCATTAATTTTGATTGTGTATTCGGATAAGGGACTAATTTCCGAGGCATGGCTGATTGATTTTTCGACATTAAAATGAGATCCCACTTTGAAAAACATCACCTGGAAATTCATTCCGCCTGGTGTTTCTTGGTGGGGTGGATGGTGGGAACGTTTGATTTGAATGATGAAACAATTGCTCTTTAGGATTCTCGGTCAAACCTCCTTGGGATATGAAGAACTGTCCCTGTGTGACATCGAAAGCTTGATGAACTCACACCCGTGACCTACCTAACTGAAGAAAGTGAGGATCTCGTTCCATTGACACCTCCATTGCTCTTACATGAGGTCAGAGAGGTTGGCGTACCAGACATGGACTTGATTAATAACCAGACCCTTTCTCGCAAATATCAATATTTCAAACGTGTACGAGACGATCTTAGTGAAGATTTCGTTTCGAATATTTTGGATTCCTGAGACAAGAAACGAGACACCTGAAGACTACCATACCATTCAAGGTGGGAGACATGGTACTCATTGGACAAGAGAGTTTAAAGGGACTACACTGGCCGTTAGTCAGAATAATCCAACTCTATCCAGGAAAAGACTGACTTGTGAGGGTTGCGAAAGTAAAAACTTCATCAGGTGATAAAATACGACCTATTTAAAAACTCTACAATTTAGAGATAACGCCCGAGAAAAGATGTCGAGGCCCTTTAACTGAGCGATCTCCCACACTAGAAGTTCAATTGAAACCTGAAGAGGACCCTTTGATTTCCCAACAAGAGCAAAATCACATTGGAACCCGAATGTTGTGTCAATATGCAGATGACACATCAAGAGAACCAACTGATTGGATCTACTGAACTTTTCCTTTCCATGTTTGAGTCATCGAGACGCCAACTCAAAGGTGAGAGAAATATCGGAAAAGAAGGAGTTTGAGGCAGCCAATGGGATGTAGCGGCTGGAATAAGGAAAAAACAATAAGATAAGAATTTGTAAACAACTTTTGAAAGGGAAGGTTTTGCCCTGATTCCCCAATTCTCATAGTGTAATACATTAATATATACAGTTATCAGAGTCATGCACAATTCTGTCACGTTAAGTCACGTGTCAAGTTACAGTAAGTAAAAATTTAAAAAAGATGCCGAAACCCGGGATCGAACCAGGGACCTTTAGATCTTCAGTCTAACGCTCTCCCAACTGAGCTATTTCGGTTTATTTTAGGAAAAGACTGACTTGTGAGGGTTGCGAAAGTGAAAACTTCATCAGGTGATAAAATACGACCTATTCAAAAACTCTACAATTTAGAGATAACGCCCGAGATAAGATGTCGAGGCCCTTTAATTGAGCGATCTCCCACACTAGAAGTTCAATTGAAACCTGAAGAGGACCCTTTGATTTCCCAGCATGAGAAACATCACATTGGAACCCGAATGTTGTGTCAATATGCAGATGACACATCAACAGAACCGACTGATTGGATCTACTGAACTTTTCCTTTCCATGTTTGAGTCATCGAGACGCCAACTCAAAGGTGAGAGAAATATCGGAAAAGAAGGAGTTCGAGGCTGCCAATGGGATGCAGCGGCTGGAATAAGGAAAAAAACGAAAAAACAATAAGATAAGAATTTGTAAACAACTTTCGAAAGGGAAGGTTTTGCCTTGATTCCCCAATTCACATAGTGTAATACATTAATATATACAGTTATCAGAGTCATGCACAATTCTGTCACGTTAAGTCACGTGTACGGTAAGTAACAATTTAAAAAAGATGCAGAAATCGGGATCGAACCAGGGACCTTTAGATCTTCAGTCTAACGCTCTCCCAACTGAGCTATTTCGGTTTATTTTAGTTATTTCTATAGAAGCTTCTATCTTTATAATTATGTGTATATTTTCAAAAAGTCAATTCACACCTCTTCGCTGGAGACCATGGGAATACTGACTAATTCATTATGCTAACATAATTGAAATATATACGTATCAGAGTCATCAACAATCAATTCTGTCATCGTTTGCTTTTGTGAATGGAATAAATACCCAAATATGGCCATTTCTTATAAGCATCGGTGGTTCAGTGGTAGAATGCTCGCCTGCCACGCGGGCGGCCCGTTTGATTCCGCTGATACATTTTTTTTTTACTATTTTTAAAACTCATTTATATTATTATCCCTATATATATAAAAGTCAGCGTATGTATGTTTGTCAACTATACACGCAACTAATCTGACTGAAATTTTAACAGCATATAAAGTAGAATCTGGAAAATTTAGTGAAAATTTCAGGTCTCTATCCCTTATATCAGTCGTGTTATTTGCAAATTTGCTCTTTCACTCGCGCCTCTAGCGGTGAAAATGGGGGGTAATACCAGCTGACCTAATGTACATGTAAAGTTTGGAGCGGGACGTTTCACAAGAGTGACATCCACGGCTCCAATTTATAATTGTAAAGAATAGTATTTGAATAAAAACATTTAATCGGGTTAACCTGGGCGTTGCCCAGTCATTGGCTAGTTTAAATATATAATTCATTTAAAAAATCCTTTACTATTTTCTCAATTGATAATAAATATAATTTCCCCTCCTGTTTTCGTCGTATATTTTAAAAGTGCTACAAGCAGCAACACCTCAGCTTTAAACCTTCAACCCCGCCGACCAAGAATAGAGATGAGTGACTCCCTCTATAGTACTTAGATCGTAGTCACAACACAAAGTGGCGGTGAAATCACAATATAGGGGGACATAGCGCTTCATATTGAATTTAAATAAAATAAAATAGAAGAACTAAATTCCATAGAGGTAAGGAACATTTTCTCAATATATTACATAATACTTTCTTGAAAATCATTGACTTACAAAGGCTACACTCCAGTTTTACAAAAGAAAATGCTTAAATGCGCTATATTTAGAGCAAACGGGAAATTTTTATTCACACAGCAAATAATTTATAACAACAATTATTTCTACGCATGCTTGAACTCTACACGCCACAAATAATTTCAAATAAAAGTGTAAGTCAATTTGTAAAAATAACTTGTGCATGCTGTATATGGTTCAAAGTTAAATATATGAAACAAAATATATTATTCTTATCACGATAGTTAATATTAAATCATATAGATTGAAAATAATTTTAAAGTTTTAATTTTAAGAAAAAATTGGTTTTGAGCTAAAAAGGTAAATTAGGTAAATAGGATCGGGTTATGACTAAATGTGGAGCTAAAGTACAATAAGAGTTCAAATTATATTAGTAAAATTTATTTTAAAAATACACAAGGATTTATTTTTGGCAATAAATATTTTTCTTAGTTTTCTCGGAATTTCCTAATTTAAAATCAACTCTGTTTTCGGAGCTTCTCTTTTAAGTAAGAGTTAAATCACAACTTGAATACTTGCTATCACGTTTTTTTTTTTCTTTCATAAATACAAGTAGATTTTACCATTTAAATTTACAATTTCAAAATGTCTTTCACCAGAGCCATTTCTAGGTTTTCAAAAATGGCATGTTCAATGCCCAACAAAAGCATGAACATTCGCGCCTTTAGCAATATTAAAAAAACACAACCTTTATTAAGGACAAGCATTTCTTCGTCGAGTCCTAAAATATTAGCTACAAAATATTATCAAATCAATACCTATCATACAGAAGGTAAGTTTTAACTTTTTAATCTAAGATTTTCAAAAATTAAAGATTCATGCTTTTGGCTTTCTCGAAACACATGTGTTCAAATACAGAACTAGTATAGAACTCAAATGGTCTTATTTTAATTTTATGAAAAAAGTTGAAATAGTATTGTTTTATTACCGACAAATCTCTACTTGTATCGCTTTTTAAAATTCTTTTCCGGGCAAACTTTTTTTCCACAAGCCAATTAGGCATGTGTAGGACGACTGGTTTTTCAGTCTTTTAAAAATGTTTCTTGTTTATTCATGAGTGCATATAGTAATAAATGGCATAAGAAATGTACATGATGATTCATATTCAAACCTTCAATAGAAATATTTTTTATATTCCAGCAGTCCTCAATGATGTTTTTCATTAAATTTTAGTTTTTATTAAATCGATATGTAAATTATGATAAAGCGTGATAAAGAACAATTTGGATTTATAGATTTTAGATATAAGAAAAAAAATTAATTTGGATTAAGTCTTATTTTGTATCCCTATGTAATTTATTTAAACATAGTGCTTTTAATAAGGACAGTGCCAACAGTTGTTTCATGCTCTATTTTTAGAATGCTTTTAATCAGTTCAAATGTATTTGTTAAGGGTTTGTTTATATTGAAGGTGAAAATTTGATAAGAATCTATTGAAATGATAGATTTTGTTCTATCTTCCTATTAAGTGATCCAATTTTGTTTTCCCTAAAGTGTGTGTGATGGCACAAATTGTATTGTATTAGTGTTTAGGTATTTGATTTAATTATTTTTTGCAATCCATTCAGTTGTTTCAAAATCAATATAGTTTAAATAAACTGCAGCTTTTCCTCCCTACCCCCATTAACTATTGATTTGCCTGAGTTGAGTGAGTGACCGATGATTCCTGACTGCGATGCCCATTTTCTCAGAAAAAAATAAGAAAAAAATAGGTTTATAAAAAAATTAATATAAAATACTGGCATGTAAATATTTTTCTGTAAAAAATAAAAGAGCACATGGAAATATTAGGCAAACATATTTGTTTGCTAATGATTTTGACTGCATATTATCCGATTTTTTAAAAGATTTAAATAAATAAAGGCCAGAACAAAAATTAATAAAAATACGAAAGCCATTGTTTACATACAGTAACACTAATTTTGTAAAGTTTTTTTTTTTTTTTTATTGCATTGTGTGCGCTTACCGTAACTTAGTAATATAAATTTCTCTCTCAATACTTTTGTAAAAAAAGTGACACTCTTATAAAAAGATATTTTTAAAAAAAGTACTCAAGCAACTTGAAAAGAAATGCAGAACGCTCATTGGTCGCTTAATTGGCCTCGTGTTGTTACTTCGCCTCATATTTACTCCGCGTAAAAAAAAAGTTCTTCAAATGAAAAAAAGAAATAGCCAAAAATACTAATCAAAAAGTAGCCGAAAATTTTCCTCAGGTTTATAAAAAGCGACATGCAAAATTTGGTACCAATTGGTTCAGTAGTTTTTGAGTTTATTGTGAAACAGACATTGACTTTTATATATAGAGAGATATATAGATTATTCTTAAAATAGAACAATCCATACTTAAATCATTAGATAGTAAAAAGGCATATATTGGATTGAATAAAATATTTATTGCCAACCTTTATCGAGGCATTACATTTTTTTTTTCTTTTAATGTCTCGATAAAGGTTGGTGTTTAGCCAGCCGAAATATTGACAAATAAATATTTTATTCAATCCAATATATGCCTTTTTACTATCTAATATATAGATTATGATTAGAAAAAAAAAAAAGCCAATATTATTTATAAACTAAATAATAATTATTTCTAAAGAGTACAAATAAAATTAATTATAATAAAAGAGTAAGCAATAGCAGCAACATTTTGTTCCACAAAGCTGTCCACCTTTATATAGTTCCACATAGATAGAACCAAGGAATGTTTCAATCCTGATTGATTGGTTGGTCATGGGGTTCGTGGGGGTAATAAACTGAACATTATGTCACATAACTACAAGAAAATAAATTGTGTGATGTCTTGGTAACAACACTTGTTACCATCATCAGACAAAAGAATAAAAGCGAAATGCCACACACTAGTAATTTATTTGGATTAGGTCTTATTTTCTTGAAGCTCTAATCTGGGAAGAAACAATAAAATTATATTTTAAAAATGTTAAGAACCCTTGTGTGGTGTAACCTAGGTGTTGAACTCGGGATAATATAAATTAAGTACTTTTTCTGAGGATGGTAACAATGCTGTTATTGAAACATCACACACTTTATTTGGATTTGGTCTTATTACTTTGTGTCTGAGTACAAGTAATGTATTATAAAGCTACCTGATGTAAGCATTTGTCTCTCTTCTATTGCCAGGAGTTTTAAAATTAACATGAGACCTGTACATATGAATCTGTACATGTCAAAAATAATTTGGATTTTGATAAAGCACAATTTGGATTATAGATACAAGAAGATAAAACCTAATCCAAATAAATTAATAGTGTGTGACGTTTCAGTAACAGTGTTGTTACCATCATCAGACAAAAGAAAAAAAACCATCTAGTTTGGATTTTTTTTTTTTTATATAATTGGTAAATCTAACACAATTAAATATTTGTTTTTTTAAAACAAATTCAGGATTTTCTTTAGAAATCATTGGGCCTTTTAAACTTTGTATTATAGAGATAGTTCATTATTTTATGGTATTTTTTGTTTTACACCAACAGTTGGACTTATTCTTGAAATGTTGTCACATGTGTGAATATTATTTTGTTCATTTTTGTTTTTAAAATAATTCCTTTGAACCATGTTTTACACATTTGAACCATGCTTTCTTGTCATTTGTTGTAATGTTTCCTATAAAATGATTTTTAGACTTGAAAAAAAAAGGTATCAAATTTTATTTTGAGTAGGATGTTGTACTGCGCTGAGAACATGTAAGAAAACATCTACCTATGTTTCCCCACGTGACGCAGCGGAGCGTGACCTCGGCTGCACGGGTGAGTCAGTTGTTGTTTGGCTCTCTGTTAGATGGACATTAAAACATGGTGGCAGCGATAACTGGATAAAATACGAACCCGTATATTGCAAAATATCGATTTTTGTGTACCTTGGAAGATAATTCAACATGGCTCAGATTCAACCTCCAGAAACTTTCGACTTCTCGACTCCCAACGAATGGCCCAAATGGAGGAAGAGATTCGAACGATACCTCGTGGTCAGTGGAATGAAGAAGAAAGAGGAGGCGGACAAGATCGATTTGTTCATGTACTTGATGGGCGACCACGCGGATGATATATTCAGGACCTTCAAGTTCGAAAAGAAGGAAGAGGCAACGAAAATTGATTCCGTCCTCAAGGCGTTCGACAGCCACTTCTGTGTCAGAAAGAATATTATCTACGAACGTGCGAAGTTTAATTCAAGAATCCAAGAGGATCGGGAGCCAGTGGACGAATTCATCACTTCATTGTACAAATTGGCTGATAGTTGCGAATTTGAGGGTCTTCATGAGCAGTTGATCCGTGACCGAATAGTGGTTGGAGTGAGGGACAAAGCTTTATCTGAAAGAATGCAGTTGGACAGCGAACTGACTTTGGAAAAGGCGGTGAAAATGGTTCGACAGCAGGAAGCCGTTCGACAGCAGCAAGTCGACCTGCAGCGTCCCTCAACAAGCCAAAAGGTCAATCAGGTTAAGTTCAACTCGAAGAAACAATCACCGAAACAACAACAGCAGCCTTCGAGGAAGAAGGAGAAGTCAGCCAAAACAAGATCACGATGTCCAAAGTGCGGAGGTTTCACCCACAGGGAAGGACAGGCTTGCCGTGCTGAAGGACAGAAATGTAACCTGTGTTCAAAAACAGGCCATTTTGCAAATTGCTGCCCAGATAAGCAGGCGAAGACTGCGGAAGTCAAAGCTGTTTCTGAACTTGATGAAGAAATTGGTTTTCTCCTGGAGGTCTCATCTGTGGAGGATTCATCTAATCTCGATAATGATGAAGACGAGTGCAGGAGGCGATGGACAGCAGAAATCCAAGTGAACGGGAAAAAGGTGAAGTTCAAGCTCGACTCCCAGGCGGATGTTACATGTGTTCCTCTGTGTCTCTTCAGGAAGATAATGGGACAGCAACGACTAGTGAAAAGTGATATCAACCTTAGAGCTGCTGAATTCTCCGAACTTCAGACTGTGGGTATGTTTATATCAACGCTGCGAACCTGGGGGATTGTAAAGAAGAAAGCATCGACACCAAGGTCGTATATGGTTGATACTCCAGTTGGGACTTTACGTCGAAACAGGTTCCATCTACGAAA
Organism: Cordylochernes scorpioides; assembly: GCA_030710605.1. NCBI lineage: Eukaryota > Metazoa > Arthropoda > Arachnida > Pseudoscorpiones > Chernetidae > Cordylochernes > Cordylochernes scorpioides. The sequence goes on from CP092871.1 coordinate 41,632,535, forward strand.
AGGAGTTACAGTGCAATATCCAGCCGACCCATCGACGCCGACCTTTTCGGGGGAGGAACTGGTTGAAAATGAAAAGACCCCAGTTGTGGATTATCCCTCTAACGACTCAGAAGACGGCCAGATAAGAACCCGGAGTGGACGAATTGTTAAACCTGTGGATCGCCTTCATTATTAATTATATTATGCATTTAAAGTTTGTAATGTATATATATATTTCAAGTCTTAAAAAGGGGGATGTGCTGAGAACGTGTAAGAAAAAATCTACCTATGTTTCCCCACGTGACGCAGCGGAGCGTGACCTCGGCTGCACGGGTGAGTCAGTTGTTGTTTGGCTCTCTGTTAGATGGACATTAAAACATATACCTTGCGCTAATTTGATGACTTCATTTGGTTAGGGGTCAGGAGTGTTGGCATCAAATTTAAACAAGGCATTCTGGTCATTTCCTCCCACTAACCAAACTCCTAATTTCAAATATAACTATTTTTAGATCTTGAATATAATGTTAGTGTAAATTTAGGTATATAAAAAATTTAATGACAAATGATTTTTAAAAATTTGATTGAACTTAAATCAAAATTTTTTGTTTATAAATATGGCTTTAATATCTTGCTCTGTAAACATGTGTCCACACTTGTGAAAGTTTAAAGCTTTTTAGTTTTGACTTTTTCATGATTTCATTTTGTAGCTATTTTATTTTTAGAAGGATTAAACCTATAGCTACAAGACTGAATGGGTTTTAACAGCCTAGAGCTGTATACCAAATCCTAATGTTTTTACCACAAAATATGAACCCATCCCACCAGTGAGTGTCACAGCAGTTGTGATGTGTGGGCAGCTGACAAAGAGCTGGACAAGTTCCTGGACAGTGAGATCCGGGCTGAGAAAGAGATCCTGAAGTCTGAACCCCTGCCCAAGCTGGAGGGTTATGCCATCTCCAAGGAGGAAGCCACCCTGTGCCTGACTAAGAACTTGAATGATGAAGTGTAAGCATTGCTAACATAACTCTAGAATTGACTTTTTGTAAATATCTTTCAAATTACCATCTTGTAATTTAATTATACTGAATCTGGGTTGGTTAAATAGTTCTATGGTTCTTGTGTAATGTCTTTTTTTTTTCAGCTTATAGCTTCGTCACTTACCTCATCAACAATCAATACCTCTTGTTGACTATTTTGTTCTCTTTTTTAATACAGTAGAACCTCCATGAGAAGGACACTCACGCTAGAGGACACCTCTCTACAAAGGATAGTTTTCATTTGCAAAATTACCATTTTTACCATTTAGTAACTTTCCAGTAAGAAGACACCTCACTCTAAGGTACACTTTGGCTCTGCAATTAGGTGTCCTTTACAGGGAGGTTCTACTCTATATAGGACCTTAAAACTTTGCCCTAGTTGTAACAAAATCAATTGTTGGATTGTGCATCACTAGGTTTCTATGAATGGTCCATTTTAGCAGAATCACCTCCCTGTATAGAGAAGTTATAAAACCTCATTGGTGCTACAGGATCCGCATCAAGGTGGACCTCAACAACTCAGTAGATGACCTCGCTACGGAGGATTACAATGAACAACAGGAATCCCTGGTATGTTGTAACTCAATGTTTCTCTTATGTACATTATATTCTGTGTAAAAAAATCCAAGCAAACCATATTCCAATTGTGAACTTTTTCTTGACTAAATATGGAAGTGAGAGGAATCAAAATAGGATTTTACAAATAGTTTGTTGCTTTTAAATACAGGACTGGCCCCTTTAGTATATTGATTTTTAAATATGCCTGCTTTAAAACCAAATAAACTGTTGTAACAGTTGATAACATCATTATTACAAGTTTTCATATTTTGCACTTGGAAATTCTTGGAAATTTTCTAGTGTTGGCCACAATGCCATGATCTACTACACATGTGGAAGCACCTAAAGGGAATGATTTATGGAAGAAACTTCCAATTCCAGCCATTGGACTTGAACTTGTTCTGTATTGATGAATATTAGCAGTGAAAGAATTGTTGGGATCAACAAAACATAAGGTTTAATTCTTGAAATTTAACGCATGTGTTATTAGTGCTCTTGGTTACTAAAATCCTAATTGTGTGATGCATTTGTAGAAAGTTTGCAAGCCACATGTAGCTTGCGCTGCTATAATTATGAGACATTCCTGATTGACCATTTTCTGATCAAGAGATGCTTGTCTCCAGTGTTCCCTAGAATGTGCCCATCCTGACTGTGTGTGATGCAGATGCGGTCACGACCAGACATGAAGGTGGAGCTGGACAAGAACGGCACTATCCTGGCCTTCACTCTGAGCATGTCAGATCCCCAGGAGAGCATGGAGCCCGGAGAAAAAGGTGATTAATGCCCTCCATTGTTGCTGTTGGGTACACTTCAAGTTGTATCTTGCCAATATTGAGTTCTCGTCTAGGTCACTGAACTTTTTAAACATTAATATAACCAGTAAATTCTCTCTAAAAGTATAAATATAAATCTGTTATATTTTGATTCATATTTTTTATACTAAACTTTTTGTGTTGTTTCTCCTACCTATTATTATATTAGTATATATTTTTTATGGCTTGCTTTATTTTAGCCTTAATCTTTATATAACTTTGTTCTAATATATCTTCATTGTTGCATGTTTTCCATCATATATGTCATACTAAACAAATTTGTATGAAAGCTATTTTCAAACTACCTTCAATGGGAGTGCAACCAACCAACCAACAAATGTGCTGCAGGGCCCACAGAGCCAATTGAGATCCTGGATGTGTCCCACTACAACAAGGAGATGAAGGACAGCACCTACCTGGTGTCTGGGGATATCATGGACCAGGTACAGCTTTACTTGTTTAGGACTTTCTAATCAGAATCCTCCTTCTAGATGATTGCCATTATTTTATAGAACATTCATTTTGTTGAAAATGTGGTTTCTCTTCTTGCCTTCACACACTGTTGTGGATCCAATAGTGAGTTCAATTGCCTTCTGATGCCATTTTAAGGACAAGTGGGGAATAAAGGTTTTGGAAGCTCAAGTTTAAACAGACCCTGATAGGAAATGTTCAAGGAGGCAAGACCTAGCTCCTAGCTCTTTCTGATGGACCTAGGACTATAAATCTCAAGTCCAAATGACCATCTAAAACATATGTCATTATAAGTAAAAAGCTGGGAGATAACAAATTGTCAGGGTTGAGTAGTGTAGCTGTATCTGAAGAGAATTAACTGATGACTTGGCAGATTGTTGGTGTTAGGCTGGATTGGTGATGTATATAAAGTGGGGGTGGTTCACAGCTCAGCATTTTGGCACAATGTGACAGGCTCTTCAGCTTTTTCCCATTACTTCCTGGATAATGCCTTTGACATCTTTTCCACGTATTATGTTGTTGTTTCTTATCCCCTTGTGAAAAGATTAAACGAATTCCAGGAGTTCATGCTCCTTGAGCTCATGTTTTATAGTTGTCGTAAGCAACTTATTCACATAGGCTTTGCCACCAGGCCAATTCAAGAAACTAAACTATGCACAGGGTGCATGGCTCCCAGCATTTATAAGAAAACATGGTTTGTTCTAATATATATATATATATACAGTTAAACCTGTCTATAGCGCCCCCTTTTGGGACTCACCGAAATAAGGCACTATAGACAGGTCACTTTTAATGTAAATCGCATCGTACTACGTATTTAAAATCGGGCGCTATAGAGAGGGAGGTGCTATTTAGAGGGGGCGCTATAGACAGGTTTAACTGTTTATTTTTTGATGCTGGTATATTGAATACCGTACTTTTGTCTGAAGATGGTAACAACGATGTTACCAAAATGTCACCCACTTTTTATTTGGATTTGGTCTTATTACCTTGTGTTTATAATCTATAATCCAAATTGTACCTTATCATTACTAACAAGTACTGTTCTTCTTTCTTATCTCCACTCAATCACACTTAGTTCTACTTAACAGAAAATGTGAAATAGTACATCACAGGCAGTTGTGATGATATTTAGGGTGCTATATCTTGTATCAGCCAAAGTATATAAAGAAAGATGAGTTGTGGTGCTGAAAGATAATGTGTGGATGCAGGGTCTGTATGAACTCCTGATCAACATGCTGTCCGAGCGGGGCATCGACGCTGACTTCATCAACCGGCTGTCTGACTACTGCACCTCCTATGAACACATGCTCTACATCAAAATGCTGGAGAACATCAGGCATTATATCAAGAAGTAATAGCTCATCTGGTCATCATGGTAGTTTTCAATAAAGACATTTAGTTTTACATTGTAAATATTCTCTCACACTTGTGCTCACACATCAAATGTCTCACCCAGACTCACCATAACACACTACTGATATGGGATAACAAGTTCTTTCTAGTTGAATGTACTGTTGAACCTTGTTCACTTGGTTTTTGTTGCTATATTATAGGAGCTTAGAAATACCGTCTCGTTAGGTGCAGCAGGCTTCCTGCCAAACCAAAGCCTATCTCCGACTTCAGTCACTGCACACATCCTAGATGTAATTCTCTCAGTGATCACAGTGGAGCGCTGCTTGTGAGTAAAATTGGCAAATCTATATATATAAAATTGAATGTCTGTCTGTACTCTATAGATTCAAAAACCATACATCCAATCGCTGTGAAATTTTGGGATATTATTAGGTATATCCCCGGGAAGGTTTTTGAAAAATAATATCTTGAATATCCTTAGTTATTTGCAGATTTGTAGATTTAACTCGCAAGCAGCGCCACCATTGCGATGATGATAACAAGTTTTTTATCTATAAGTTTTATTATCACTAAGTTTATTATCTTAAAGATTATTTATCAAAAGTAAGATTATCTAAGGATGACACAGCAATTTATTTGAGACAAGAATAATGATACAATTCCAAGGCGAAGATACTATTCCTTTAACTTCCAATTACCGAGGGAACCAATTAATATTGATTTATTCAACTTATCGAGTATTTTCCAAGGGACCGGGAAAAAATGTTCACTAGATAAAACGATGATTTTGTAATGTAGAAAATTAGGAAAGACAAAATTCAGGATGACACGGCACACAGGGACCGGGAAAAAATGTTCACTTTATCGAGAGATTCAAATTTATGAGTTTCAAATTATCAAAATATTTCTTCTTTTTTTTATAAGTTTATAGAGAATTGTTTTAACAAATGTTCGTTAGACAAACCTTTACTCGGGTAAAACCCCGGGCGAAGCCGGGTACATCCGCTAGTATGTAAATAACTCCAAGGATGTTTGAGATTTTGTTCAAATTTCAGCCAGATTTGTTATGTATTGAGGACCTGTATAGCCGGCAAACATGCGTTGACTTTTAAATATAAATATATATTAAAAACAAAAAAGGCATATCCTGACCAGGCTCACATGAGCATTTCTAGATGGCAGAGCGCCATCTAGTGGAACAAAAATAAACCAAATGGTAATTTAACTTGTTCCGTGATATTTGGCCACCCCAATTTCTTGACAAATCAAGAAAAGTCAACCAGAAATGCATTTCGGGCTGTTGGCCCTCTTCAGCGTGGTGCATATACAAGGTATGTCCCATAAGTTCCCGGACTGGGTCCATAAAAAAATAAATAAATGAAAAATGTAAATGAATTTGACTGTTTATTATAGAAAAAATATCTGGCTACACGGTGGTACCAATATCGAGGCGGGTACTTGCGCGCGCGCCAAGGTTATTCTAATTATTTAAAGGTCACACCTAGCGCTGCGGCGATTTTACGATGGAACAAAAATTGAAGCAGAGGATTTGCATAGAATATTGTGTGAAACTTCAAATATCAGCAACCGAAACTTTTGAAATGCTTAATAAAGCATTCCCCAATGACGCCCCAAAGAGAACAACTGTTTTTGAATGGCATTCTAGATTTAAAGCTGGCAGAATTTCCATTGAAGATGATCCTCGTCAAGGACGCCCAAAATTTCAAAGGACTTATGAAAATGTGCAAAAAATCACCGATTTGATAAAAGAAAATCCTCGAACTACTTTGCTGGAGCTAGAGCAAGACACAGGCATCTCTAAAACAACGATTGGAATGATCGTAACCGAAGATTTGAAGCTCAAAAAGACTCCTGCAAAATTCATCCCAAGATTCCTCACCAATGAGCAAAAACTGTGTCGGCTTGCAGCCTGTGAGGACATGATGGAAATGACAAGAACGGATCCAGAATGGAAAGATAAGATAATCACAGGCGACGAGACATGGGTCTATGGCTATGACCCTGAAACCAAACCTCAATCTGCCGAGTGGAGAGGTTTTGGTGAGCCTAGACCCAAAAAATCCAGAAACAAGGTGTTGCTGGTCGCTTTTTCGGATAACAAGGGCATTGTTCATCACGAGTATCTTCCTGCAGGCCAAACAGTTATTAAGGAAATGTATTTGGGCATTCTTCGCCGTCTAAGGGAAGCGATTCGAAAAAAAAGGCCAGAAAAATGGACTAATGGTGGCTGGATCCTACACCATGACAATGCTCGCCCTCACACAGCGCACTTGATGACTAGCTTTTTGGCGAAAAACGGGACACAAATCCTACTTCAACCACCCTATTTCCCAGACATCGCACCAAATGACTTTTTCCTGTTCCCCAAACTTAAAGCAGTTCTAAAAGGAAGACATTTTGACACCAGGGATGACATAATAGAAAAATCGCCGTTAGCATTGAAGAGCATTCCAAAAGAGGCTTATAAAAACTGTTTCGACAATTGGGAGAAACGATGGCGCTGGTGCGTTGAAGCAAGGGGGGATTACTTTGAAAAGTTTTAATAAAAAAAATTTAAAAAAATCTTACCTTTTTTTTTTATGGACCCAGTCCGGGAACTTATGGAACATACCTTGTATATATATTTTAAAAATATTTCTGCTGTTGACTTTGGAATTGTTGAGATAAGGTTTTTTATAAATGGTTTGTTTGATAATAATATTGATACTGTTTTGCAGTCGTGGGAATAATAAAAATAGTTTTGATCAGAATCACCTTATGAAATAATTAAAACATAAATTGAGAAAGGTTTTGCCTGATTTAAGGCTTAATAATAAAGAAAACAAAAGATTATTTACATAATTACAGAAAAAGCTGAGCTGACCAACAGGAAACAATAGCTTATATAGGGAAAGTCGGGACATCTGGTGGTTGATATAAACAGTAATTTTTTTCTAGGATTTATAATTTTGAAATAAAATATAATTTTTATATATATACTAGCGGACGTACCCGGCTTCGCCCGGGTTTCACCCGAGTAAAAGTTTGTCTAACGAATCTCTCGATAAAGTGAACATTTTTTTCCCGGTCCCTTGAAAAATACTCAATAAGTTGAATAAAATCAATATTAATTGGTTCCCTCGGTAATTGGAAGTTAAAGGAATGGTATCTTGCCTTGGAATTGTATCATTATTCTTGTATGGATGTACCCGGCTTCGCCCGGGTTTTACCCGAGTAAAGGTTTGTTTAACGAATCTCTCGATAAAGTGAACATTTTTTCCCCGGTCCCTTGAAAAATACTCAATAAGTTGAATAAAATCAATATTAATTGGTTCCCTCGGTAATTGGAAGTTAAAGGAATAGTATTTTGCCTTTGAATTGTATCATTATTCTTGTCTCAAATAAATTGCCGTGTCATCCTGAATTTTGTCTTTCCTAATTTTCTACATTACAAAATCATCGTATCATCATGATAATATTTAGAGCAGATTGTTGAATTATAACAGATAAATTAGAATATTTATCTTGATTATTTCTAGGCGAAAAGTTATTTCAAAAATTTTATTTGCTAGAAACCTTCCCAGTACTATACTAAATAACTTCCCAAAGTTTCATGGCGTTCCAATGAGTGGTTTGGTCAGGCATAAAGGACAAACAGACACACACACACACATACATTCATTTTTATATATATAGACTAGCCCAATGACCCGGGCAACGCCCGGGTTTTACTTGATTAAATGTTTTTATTCAAATACTATTTGTTACAATTATAAATTGGCGCCGTGGATGTCACTCTTGTGAAACGTCCCGCTCCAAACTTTGTGTCTGAGAAGCGATATTTTTAGAGAAATGATCTGGCTTTGTGTCTTCTGCTCGAATGAATTTTTTTGTTAGAATTTTGTTCCTGCATACTAAAAATGAACTGGCTTCACCCGTGCTCCCTGCTTTTTGGAATTTTTCCCGATATAATTCTCGATATAAACATGATACAGCAATATTGTCATCATTTTCTGACTAAAAAACAACTATTTTTGCCCAGAACCTGTCTATTTCATTTTTTATTGGCTAAAATTCCAATAAATATCTCTTCCAAATTTTTCTCTATGTCCTGTCAAAACACGTTTTACATGTACATTAGGTCAGCTGATATTACTTCTCATCTTCACCGCTAGAGGCGCTGCTTGCGAGCGAAAAGGCAAATTTGCAACGCAATTTGCAAATAACTCTAATAATATTCGGGATAGAGACCTCAAATTTTCACTATAAATTTTTCCAGATTCTACTCTATATACTGTTAAAATATCAGTCAGATTAGTTACGTATTGTGGACGTGTATAGCTGACATAGGAACAAACACACATACATACACTGACTTTTATATATATATAGGGATTTTGGTAAATTAAAAATACAGTTAAACCTGTTTATAGCACCCCCTCTCTATAGTACCCGATTTTAAATACGTAGTACGATGCTATTTACAGTAAAAGTGACCTGTCTATAGCACCCTATTTTGGTGAGTCCCAAGAGAGGGGCGCTATAGACAGGTTCAACTGTATTTTTATTGTCATTTCATATATCTCTGTACTTTTTAAAAACTTTTTTTTCAGAACTGTATGTATGAATTATTTTGATTTTGGCTTTTTTTATTTTTGTTATGTCTGGATCTGTTGCTTGATCTCTTCATTTTGTAATTTTAGGCCATGTGAATAGTTTGATTTTATTATATATGTTACATAAAAATAAATATCAAATATGCAAATTAGAAACAATAGCAAAACCTTATCTCAACAATTCCAAAATGAGCAGAAATCTCTTTTGTAATAATAGTAGACAGGACTTAGAAAATACAATAAATCATTTTGGATCAATATAGCTTTATTAAAAATTGAGAAATAAAATGTTGGTATTCCATTATCATATTGGATTGTTGTGAACCAATAGATTGGAAAAGACATGAAAATAATACACAATAAAATGAAGAAAAATATAATGAATGATTAAATCTTCTTCTTTCTTATCTCCACTCAATCATATCAGGGTATCAAGCTTGTAAAGCTTGAAATCATGACTGGGTGAAGTAGATGCGTCTACCTTTGTCATTAAAACTGGGAGCACTACTCAGTGGCAGGCCGACTTAGCTCCAAAAGAAATGGCCGCCTCTGACATGAGGAACAGACGCCATGTGCAGCCGCTCCTAACATGGAGTACAAACGCTGCTCATCCTGGATCAGGAGCCCTTACAGGGTACTATCAGCCGGGCCAGCTAAGCCCAGGTTTTTTAGCGAGCTTGTTACTGCTCCCCCTCCTCCTTTTTCATCCGGGTTTGGGACCGGCAAAGGCGGAGTTGAATGATTATATAAAGAATTTGAATGAAAAAGATAGCACAATTATAGCAAATATTTAAAGGTAATATGGAATGTGAGATATATTTAGGTACAAATTATGCAAAGCAAAATAAGGTGTAAAAGGATTAAAAATTGTTGTGCAACTTAAAAATATAAATATGTATATATATATATATTAATTAAAAAGGCATATCCTGACCAGGAGCACATGTTCTTTTCAGAAGGCAGAGCGCCATCTGGTGGAACAGAGATCAATTAAACATTGATTTAGCCTGTTCCCTGAAATTTGGCCAGCCCAATTTCTTGATAAATCAAGAAAATCCATTCAAGAACGCGTTTTGTGCTGTTGGTGTTCGTCAGCATGGAGTAGGCTACACCACTGCGACCAAAAAGATTTTTGGTCTCAATGCCTTCTTCAGAAACCAAGAAATGGGTATTTAAGGCCAAACTTGCGTAAATACACTTAACACATGAAAAAATAATAGAAAAAATAAGTGGGTCAGGTGTTGATATTAAAAAAAATATATATATATATATATATAAATTATATTAAAAAAATATTGTTACGTGTAAGGCCTCCAAATGTTTATAAGATCCACGTTTCCTCCAAGATACAGATCAGCCGGGGCGAGCCGCACGCAGTTCAGAGGTGTTCCGAAGAGAGAAAACAAGCCTCAACGCCGAGTGGAAGCCTGGCCGAACATCCTGCCAAACGTCTTTGGGTGGCCTGCGGGGAAAAGCTGCAGGGAAGAGTAACGGGAGCCTAAGTGGGTGAACCACGAAGAAGGAAGAAGCGCATCGTCGCGAAAGAACCGGTAGGGTAAACACGCGACAACTGGTGTCAGAAGTGGGATTCTTCCTCGTGGAGGTCACCAGGAGGCTTTTTATTTAAAAGTTTTTTTAGTTGCTGACAAAGGCCCATTGACGTGAGAGGCCAAGGGATGGCCTCTGAGCAGGACTCGCTGGCCGAGATCGACCGGAGGCTGCAGGAACACAGGGAGGAGTGGGACAAATTAAAGCGCCGAACAGAGGAAGAAAGACGTCGGAGAGAAAAAGAGTTCGAAGAAGGAAGGCGCCGTAGAAGAGAAGAATGGCTTCTGTTGGAAAAGGAAAGCGAAGAGAAAAGGCTTCTCAGAAACAAAGAAATTGAGAAGCTGCTGTCTCAAATGAAGGCCCACTTGCAGAATAAGACAGGTACGGCCGAGACAGCTTTGAATGATGTCAGCGAGGACCGAGCAGAATCCCGAGGACTGGAAGTCAAGCCGGGCCACATGGGGGAATTGCGTGGAGTAGAGGGCCTGATTGAGGAGCCTCCTGGACAGACCTTGAATCTGCTTCACGCGGACCCGCGAAGGAAGCGGGGGAAGCGGTGCCGGCGAAAGAAGCGGTGCCCATGGGAGAAACGATACCGGCGTGAGAAGCGGTACCGGCGAGAGAAGTGGTCCCGGCGAGAGAAGCAGTGCCCTCGGAAGAAGCGGTGCCAGCGAGAAAAGCTGCGACGGCGAGAGAGGTGGTCCCGGCGAGAGAGGTGGTCCTGGCGAGAGAAACGGTGCCAGCGAGAAAAGCGGTACCGGCGAGAGAAGCGGTCCCGGCGAGAGGAGAGGTCCCGGCAAGATGAATGGTCCTGGCGAGAGAGGTGGTCTCGGCGAGAGAGGTGGTACCAGCATAAGAGGCGGTGCCGGCATGAGAAGCGCCTCCGGCACGAAAAGCGGTACCGATATAAGAAGCGGAGTCGGCATAAGAGGCTGAGTCAGCATGAGAGATGCCTCCGGCGTGAGAAGCGGTACCGGCGAAAGGGGCGGCTCCGGCAAGAGGGATGGCTCCGGAGAAAGGTGCGGCTCTGGCGGGAGAAGCGGTCCCGGCGAGAAGGACGGCTCCGGCGAAAGGGCGACTCCAGCGAGAAAGGCGACTCCAGCAAGAGAAACGGTTCCATCAAGAGAGGCGATTCCAGCGAGATAGGCAGTTCTGGCAGGAGAAGCGGCACCGGCGAGAGAGGCGTGAAATCTGGGCGACAGAAGCGATGAGACCAGATCGGGACGATCCGCCTTGAGGGGGAGGCAGTGTTACGTGTAAGGCCTCCACATGTTTATAAGATCCACGTTTCCTCCAAGATACAGATCAGCCGGCGCGAGCCGCACGCAGTTCCGAGGTGTTCCGAAGAGAGAAAACAAGCCTCGACGCCGGGTTGAAGCCTGGCCGAACATCCTGCCGAACGTCTTTGGGTGGCCTGCGGGGAAAAGCTGCAGGGAAGAGCAACGGGAGCCAAAGTGGGTGAACCACGAAGAAGGAAGAAGCGCATCGTCGCAATTACTCGTATATAAAAAAAAATATATATATATATGTAGTAATCCCGCTGTGGAATGTGCTGGGCAGTCGTGGTCGTGGGTGTGTGATGGGATTCCCGCACTGGGACAGCAAGAGACAGAGGCAGGTCTAGATGGTAACTCCAAGAAGGTAGAGGTAGACCACGGACGAAGACAGTCGGACCACGGGCGTCACGGATGCCCTACATCGCGGATAGGGGTGAGAGACCCGACCGTATGACGGCGTCGCTCTGAAAACCAACTAACTAACTACTAACTTTGTCCCAATCTTGGGGGGCTTTTATATGAGACGCTCGCAGATGGCGGCGAGTTCTGATTGGCTCCCGTAATCACGCCACCTGTCAAGCGCTGGGTTATTAATTATGTCTGGCCACCTGCTGACGGGGGGGGATTGAACTCATTATCATAAACACCTGTTAGGCGCCGGGTTGTTTATCACGTCTGGCCTTTGTCGTCTGGTCCATGGTGTCGTCTTGGTCTACCTTTACCCCTTTATTTTATTTGTCACTTCCATTATTATACAAGGTCGATACATATTTTATATAGATATGGGGTTATTATAAATATTATAAGAAGGTTGTGATCTAACTAGCTCAAAATATACTACATATATACTTTGTGTTTTTAATTATTCTTGAAATTTTGTTGCTTATACGTTGGGCTGATGTTCTAATGAGAGAGTAATCCTTATTTTATTAAATTTTCAACTTGTATTCTTCATGTCTGTCCACAAATATTGTAATAAATTTTTGATATTCTTCCTGAGCATGTAGAAATATGAAATTGTGTACACTTGTCCAAAGCATGACAATTTTCCTGACTGATCAGGTATGTACTAATTTCCAAATTGCTTTTCCAATTTTATAATTTAATTTTTATATGCTTCAAGATGACATAGAAGTCTGAAATTTTAAACACTTGCCAAGTCCAACAATTTAAGTGAACAAATTTTCAGTTATCTAGGTGGTCAGGTTTGCTGGGAATGAACAAATTTCTATATTTCCCTTTAAATCCTATGCGTTGCATGATATCAACTCTAAATTATTGGGAGTTGCAACTTGCTTTTTTTCAGCAAATATTGAAAACTTCAAAGGAGAGAGAGAATGAAATCCAAATATTCAGGTGTTCTTATCTAATATCTCCTTGGAATATATTACAAGTAAAAATATATATATATATATATTCATTTATGTCATTATTATGTAATCTTGTTCTAATATCATCATGTATATATCTTCCAACCATCATGACTGGGTGAAGTAAAATGCGTCTGCCTTTGTCATTAAGACTGGGAGCACTACTCAGTGGCAGGCCGACTTAGCTCCAAAAAAAATGGTCGCCTCTGACATGAGGAACAGACTCCATGTGCAGCCGCTCCTAACATGGAGTACAAACGCTGCTCATCCTGTACCCTGGATTAGGAGCCCTTACAGGTTACTATCAGCCGGGCCAGCTGAGCCCAGGTTTTTTAGTGAGCTTGTTACTGCTCCCCCTCCTCCTTTTTCCACCGGAATTGGGACCGGCAAAGGTGGAGTTATGTATATATTTATATTCGAAATACAGTAGAACCTGCATGAGGGGCCATCTCTCTACAAAGGGCAGTTTTCATTTCCAAAATTTCAATTTTTAAAAGCTTTTCATTTAATTTGCTTCCATGTCTGTCCACAAATCTTATAATCAATTTTCAATTTCCTTTAGAGCATATAGAAATCTGAGATTTTTTTTGCACTTGTTTGAATCTGATGACAATGCAAGCTGACAAAATTTCAAACTTCTGTGTGGTCTTGAATGAATTGAACTTTCAAATTTTGTAATTTTAAAATACTTCCAGGCCAAATAGAAGTCCAACATTTTGAACACTTGCTTATTCCAACTAACAATGCAGGTACATGATTTTTCTTTTACTTTTGGGTGGTGAGGGTTACCAAGAATGAACCAATTTCTATATTTACTTTTCAACCTTTAGATGGCACAATAACCTATAGGACATGCAGCCACTGTCCTGGTATGGAACTAACACCTACCCACATATTCTCATGCCCAGCAATGGCCGCAGTCTTGCAGATAATTGACATGGACCCAGAGCAGCAGCTTAACACACCCAAGATAGTGGACAATGCGACTGCTGTGATAAAGAGAGAGAGAGAGAGATGCACACGGGGATATCAGAGGCTCTTCATTGGACACAACAACAACCTTTAGTGTTGCATATTTTCAACGCAGAAATTATTGGTAGTTGATAGCTAGCATATAAATATGTATATATATGTTTCTATGAAAATGTTAATCTGTAAGACGCAGGTTATCATCATCCCTTTTTGATTTGTTTTTGTCACTTTGGCGGTTGGAAAATAAACAACAAAAGCTGTATCAGACATTATAAAGACAATAAAGATTTTCTGATAATAAAAGTGTACAAAGATGTTGCATTTGGCGACGAGGATATAAGAGTAAGTACCCTTGAATTTCAAAGTATATATTTTTAGAAAATATCTTTGATTTTGCATATAATTGAAAGTTATTTTTAAAAGACACAAATTGCAAAGTTTTAAGATGCAAATTTAAGATGGAGTAAAAGAAAATTTTAAAAAGTTATGTTTTATTATAAACTAGCGGACGTACCCGGCTTCGCCCGGGTTTTACCCGAGTAAAGGTTTGTCTAACGAATCTCTCGATAAAGTGAACATTTTTTCCCGGTCCCTTGAAAAATACTCGATAAGTTGAATAAAATCAATATTAATTGGTTCCCTCGGTAATTGGAAGTTAAAGGAATAGTATCTTGCCTTGGAATTGTTTTATTATTCTTGTATGCATGTACCCGGCTTCGCCCGGGTTTTACCCGAGTAAAGGTTTGTCTAACGAATCTCTCGATAAAGTGAACATTTTTTTCCCGCTCCCTTTAAAAATACTCGATAAGTTGAATAAAATCAATATTAATTTGTTCCCTCGGTAATTGGAAGTTAAAGGAATAGTATCTTGCCTTGGAATTGTATCATTATTCTTGTCTCAAATAAATTACCGTGTCATCCTGAATTTTGTCTTTCCTAATTTTCTACATTACAAAATCATCGTATCATCATGATAATATTTAGAGCAGATTGTTGAATTATAACAGATAAATTAGAATATTTATCTTGATTATTTTTAGGCGAAAAGTTATTTCAAAAATTTTATTTGCTAGAAACCTTCCCAGTACTATACTAAATAACTTGCCAAAGTTTCATGGCGTTCCAATGAGTGGTTTGGTCAGGCATAAAGGACAGACAGACACACATACATTCATTTTTATATATAGATAGATAGATATATTGCACATATATGTTGTTATAAAAGAAAATGGCTAGTTACCAATTTAAAGAATATAATAAGGAAAGTGAAACTTTTGAAACATTTTATGAACGATTGGAACAGTTTCTCGTATTGGAGGAGGCAGGGGATGAGAAGAAAAAGGCTTATCTCCTAACCCTCATGGGAAGTAAAACATTTTTTGAAGAATTTGTGCAGTCCTATTCTACCTAAAAATAAAACCTTTGATAACCTAATAGATATCTTGAAAAGGCACTTCTCTCCAAAGCGTTCAATTGTAGTAGAGAGGTTCATTTTTTTAAAAGAATGCAATTAAAGGAAGAAAGCATCTCGGATTACTTGGTGGAAATTAAGCGTCTGGCTTCCTCGTGCAACTTTGGAAATTTTCTGGAGGATTCTTTACGTGATAAAATGGTCTGTGGTTTATATAATGACAAAATACAAAATATAATTTTGTCGGAGGGCGACATTTCTTTGGCTAAAGTAATTTAGATAGCATTATCTATGGAAGCGGCCGAGAAAAATACAAAATTATTTCATTTGGAGCAGGGTGAAGATTGTGTGGATAAGTTGAGGATGGAACGCAAGGTTGAATCAAATTTCCAGAATGGCAAATGTAAACATTGTTGTAAACTGCATAAAGAACCATGTAGATTTAAGGAGGCGATATGCTTTAAGTGTAATAAAAAAGGACACATTGCCCCAATATGTTGGAGCAGTAGAAGAAATCTAAGGCAACATCAGAATCAGCCGGGAAATATACATCAGATAAGAGACCAAGAAGAGGAGGAAGAGTATGTCCAGATAATTATAAGCGTGACGATCCCTGAGAATAAAATTAATTTTGCCTCAAGTGACCCTCCATATCTGATGGAGTTAAAAGTAGAAGGAAACTTTATTAAATTTGAAATGGATACGGGTAGTGGTCTAACACTGATATCGGAAAAGGATTTTAAAAATAGTCTTCCACATTTGAAATTGGAAAAAGCGAGTATTATTGTAAGAACTTATGATGGCACCGTGGTACCCATTCTGGGTAAAATCAATGTCAAAGTGGAGTGTCAAGATATGACTTACAAACTTAGAGCGTTGGTGGTGAAAGGAGAAAAGAGGGCTTTGATGGGAAGAGAATGGATAAATATATTGAAATTGAGCTGTTTCGCGGTAAAACATATACCTGTGGAAATTACCATTGAGGAAAATCAAGCCTTATTTGTGGAGACAACTGAACCAATAAAAGGTTTCACATTTTCAGTAAGCATGTGTGATGTGAATCCAATTTTCCATAGGGCTTGTCCGGTGCCTTTCGCGGTTAGGCCAGCAGTTACTGAAGCATTACCAAAATGGTGGCTAAGGGTTATCTATGTGAGGTGGCGAGCAGTAAATGGGCCACTCCAGTGGTCATGACTAATTCTTCATCGATTGTTCAAGATTTAAAAGAAGGAATAAATTCAAATATTCTCCAAGGTTCCTATCTGAAGCCTCCTTAAAATTACAATCAAATATCTGTCAAAAATGGAGGAATTCATCAATTCATTGATTATAAATTAGTAATCTCATTCCAATATCATGAACAAAAAAAAAATTCGACACACCAAGGATTTGTCCGATTTATATGAAAATACGTATACAAATACTTTCCAACCAAACATGTAAATGATTGAAATTTAGCGGCCGATTTATGCAAAGCAAGAGCTCAAGCGCATCATCGACTTGTTGAACTTGAATGAAAAATACAATTTTCACATAGGGCAGACATAGTCTTTCACAATCTCGGTTAAACTTAATAAGCCACTCTTGAAAGGCTTTTGGGTATTAAGTGCATTGAAAAGAAGTTGATCAATGCTTTTGAAGCACCTTGGATTTTTCGATTTGTCAATTACCCAGGGCTTGAGTTTCTCTGACCCATCTGCATTGATACAAAACACGAGTGTCAATCTCTCTTTACTTCGGGCACCACTGTGACATTTCTATCCATTGAATTCTAATGTACGGTCGGGCAACAAGTTTAAAAAAACTCCAACTTCATCGGGGTTAAAGACATTGCAGGGCAAATAGGTTTGTTATTCCGGCAAAGAATTCTTAAAGACAGTTATCGACATATTTTTATCTAATTTATTTTCTTCCCTGCAGACAACAAGGGATGTGATTTCATGTCGTTTCTTAAAACGCCAGAGCCAACCAGAAAAACAAGTAAAAGTTTCAATTCCAAGCTCTCCAGCTATTTTTTGCTCCTTTTTTTTTTTGTAAAATTTTGCCTGAAAGAGGAACGCCTGCAGCTCTCATGTTTGACCTTGAGCTCTCGTCCGCACACCCGCCCACCCCGCTGACTTTGGCTTTAACGTTCTTTTTCTTAAACCAAGAATCGAATGACTTCTAATAATTTTTCGAATGAAATCAATATTATGGAAGTATATCCAACCCTATGGGGTATTGGCGGAAATCCAGGATGATGGCGAACGACGAAAAAAGAAATAGCAAAGAGAATTTGATTAATCAAATATATTAATAAAGAAACTTATCCTCGGATATTTATATTTGATTAATCTAATTGATACAGATATTATAATTCTAATAGCCAAGAATTTATTAAACTCTACCTCCAACACAGTGTACATACAAATTTGCCATCAATAAGCGTGGGACATGAAAATTTGTCGCAGAAAAGCCTGAACGGGGCTGACATCGTGGAGGGCGACTCGGCCAACTTCGAACAAAGTAAAAAAAAAAAAATATTCCCTGGGAGGGTCGCTGACATCAGATAAAGAACAAGGAGCGCGCTAGAGCTTCCGCCTTGTGTGCCTTAATGTGCGCGGTATTGCCGCTCGACACAGGAGCATCGAGTTGCGCTGTTTCCTGAGGCAGAACGCAGTAGACGTCGCCTTTATTCAGGATACTAATGTCACGACCCTGGGTTGCGTCGAGGACCTCTGCTTGGGCTACAGGGGAGATGTTGTTCCAGCATCTGGTGCCAGAGGATCCTGCCTCGCCTGCATCTTCGCATTTAGCGTCCAGGTCATTGGGCAACGGGTCCTGTCCCCTGACAAGATCGCTGCCTTTAACGTCATCATCTGGGGTATTAAGGCGACATTTGTCCACTGTCACCTCACTCATGCTCCTGATGAGCGGTCACAGCAGCTACAGGCCATCGCAGCTGCTGCTGTCAATGAAGACGCGTGAGTCCTTGGGGACCTCAATATCTCCGAGAAGTCTGCGAGTGACATTGCATCCGGTTCCGTCGAAGCCCTTGGCGAGCTCCTAGACCGGGCCAACCGCGTAGATGCCGCAGCTATCTTCGACGCCGTGCATATACCAACAAGGATCTCCAGTTGCGGAAGCCGGGTGGATGCGAGCAGACTGGATCGAGTTCTCCTGCCATGAAGACTCTCCAACTGTGTCACCCGATACTGGAGTCTATACTACAAGAACTCTGACCACCGTGCGGTCCTCCTCCAAACCGGCGAGGCCTCAGAACCTCGACCACCGTGCATTGCTAGCATTCTCCGATCGAGGTTAGTCGTTGGGACAGTGGGACGCTTCTCGACGAGGCCTTTGGAAAAATCGAGGACATGCAAAATGGAAAATCGGGAGGAGGTGGGGGCATATCAAGGCGTATCTGGCCTCCGCCACCAAGTGCACGCGACCAGCGCATTAGCGACGGCGAATACATCACGAGAGCGAGAAAGTTTGTTCAAATCAAGCTCGAGGATGGGTCCATCAACTCGGACTACTCCTCCCTGTCAGACCTCGGGCGCGCTCATCGACTTCGTTGCAGGGGAAGGTCGTCGACAACTAAAGGAGCGTTTTTCCCGCCCTTCGTGCTCACCGGAGGACATCGATAACTTCCTGCATGGATTCACCCCAAAGGTCACCATTGAGGAAAACGCTCCACTCCACCGCTACGGGGTCGTTGCTGCCATCGGCCGCCTGCCAACTA
Organism: Cordylochernes scorpioides; assembly: GCA_030710605.1. Taxonomy (NCBI): domain Eukaryota; kingdom Metazoa; phylum Arthropoda; class Arachnida; order Pseudoscorpiones; family Chernetidae; genus Cordylochernes; species Cordylochernes scorpioides. The sequence continues at coordinate 41,651,666 of CP092871.1, forward strand.
GTAAAACTGTCTGGTGTGATGACTTGTCCTGCTAACTCTTCCGAGGTTTCGAAGCTTTTTTTGCGAGTGCGCTCCGTAGAGTCTTCAGCTGAGTGAACCCTGCCCTCTTCCATGCGGCGCAGCGAAATGTGCCTGATTTCAAAACCGCATGGTATTCTGGGCCTCACCGGACTTCGACCTCTCTCCTTGCCAACGACGAACTACAGAGTCCTCAGCGGGGTCCTCTACTGGCGACTGTGACCTCATCTCCGGGACATCGTACCTAAATTTCAGAGATACGATTTTCCAGGCAGAATACCAGCCTGTAACACAGCCCGCGTAGCTGGTGGAAGTTGCCACTTCCTGCAGAGATGAAAATCCGATGGCAGTCGTCGCCACCGACTTGGAGTCTGCGTTTGATACGCCAGATAGAGGCATCCTGATGTCCCTTCTTCTCTCCATCGGCCTGCTCTCAGTCTTCGTGAGGTGAGTGCTCCTGCTCTACGCTGGGGCTGAAGCGACGGCGAGAATTGGATAATTAGGGAGGCAAAGCTGCGCTCGCAGCGCAGCGTTCTTAACAATCTCTATGGGCCCCCCTCCTGCTTCACTTGAAGCAGCTACTCGGCCGGGATAATGTCCTAGCGTACGCCGACGATATCGTCCTGCTTATCTGCGAGAATGGACAGCTAGAGATCGTCAAGAAAATCTTCGAGGACTTCAGGCGTGTGTCAGGAATAAAAGTCAACTTCGGCAAAAGCCAGGGCCTCTAGTGCGGAAGATGGGGGAACCGTACCGACTCCCCATTGGGCAGGGAAAAATCATCTTAGGAAGCATAGTGACGCCTGTAATGGAAACTTTGGCCCAAGACAAACATCTGCAAGAGTTATTGTAGCAGGCCATTGCCGAGTGGTCTCCCTTTGTCCGCGGTCTCTCGATTGCTGGTCGAGCAAAAGCTGTCAATAGCCTGGTGCTCTCTGTGATCTTCTATCATCTCCAGGCCTAACTGCCCAGCGAGACCACCATCGCAAGACTGCAGGCAAGATGGGGACTCGATCACACCTCATGGCTTCCCGGCAGCGTCCTGGTGTGGTCGATCTCCGTGGGAAGCATGGGAGTCCTAAACGTCAGCACACAGCTCCTGCTGTCGTGTCTTAAAGGTGTGCAGGGAGCACTGCGAGGAGGCCGCAACGCTCACTCTTAGCTCGCCGAGAGCGGGATGTGGCTTGTCTTCTGCGTTCACTCCTGTCACTCGGCTTCCTCCACGGCGCCGTCGGAGTCTTCACCTCTTCGAAGCTGCCGCGGAGATCCTTTAGCTGAAACCGGATATTACAACCGGCACTACACCAGGTTTTTCAAGTCGTGGGCGATTGCCGTTTCCTGCGGCCCCCTGAGTTTCTTTCTCCTACAAGGTGGCGACTGTGACCTCATCTCCGGGACATCGTACCTTAATTTCAGAGATACGATGTTCCAGGCAGAACCTACTCCTAACATCGCGATCGCTACGCGTGGCGCCCTTGCGGACGTCGCTGATCTGGGGAGCTTCTGCTCACGCCTGTTCGCTAAGAACTCCCGGAAACGTTATCGCGTCGCTAGCCTGGCGGACGCAATCGTGGTGCGCTGGACAGTCACACCATTCCAGAAACTCACCACCCTCATCGCTCGTCGCCTGTTGGAGCTGCCGCGTCTTGCTGCGCTGCCCCTCACTCAGCTCCTGGAGAGGTGGAGTAACTCAGTCGACCTGCCTTCGTCTGTCATCAGTTGGGCAGCCTTCTGGTTTCCCGCGGCCCTGCATCTCGGTGCACGACGATGATGTTGCTGCACGCCAGGTCCTACATGCGCTGCCCACCCGGCCTTTGCCCGAGACTTCTGCATTGCCTGTGGGTCCAGCGACTTGTCGCTAGCCCATAGGTACTAGTGCTGCTATACTTTTAGACCTCTCATCCGGGAAGTTTTTAATCACCTACAGCAGCCTCAGGACCTGCAGAGATGTACTTTGGTTCTGGCCTTCATGACTTTGACATCATCGCCTTAACATCTTCGGGGCCAAATCAATAATCTACAGGTTCTTCATGACTCGTGGAATTAGGGGCATTCGTGAGGATCCTCTGATTGCTTGGAGGAGGACATTTCTTCGTTGGGAGAGCTTCCTCGATGTAACATATTTATGTTTTCATTTTCTTTAGTATTTTTTATCAAATTGCCAAACCAGTACTGTAACTTAGAGTAGCATTTTTCTCTCCTACCATCGATTTGTGCGATCAATAGAAATATTTCAAAATCAAAAATCTCTCAGTCCATTGAACCAAGTAAATATATGTCTTGACCTCATTTTCATTCATCATTCATCCATCATTTTCTTCATCGCTCCTCTTGAAGAAGATACTGCACAGGTGTCGATTTTTCCTCAATTGGCTATGGTTGTTGACAAAGTTTATCTAGATGCCAAACCTCTCCGCGATCTTTGTCTTTGGCGCAATGTTAAAATCAAAAGCTTGGATTATCTCCAGTTTGTCCACTGAAAATATAAGGTTTTTAAAAATGTTTTATCATCATTTTCTTTCAATTTTTTTTTTGTGGCCACAAAAGTTTGTTATAACCTTGTAAATGTGTTTAAAGGGACCATATTTGTTGTTCGTAAATTCATTATATCCGCGTTATAACCAGAGCCTCTATTCATAATGCTTTTTCAAGGGAACGCTAATACAGTTTTTCACTGTATATATTTCAGCAAAGCATTTATTATGTTTTATATACAGAGTAATAATTTATTTTGTTTATATATTTTTCGAAACTATTATAGACGCGTATGATTCTTTTTTTAAATGAACAATTTCTACTGCCTTTACTGCAATCGAAAAATTAATGGGAGGACCTGGCTCATAAGTGGTGAACCCTCCCAGCGGTGTCGCCAGTTCAATTTACCATACCGCTGTTATATTGCATTTTTCGATTTTTCTTTTATAGTGATATTGATGCTAGACTCTTGAAATGGGTATTTTAGATGAACTATGGACATAAGCTTTGAGGACAGCAGAAATATATACAATTATAAATATCGCTCTTCCGCAAATATTAAATTGGGTCTCATTCATTTTTCCATTGCAGCAATGGCAGTAGAAATTGTTTAATTTTTTTAAAAAAGAATCAATAGCGTCTATAAGAGTTTCGAATTTTCAAAACAGATGGCGGGCTAATGCATCATAATATAATTGTTCTAATAAAAGACTCAATTTGATATTTGCGGAAAAGCGATATCATATATTTATAATTGTGGGTAATTCTGCTGTCCTCAAAGCTTATGTCCATAGTTCATCTAAAATGCCCATTCCAAGAGTCTAGCATCATTATCACTATAAAAGGAAAATCGAAAAATGCAATATAACAGCGGTATGGTAGATTAAACTGGCGAAACCGCTGGGATGGTTCACTACTGATGAGCCAGGCCCTCCTATTTTTCCATTGCAGTAAAGGCAGTTGAAATTGTTTAATTTAAAAAAAAATCATATGTGTCTATAATAGTTTCGAATTTTCATAACAGATGGCGCGCTAATGCATCGTAATATATATGATTCATATTATGCTACACTGGAAACTTCCCTCATTGCTTATCTAATATCTTATAAATGTTGATTTTGTTCTTGCCTTAAATAAATTGCCATGTCATCTGAAGTTTGTCTTTCCTAATTTTCTATGTTAAATTTGGTGGAGATGCTTGGTAGATTAGGGAAGACAAGCTGAAGATCGCCGAGAAGACCTTGATTGCTGTGATCTGCATTTTCCATGACTGGCTCTATGATTCCACCGCCGTGTCAAAGTCAAGGCTTCCCTACAAGAAGACAATGTCCCTATTGACGATACGACACAGACACTGAAGCCGCAAGAGAAAATATGCGAAGCTATTAGGGACAAAGTTTCAAGACTAAGAGTAATTCTTGGCAGTAGCACTTTAGATCCATTTCAGTATCTACAATGTTTGCAAGCTGTGGGCCACAGCTCCCATAGGGAAGGAGCTATGTAGCAAAGTATTTATATTATATATATATATATATTTTATTAATTTATATATTTTGTTTATATATATTATTCATATTCGCTTAACTGGAAACTTCCCTCATTGATTATTTAATATCACACACACACAAAAGCCTTTATTAAGACACACAGGTCTTACAGAGGATTCCCCTTGGGGTTTCAAGGATTATTTAATATCTTATAAATGTTGATTTTGTTCTTGCCTTAAATAAATTGCCATTTCATACCAGGATAGGTGGCGAATTTAGTACGCTCCAGGAATTCAGGTTACCTCAATAGAGAGAGATGTCATTCTGTAGTTTGTCTTTCCTAATTTTCTATATTACAATATAATAAAATATTATTTTAAGCTGAATAATATTTTTATATTATACACTTTTACCCCGATTCGCCTGAGTTCTCCCTGAGTTGATTTTTTCCCAATGAAAAATGTGTTTCAACAATTATTCATAATAAACAAATACATTCTACTCTCGTTATAACGCCACCATCCGGATTTTGCAAAAAAGCGGCGTAAGGCGAGGGTGGCGTTGTATCGTACACGTTTAAAATGTGAAATTTAAATATACAATAAATTATTTATAACAATTACTAATAACAATTTATACTCTAAGTCAATATATAGAATGCAAAACCGGCATTAATTAATTAATATGATAAATAGAAAGCATTAATTTATTATTTATTCATAAAAAGTAATTACATTTTCTTGAAGAAGTCCGTGATCACAACTTGTGTTTTCTCTCCCTCACTTATGGCATAGACACGGCGTAACAAATCCGTAGATAGATTGACGTCGTCAGATGTTGCTCTCTTGGAGTGCTCAAGAAACAACAAAACTGTCTCAGCAGCTGTTCTGGCTTCCCTTAACGATGGTAGGCGCTGGGTCACTGTTGTATCATCATCCTCGCCAAGTTCTTCTTTCGCTGTAACAGTGGACACTAGCAAATTGTCATCTGTTAGCTTCATTTCCGCCTCCTGGGAATCATCAACCAGTTGAAACTCCCTTTCAGTCATCAAATTCTCTGGTGTAATAGCGAAGATGTCGCGAATGCGATCAAGCAGATTGTTGGTAGATGGGCATCCGCCAATTCTACCATTTTCTGGAGTTGATGCTTGCGATATTGAGCCTTGAAACTTTTGATGATGCCACTATCCAGTGGTTGCAGACTGGCAGTCATATTTGGTGGAAGGAAATGTATCTTTATGTTGCTGAGACCATCATTAGGGACGCAGTGAGACGTAGCGTTATCTAACAACAGTAGGATACGACGTCCTTCAGAGACAGGCTGCTTGTTGAACTGCAGTAGCCATTTTTGAAGGATGCTAGAGGTCATCCATGCTTTGCTTTTAGATGTGTAAGTGCAGTAGAAGTGTGGACTAAAGTTTCTGAAGCATCGAGGCTTTGCCGATTTTCCAATAATCAGCAATCGCCGCTTCTCTGTTCCAGTAGAGTTGCAGCACAGTAGAACAGTGATTCGTTGCTTCATCCTTTTGACACCACGGCAGTTTTCATCTTTGTGAGCAAGTGTTCGGTCAGGAATGAGCTGAAAAAATAATCCTGTTTCGTCTGCATTGTATATGTTGGCTGGGTCATATCCGGAGTTCGCCAGCATACTGTTCAAATTTGTAAGGTGTTCATCAATGATAGCTGGAGAAATCGATGCGCCTTCCCCACAGAGCCGTCGTTGCGAAATATGGAATATCCCTTTAAATCGCTGCAGCCACCCACTGCCGTACGCGAAATTTTCTGGTACGGCCAACTACTCGCCAAGTTTTTTTGCCTTTTCTCTTAGGAGGTCATCAGTAATAATAATATTATTGGCACGCTTTTGGGTAAACCAGTTGAAGAGAGAGTCTTCCAAGTCACTAAATTTTCCGACTCTTTGTCTCTTTGAAGAACCAACAGTATAATTTTCCCACTTCTCAGCCTGAGTGAGAATATCACGGACAGTTGTTCGTGGAAGTGAGAAAGGCTCTCCAATCTCATTCTTCGACATCGTAGGGTTATTTCTTGCCAACTGGCATATCTCCTTCTTCTTTTCAATGGTGATCGACTCACGTTTACGCTTTTGGGAACTCATGATACGACAATAAGGTTGTTGTGTTGACGTTGCAAAGGATGAAGCGACTGTGTATGTCCCAGGCACAAGCAGGAAAAGGGTCTGCTGGCTGTTCACACAATCTGTTATCTGTTGTGTCAACAGCAAACAAAGTCCGGTGCCAGTGGCGGAAGGCGAACAGCGAGGGAGTGGCGTTATGTCGAGAAAAATACATTGATGTCGATTGGGACAAAACGAAAAAGCGGCGTAAGGCGAGGGTGGCGTTATATCGAGTGGCGTTATAACGAGAGTAGACTGTATTATTTATTATGATTATATTCAAGATTCTATAGCGAAATAAATTGAAAATTATATTTTGCGTGTTAAAATGACACTCAAAATGATAATGATAGTAATAATGACATATTCAGGGGAATCATCAAGACTACTGATAAGAGGTTTAATTTGTCAAAACGATATTAATCTGGAAAATATTCATTCTGGAAGAATCTAGGCAAAGCTGTGTCATTCAGTTAATATAATGTTGTTGAAACTATATATGGCGTGGATTATTATTAAATAATACGATAAATTAAATGCACAAATGATTATATTTATTAACTTACAAAAGAAAGGGAAGAGATATTTAACACATATATCTTATTTTATATATGTTTAAATTTAAAGAAATATAATGAACAAAACAAACAGTTCTATAAAAACGGCTTTTAGACAATTCTAATAACAACAACCAACTTCTGGTCAAAAATTAATAATTATATAAATATTTCAAATTTATATAATCTAAATCTATGTATATATTTTTAATTATCGTCTATCATCTAATAATTCTAATCATTTTTATAACTCCTAAAATATGTAAAAAAAAATAGCTTGCTATCAATTTAATATAAGGTTTTGAATGACTTTTGTGTTTTAATTTATATATTCATCTATAAAAATAAAGTTATTGTTGTATATATAAGTGTGTAAGATCACAAGAAAATAGGCGCTAACCAGAAGAAGTTAAGTTTCTCTTTGTTTACTATGGTATAAGTTTTCTTTTTATTTTGTTCTCTCTCTCGTAAATAAATAAAGATAATGGGATCACTAACTTTAAAAAGTTTATGCAAAGTCAACAGGTCGCTTTGTAAGATTCCCGCTTACGTTCCATTTTGGAAGCGTTTCTATCTTAGCCTGGCTAGCTTAAAATAGTTTCAATATATACATGTATACGGTAAATATAGTATACACCCGGGTTTACATGTGATTTGTAGTTGAGCACCAATGTAAGATTCGCTCTTACGTCTAGGTGGTTAAATTTCACCTTTTTGACATACATATGCAAAATGTAACACTCGCCAAATGCTTACATCAACTTGTGTATTAACTCGGATTACACTCAGATATACACTTAATATGATACGACGAACACAAAGATCCATATTAATAACCAAAAATGTAATTTGTTTCAAGATAAATTACCACACAACCTCTTTTTTTTTAATTAATAATAATTCCAAGTTTTTATTATTATATATCTCAGTTTACAAGTTTCAATCATGGGTGATCCTAGATGGATAAAATTTTGCCTTTTTAAGGATTTTAAGCAAGAGTGGGGTCTTATGTTTATTAGGAACAACAAAAAAAATACCTTTCTCAATATTCAAAACATGCCATAGTTTTTATTTAACACAATATGAAATTACAACATCTCATTTCAAAGGCAACTTTGCATGGACAAGAAATAATTTAAGAAGGATTAGAAGATGAGTTTCTTTTATTGTAAGAATGCTACGAGCTTTCGGACAAAAGTCCTTCAACGGGCATAAATATATAAGTGTGTCTCATAAGTATAGTTATATTTATGCCCGTTGAAGGACTTTTGTCCGAAAGCTCGTAGCATTCTTACAATAAAAGAAACTCATCTTCTAATCCTTCTTAATTGATTTACCTTACTAGAAGAGTCTTTACCTTTAAGAAATAATTTACCTATCAAAAACATGGATATGTCCCTCTCACCATATAAACTCGCCATAGTTGGCAAAACATTTTTGCTAAACATAAAAAAGAAATTTCTTTGGTATCTATCATGGCTTCGCCATGTTTTAATATATATTTGCCATGGTTTTTATTTAACATAATATAAAATTACAACATCTCATTTCAAGGGCAACCTTGCATGGACAAGAAATAATCTACCTATCAAAACATGGATATGTCCCTCTCACCATATAAACTCGCCATAGTTGGCAAAACATGTTGGCTAAACATAAAAAAAGAAATTCCTTAGACATCTATCATGGCTTCGCCATGTTTTACTATATAGACCTTTACGACAAAATCTAAATTAACTTACCTAGCATCTCGACCGCATACCCCTCCTGATAAGAAATCGCTCTCCTCCTTCCTGGAAACTTGCCCCAGCTTGCTTGGACGCTCGATCAAAAACTGTCTAGACTGAGCGACATCGATTCAAAAAGCCAAAAGCCTCGATTTTGGCAAAGAAACCTTCTTTTATGCTTGCCCCTGTCCATTTTCATTCGCTGCTCGCGCCAAAGTTCCTATTGGTTGGCATTTTCATTCGTCGAAAGAAAACACCCACGTGATCTTGACCACGCCCCCAATTTACCGTGTTGCCGCAAGAAAAAAATTGTAGGTTAAAAATAAATTGATTCCTTTAGGAAATTAAATAATATATATATTCCGAGTATAATAAAAAAATTATTGATTTAAATATTTATATGATAAATTATTCTCCTTTGGTCACCTCAACCTCAATAATTTCTCACAGAGTAGTAAAACTTGAATATACAAAAATTCTCGGAATATTAAAAATAATATTATTATATTTAAAAATTAAGGAATAAAATAATATTTATTATATTTTTATTTTAAAGGAAAAATTATGGATTAGTAAATATACTCGCTCGACTTATGAGAAATCAATTTAGAATAAAATAAATATTAACGAAAATTTAGAATTTATCTTTCTTATTGAGAGATAATTTAAATTAACGATGAAATTAAATAAAATTTAAGATGCCTGCCCCCCCTGGGAAATCTATATACTAATTTCTTCTTTAAGAAATTCAAAAATTGCTAAATATGCCTCAACTATCAAAAAATGTGATGTCACAAGATATATACATACTAAAAGAAGGAAGGTTTTACAAAGACGTATGCTCGAAGTCCACTTCTGGTGTAGATCCTGTGCTGGACTGTGGATGAACTTTAACGGTATAGTCATCGTCTCTAACTGAATGTCTCCCCGGTTCCTGGTCTTTTTCTGCATCTGTATGCATCGGGCTCCTGGCTACTCAATCAGGGCCGATGTCATCTTCCTATATCAGATGTTGTGATACGCGTCCAGGGCTATGTCTTCCCCTGGCAGATCTTGGGATTCACGTCCGGGGCTGTGTCTCCCATCTGGACACCAAACACTCTCGGCGAGACACTGCTTCTATGTATATATGATGTAAAAGAATGTTTACATCTTTGTTGGGTCTGTTTGGTTCACAATTAGAAGATGCCTTTTTCTTGATTTATCTACATGAATCCAGTACAATTTCACCTTTTTACTATTTTTCTCTTAATATATGTGTCTGGTACTGATCTCTATTCAAAATTATTCTTTGTCATTTGTGGTATATACTGTGTAACATCCGTGAAATCATTATTAAATTAGATAATCTATAAAAACACCTTCTGGAGATTTAGCAACCCACTAAAGACGCTGAGAACTATTTCAGAAAAGAAAAATATAGCAATAGTACTCTATAATTTCTACAGATCAATTGTAAATAGATTCATACACAAAAGAGATAGTGAGGAAAGTTTTAGAACAGATGTGTAAATAAATCCCTTTTTAAACAAAGGCTCACGTGTACATGGGGAAAGGGAGGGAATTGCTGTATTATTTTATTGTTGTATGGCGAATCCATACAGGGCAATGGGCCCTAATAAAAGCCTTTTGTTGTTGTTGTATTAAATTAGATAATCTATAAAATAATGTTCGGCTCTCCCATCAAAATAGTCGCTAGAATTGAGCGCCATCTATTGACCGTCTCTGCAAACTAGAGGACTCGGGTCGTTGACAAGCCGAGCTTTACCAATTAAGAAGCGCCCACCTAGAAGCGACCCCCGTGTGTGGGCCTGGGACAATACTGATATTATACAGAATATGTTTAACAAAAACTCTCTGAATCTACCAAGATATATATACCAGGGTATATTGTAAGGCTGGGAACAGGCAGAATATCTGACTCTTACAACGATCAAATTAATTATGAAATATTTCATTAGATTACAAAAAAAATAGAGGACAATATGTTACGCAAACTTTTACTTTTATCATCATCGATGCTGACGTCACTTCCAACTTCTACCTTCAACCTTTCTGTTATGTTTTATCGCTAGCTTGTTTTAACAATATTTGTATTGGAACAAGTCGTTCCTTAAATAAATATATATTTGTTTTTTATCTAAAGGGATGTCCTCGTAACTACAACATAGGTGAGTACAAAAACAACTATAAATCCTTAAAAAAGAAACATCGTATTTTTGCTAAGCCTATATCACAATAGACTACCTAAGCTCTGCTGGAATAGACTGAGATTATTAACCAGTATATAAAAAAATTAACGCTGTTGAAATTTATTTTTGTATTTAATGTTAGGAAATATATTTTTTTTATGTTAAGCAAAACCTACTCCATCTCGTTTTACATAAATGTTGAAAATTTGGTTGAAATTGATGCATTTGTAACGAAAGTTTTTTTTTAGTGATGCCCACTTATGAAATTTCCATTTTATTAATATAGATATATATATATTTTTGTAATTCCACGGCGGGAAAGAAACTGTACAGGGCAAGAGGCCCTGATATTAGTGTATCATAGCAAAAGTACAGTACATAACTCCAATCTACAGGAACCGATGGTTTTATGTTCCAATATAATTTATAATAATAAGATGTAAGGGTAGTACCATAAAATAAAAGAATGAAATATGTATGAGAGAACACAAAGAAAAATTCTTCCTTATAAGCTATATACTAGATATTTATTCAAAACAAACAAAGTTTGAGAACATTTCTTTGCTGGCGGGATGTACTATTCATATAGTGTATCTAGATAGAGGTGACATGTAGTTAAAAAATTGCTTTTATAAGGGGGAAAGCCTAAATCTCTATCTATCTAGCGGGGGCGGAAGACCCTGTGGGTCCTGCCCTCTACGGTCACCCTAGAGGGGAGTGAGTGTAGAGAGGCGTCTCTACGTGTTGCACTCGCGAAAGCGAGGCGCACGTGTCTTGAAACTCTTGGGTCTTCGCTCTGTGTGTGCGCCATTGGGAGCGTCCTTGCCGTGCGCACCATGAGAAACCAAGGGGTGCACACAGTAGTACCACCCCCCCGCCTCCGCGTTGGTGTCCCCGCGTCAACCTCGGCACCTCAGAGGTCCTTGATTCGACGGCAGATTCAGGGAGGACTGGGTAAGGGTGCGAGGGCTAAAGGGGGGGGGAGTCCTATAGGAGCGTAGGACGGGTCGATCTAAGTCCGAACGAGAGGGCTCGGTCAGCAACCTAGCCAATGAACTCTCGGAGACGCCTGTGGGTGAATGGTCAACCCCATTGTAGCCGGACCATACTGGCGGGCGCGAGGGGCCTACCAAAGGCCGCTCGATGCATGGAGAATGCATCATTCCTTCGGGCTGTGTGACGCTAGAGGGGACGCAAGGGCATTGCTGCCTATATCGTCCCTGGCTAGGTGAGCCGAATTTCTTCTTCTATCTATTCTAGCGAGACAAAATAAAGGTCTCTGTCAAAGTTACGTTCCTTAGAGCCCTTTTTGGGCCCATGCGAAAATTATGTCAGTTCCTACTCAAAAGAAAGACTAAGCCATAAGGGCAAGGGGCTTACCTTTTTCCGAAAGCGCTGGAGAAAATCTGGTCTCCTCCCTTCCACGTCTCGAGCCTGACTGCCTCTCTAAGAAAAAAAAAACTTTTTATCCTTGCCCCTTTTTCCATTTTGATTCGCTGCTCGCGCTAAAGTTTTTCATTGGTTGGCATTTTCGTTCTTCAAGCCCACGCACGTGATCTTGACCGCCCGCCTCCAATTTACCGTGTTGCCGAGAAAAAAAAGGAAACATTGTATATATATATATAGATTGAGAAACAAATTAATTTCTTTAAGAAATTAAATAATATATAGTCCGTGTATTATTAAAATTATTGATTTAAATTTTTACATGGTAAATTATTTTCTTTCTTTATTCTATTCCTAAATCTTTTTAAAAAATACTAATTTAACTGGGGCTACTATAAATATTCGACTTGTTAAGAGCATATAATTTATTAAAAATTTCCGGATATTAAATCGATGCTAAAATTTAATAATTTATTTTAGTCACCTCTATCTAAATATTAAATGAGGGGTATATATATACATATAGTACAACAGCTTCCAGCAAGGATGTCTCTGGATGTCACTGGTGTCTTCATCTCCACCAGGCATCAGCTCTCAGCATGGATGTCTGATGTCTTCATCTCCACCAGGCATCAGCTCTCAGCATGGATGTCTGGTGTCTTCATCTCCACCAGGCATCAGCTCTCAGCATGGATTTCTGGTGTCTTCAAGTGGCTAGGTTTCTGGGCCGAAAATAATCTATAAGTCTTCATGGGAGGGAAGCCATGTATCTAATTGATGTTGACACTATACATCTTTTGTTGGGTATGATTACAAAAACGTACCCCAACATAAAGAGCTAGTATATATTAATTATCATAATTTTCAACCCATAAATATGAAAAATGGTTTGTTTATTGTCTAATTTCATTCTCTCACTAATCTATATATTCAGCTACCTACAGGCAAAATTTATCAATGGTCTTGTTGGAGAAGGGTAACAATATAATAGAATCAGTAGGAAGTAGAATTTATCCCGGCGAATTTTGTTTAATAAATTTTGGTTAGGCAAACTTTCACTCGGGTAAATATATTCGCTAATTTAAAATAAATGTGTTTCAATTTTAAAAAATTAAAGAGAAAACAATACTGTTAACTTTTGAATAAATCGAAAAAAACGCTTTAAAATGTTGTTTTTAAAGTTTAAAATGTTGTCTTAAAATCACAAAATCTATATTACTTTAAATTAAAGCCAATACGTCTTAATAAAAATTTAAAAAAATATAAAATATCCAGACATAGTATAGCCACGCTTGATAGATTAAAACAGGAAGTAGGTGAATAGCGTGGTAAGTTTATTTATTCCGCACAACAAGCTTTCGGGCATCAGCTGCTCTTCATCAGGTACAATGCGTGATTAGAAAGAGTGAACCAATATTTATATGCAGTGAATTAGCATAAAAGAAAACTAACTAAGATCTACTTAAAAATTAATAAATTTACATATGGAACTAAAGATAAAAGTACGAAATTTCTGAAAAATAAACTAAAAATCTGTATAAGACGAATTAAAGGTAAAACACGGAAAAAGGATGGAAAGACGAGAAAACGAAAGTATCTAGGCATAATAAAGGAAAGGAGCAAAATAGGATATCAGTGGCCAAGTTTAGAAAAAACAGTATATTGAGGGGGGAGATCTATTTTTCTGTTAAAAGTAGGAATAGAGCTGGACACAAGAGCCTCAAGGACCAAACGTTGATATTTGTTCTTAACATCACTATATACTGGGATCGTGTTGCGTAAATTAAAAGAATGGTTAAATTCGTGGCTGTGTTGATATAGTAGTGACTTACGATCATGAGAACTAGTGGCAATGGTTCGGCCAGTTTCTCCGACATAGGATTGTGGGCAGTCATCACACGGGATTCTGTAGATGGCATTGGAGAAAGATTGGGGGCTGGGTTTAAAGGAGCTTTTTGTGAGGGGATGGAGTAAAGATGTGCCTAGGGAAGGTGATTTTTTATAAAACGTACGGATGTCGGAATTCGTAATAGAAAACGGAAGAACGCAAACATCTTTAAAGGGGAGTAATGGAACTGTCGTGATTTGGTGAATAAAAATGTCGATCAATAAAGTTGCGTGGGTAACCCGCGGATAAAAGGTGTAGGTAAACGGTCCGTTTCTCGATTCTACTAAATAAAGGAAGGGAGCAATGAGTAAAAACGCGCTTAGAAAGAGTTTTAACGGTGGTAATTTTATGGGAGACGGGAGCATGAGATAAAAAATGTAAGTAAGAAGGATTAAAACTGGCCTTACGAAAAACGGCTCCATCCTTTTTTTCCGTGTTTTACCTTCAATTCGTCTTATACAGATTTTTAGTTTATTTTTCAGAAATTTCGTACTTTTATCTTTAGTTCCATATGTAAATTTCTTAATTTTTAAGTAGATCTTAGTTAGTTTTCTTTTATGCTAATTCACTGCATATAAATATTGGTTCACTCTTTCTAATCACGCATTGTACCTGATGAAGGGCAGCTGATGCCCGAAAGCTTGTTGTGCGGAATAAAGAAACCTACCACGCTATTCACCTACTTCCTGTTTTAATAAAATATTCAATAAAATTTGTAAACCACTTATATTGATGAATACTTTCAAGTGCTTACAATTATTTTTAATTATACAAATACAGAAGTTCAAATGGGAATTTGAAATAATCTGAAAATTTCAACAATATTATATATATTTTTAATAAAATACAAAAATTATAAATTTCTGTGAAAAATATGATGATAACTTTCCTTAACATACTCGTGGTTTAATTTTGTAAACAAAAACATTAACTTTTGGGGATTTCAAGAACGAAACGATTATATAAACACATTTCAAATAGATAAATATTGTTTATAATTATTTAAATACAGGAATAATAATAAAATAATCAAATATGAGGCATAAAAGTAAAAAGTCGAAAAAGTAAGTATTTATTTTCCACCGAAACTATATGCATAAAAATCGGTAAACGATATTTATATTTATTCACAAAATCACATTATGCAGCGCGTTGAGCTCAAACTGAGTAATTGGTGCAAAAGCGCTGATATAAATACCTTAATCACATTTGTGAGGATTACAATAATACTTTGATTATATTTAAACTCGTCTTAGATTTTTCGGGTGAGTCCGCGACATTTGGCCCAATCTGAGATTAGCCTCTCATTGATCGTGATGTCACGGTGACGCGCTATGTAAACAAAGGCTATGATTGGTTCATTCTACGCGTTCACTGCCTCAACCGTTATAGATATCAATTCTCTCTCCCTGGTTAGCGAGGTTTTACTGTAAATGGTATTTTGCTTCACAAGACATACCCAGTGGCCATCAGCTATTTAAATGGCCATATTATAATAGAAATTGAAAAGTTTTTTAAAATTCTTTTGTCTGATGATGGTAATAATGCTGTTACCAAAATGTCAAACACTATTTGGATTAGGTCTTATTTTCTCGCATCTATAATCCAAATTGTGCTTTTCTTTTTTGATAGACTTCAATAGAAATTGACATAAGGTAATAAGACCAAATATTTGGATTTGATCTTATTACATTGTGTTTATAATCTATAATCCAAATTGTGCCTTATCATTATAAATTGACAAGTTTTACTTACTGTAGAAACCCACCTGTCTGATGTGCAGCTACGCAAAGAAGCTTCAACTCCAACAGACCAGAGCCAAAGAAGCAGAGCTGAATAAAGCACCGGATGTCTTCTCATCTGATTTCTACTTTGATGACATCGATGAGCATTTCATCAAGAAAACTCAGGTAATTTTATGGTATCTTTTATAAAATTTATATATAGTAGAACCTCCCTGTAAAAGACACCTAATTGCAGAACCAAAGTGTCCTTTATGGAGAAGTGTCCTCTTACCGGAGAGTTGCTAAATAGTAAAAATTGTAATTTTTCAGATGAAAACTGTCCTTTGTAGAGAGGTGTCCTTTCAAGGAAATTCTAATGTATATATTATATAGATACATGGATGGATCAATATAAATAGATATAAAATAAGGAAATACAGTCTAACAACTTTAATTCAACACCTTAAGGGATATAAGAGTTTTGTGTTGAATTAAAGCCGGTTAGATGATTTAATCACAACATTCTCTGATCAAGTAGACTATTTTTTTTATTTCTAATCTTATATTGAATAAATAATAATAAAATTCTAATTAAGAAATGGTGAAATTATTGATGGCATTGAAGTAATGTTGATTATTGGATAAGCAGGAGGTTTGTGGAGGTATGTGTTTTCTTTTTGAAGAAGGAGGTGATAATTTGAAATATACTCTTGAGTGAAAGTTGTTGTTTACACAGTGATAAATTTCTATCTCAAAATTGAAGCATTGAATTTTTTCAGAAGAATCAAAGCTGGCATAGAATATTCAGATGATGTACCTGGTGCCCTTGCTAAGGTCAGTGATGATGTGACCATCGCACGAGTTGACACAACAATAATAACATTGGCATTTGAGTTAGTTTTAATGAATTATGGCACAGTCCAAAAAACCAATACAAAAGATTTAAATAAAGAAAATTGCACAAAATGTGAGTGCCTCGGATACCCACAAAACCTAAGTTTAAAAAGAAAGGAAGGATGAGTAGTAGAAGATTATCTTCCTAAAGGTCAAATAATTGAGAACTAGAACAGTTGCCAGTTCTACAAACATGTCTAGATTGACAAACAGTTCTAGGCTTCTTATTAAAGTTTTAAATTTAACTAAATTATAGAGCTTTAACCAATATAACATATGATGGAAAATTCTAAGAATAATTAAATCTCAATGTGCCGCTAAAATTTTCCATCACATAATCAGATTAAGCCCCATATCCCTGTAATGCAATGATAGTATGCAAGTATAAAACTTTAACAAATCAAACACATGAAGGAAAATTCTAAGAATAATTAAATCTAAAAATCTCAATGTGCCGCTTGTTTTTGCAAAAAAAAAAGGTTATTTAAATATACAGTTAAACCTGTCTATAGCACCCCCTCTTGGGACTCACCAAAATAGGGTGCCAGGTCATAGACAGGTCACATTTAGTGTAAATTGTATCGTACTACGTATTTAAAATCGGGCGCTATAGAGAGGGAGGTGCTATTTAGAGGGGGCGCTATAGAGAGGTTTAACTGCACATCTAAAGAATTCTATATACAGTTACGAGCGTCATTCCTCATCAGTCGTCTCTGTCACCGTTTGCTTTTTTTTTTTTGGAATGGCGCCCTCCTATTGGTTGGCTACGATCACGCCACCTTTGCCCCCCCCCCCCCCCCCCCCCCCCCATCATGCCTCCCCCACTCGCTCTTTCGTTTTTGTAACTATTGTTTTGGAGCGGGTCGCTGATAAATGCATATGTTAGTTAATAACTAAATGGAATCCTCTCTTTCCTTTTCCCAGTATGAGACGCCTACGGAAGCCAAAAGTACATAGACAGATAAAGCACATAGGCTATAGTTATTAACTAATATATGCATTTATTTAAGGCGCCAATTTATAATTGTAACAAATAGTATTTGAATAAAAACATTCAATCGGGTAAAACACGGGCTGTTGCCCGGGCCATTCGGCTAGTAAATATATATGCCCAAGAGAGAAAATATGTTTTACTATTTTTTTTGTTGCTTATCCCTAGTACACGTGGTACTGGCCATAGTAATCACGGTGGGTAGAAGTTGGTGACTACTGTAAGTGTACCACATGTCTACAATGTTTTACTGTAATAATACATGTAAACACAAGATAATAAAACCAAACATAATAACTAAATAGTGTATGATGTAACAGCGCTGTTACTGAAATGTCATACACTATTTATATGGATTTGGTTTTATTATCTTGTGTTCCATATTGTGCCTTATCATTGTTAATTAAAATATACCACAACAGTGTATTCACTAAGAATATTATTTCAATTATATATTTGGTTATATACCCTAGAGAGTTCCACTAGAAGTGAATGTTGTGATGAAATCATCTAACTTACTTTAACACTTACTTCAATTCAACCAAAAGCTCTGATCCCTTGAGGTGTAGAATTAAAGAGGTTGGATTGTACATAGAATTTAACGAATAGATCTTGAACTACAGAGTCAGTCCTAAATTATAAATTAATATGACAATAATGGGCATCTCATAATTTGAGTTTTAATTGATATAAATAAACATGCAGTAACTGATGTTATTATTAATTGCATAGAATATTTTGTTACCTTATCACTCAACATGGCTGTGCTGTCTGATGCTCCCCTTTTATATTTACATATAAATTACATTTTTGCTAAAAGCATTTCAGCATAGAAATTTTATGATTTCCACTCACAATTAAATTGCATTTATTTTGAATGCTTTTGGGTTGTTTTAAAGAATGCATTCTTTTGATTAAAGTGCATAATTTTATGTGAATCGGAGCTCGTTATAAAAATGTTAAATTTAAAGATTTTATATATCCATATATAGAAAAGTATATAAGGAAAATATATGCAGATATATTTTAAAGAGAATAGTAGTATTTTAAAGATAAAATATTTATTTTCAATTTCAATTATGATAGAGAGAGAGGAACCTGAATTTTTAGATTTTTTCCCGATTTGGTCATGAATAATCGCTGAAGAAATAAGGTCCCAACTCCCAGCAGCTTCTGATTTGAAATTGTGTATCAGACACACATTCGTTTACATATAGAGGATATATCAATATTGCTGAAAAATCAACTTAGATTGGATCAAATTAGCAAGAACTTCCCGTATTTTGTAGAATTTTCACTTTTGCAAGGTAATAAGACCAAATCTAAATGCTGTTGCTGAAACGTCGCACACCATTTATTTATTTAGATTTGGTCTCATTACCTTGTAGTTCTAATCTATAATCCATGTGCCTTATATGTTTTCACTTTTAAAAATATCTTTTCTGACCCATGCCCACTGTAGAAAATTTCCATTTCAGAAATAAAATAAATAGTTGTGTAGTAATAAATATAGCTATAATATAAGAGTTGAGATTTATTGCATGCTAAGTAGAGGGGTCAGTAAAATGATGGTCTAAACCATTGGTTTTTGACTGCTATGACCTGGGATTAAATCCTGCTTTAGGTACTTTTTTCTATAAAATAAAAAAAAATTCTCCAATGGCCCTATTCTTGCAGAACTCCAACTCCACCAGCAAGTGCAAGTAACCAAATGGGGCTCTGGAAGAAAGTGCAAAAGTTAAACTGCTTTTCACATGTGTAAATATTTGGTGCACTTAGAGTAAAAGCAGTCACTTACTACCTCCACATGTACTAGGGATTGAGTAGACACAGCTGACCTTGCCTCAAGGTCAGCAGCTTTTGGCCTGTTTTTCCACTTTCATATCTTTAGAAAGTAGTCACTGAAAGCCAAATGAGGTGAATACAGGGAAGCTCTCTATAGAATCATTTGACGTCTTGTGTGCGCTTCTAACAGTCTGTTTGCTTGCAGGTTGACACCATTGATCACCCTCAACTCCAGGTAAGTTGGCTCTACTATCTGATCACAAGTTGGTCCTGTAGCTAGCTTGTACAGTACAGGCACATAACCTTAGAGGTTCTCAATCAACTGGCCCAGTCAAATCAGTTTTTCAGTCAAAATCCCATGTCACTAAATCATAAGAATATAACACAAAATTGAGTCAAGAAACTATGTCATAAAAATGCATTTTGTGCGCTGAGATAGTCCTACATTTATTTTTTATAAAGCCTGCCAGGAGAACCTCTTCTCTTCTGATCCATAATCCAATATGTAAATTGTTGAAACCATATTAAACTCTGAAGATGAGTTTCATTTAATTAGTGTAATCTCATGGCATCCCTGCTCTTTTACAGGAGTACATAAAATGAGTACATTATAGAAGGACAGAGATGCCCAAAAGCTTGTGATTAAATTATTAAAATCTCTCCAGAAACCTGTTGTTGGAGATTTAAATCAAGTATATTAAAAACTTGATGCCCATTCAATGAAGGAATCTAGATTGACAGCCAGTTAGTTTATTCCTCAAGTTAAATAATCTAGAGCCCATCACACATGCGACAGAGATTTCCTCAAGAGTATTTCAAACCTAAAAATTTAATCATTTTTATACTGCTCAAAATTTTCCTGTATAGAGGTTCAAGCCTGTCACAGATCCCAATAAATAAATAGAATAAAAAGCCTTATTTCATAAATACAAGTTTACAACATTCAATAATAGATCATATTCAAAAGTACGAACAGTCCATGTGTTAGCTGGTCTCTCATGGGAGGTTTTGTCAGTGACATGAAACGGTGACAATTTTAGTGTGATGACATGCGAGAAGAAGAGACATAAGGTAATAAGACCAAATAAATAAATAGTGTATCACAACACACTATTTATTTATTTATATTTGGTCTTGTATTTCTAATCTACAATCCAAATTGGGCCTTATCACAAGAGACACAGTAAGAGTTCTGCCGCAGGAAGAACAAGAGGAGGTCCTGCCACTTCCCCTCAGTGATGATGAGGAGGAAGAACAAGAGATGGACCAAAGTTCCAGTTCGGACGACTCTGATTCCAAACAGGATGAGGATGATCTCAAGTGCAAAAAGTACCTGGAGAGGTTCCCTAAGGAAGTAGAAAGTTCATCTGATGAGGAAGACAGAGGTTTGTATTGTTAATTTCTTCTCCACAATTTATACACTTGATTCTTGGGCAAATTTGAACAGGTGGATGTGCAGCA
This sequence comes from Cordylochernes scorpioides, assembly GCA_030710605.1. NCBI lineage: Eukaryota > Metazoa > Arthropoda > Arachnida > Pseudoscorpiones > Chernetidae > Cordylochernes > Cordylochernes scorpioides. The sequence continues at coordinate 41,672,384 of CP092871.1, forward strand.
CTATCCTGGGGACCCAACAAGGAGGTCTATTACAACGACAGGCAAGATGTCGGCCTTTCTGAGAGTAAGTCCCTCCTCACCCTGAATGTTTGCATTATGTAGCTGTTGTCTGATGCTGAAATAGCGGGATATGTGATCCACACCTATTGCTCTAAAAGTTGTTTTGTATCTTAGATGCGAATTAACATGTTGGGGTCTTTCTCAAAATATTGTTTATTTTTGCAGAAGAGCCTTTATACAGTAAACCTTGTTAAAACAAACCTGGGATATAGAGAAACTTTCCTTATAACAAACTCAAAATAATCCCCAATATTATTTTTGTTGTTGTTTCTTATCCCCATGTGCAAGGATTGCACAAATTCCATTAGTCCATGCTCTTCAAGCTGTTTCATGATAAGCAGCTGCCTCTCTCAAAGTGCTGTTTATTGCAAGCCAAAATGTTAATATTAGTGATAACCATATAGTGACCCATGGTGAACCAAAAGTTCAGTCCCATTGGGGTTTCTATAGTGAGGTTTTACAGTAATACAATAGAGAGAACCTCTCTCTAAAGGACACCTAGTTGCAAAGGAAAAGTGTCCTTGAGGAAGATTGGATTCTTTCCGGAAAGATGCTTAGAAGGAAAAATGGTAATTTAGGCAATTAAAACTGTCTTTTGTAGAGGTGTTCTCTAGTGGGAGTGTCCATTCATGGAGATGGTTGTATTGATGGGTGAATCTTCATGGAAATGTTTCTAAACATTATATATAAACTGTGCATGAAGCATTTTATATTTGAAAATTTAGTGATTATGGGATATATAGGATGCAGTAGGTAAATTGCAAAAACTATAAAGGAATTCCATTGTAAGTAAAAATCATTATTTTGAAATCAAAATTGGTGCAGTAGTTGTTATATAGTTTTTATTTATTCATAATGTGTAGTCTTTGTTATTAGCCACAAAACAGATTTAAAGTGAGTGCAAAAAGAAGCACCTTGTCCATTTGGGTCATCGCTGTGTGAACCACTTTCTTGACAGACTGGATGGTGTTGTGGGGAGTTGACATCTCTCTCAACCCATACATAGTAGTTGAAGGGATTGTAGTCTGGAAAGTTAGGAGAACAAATATCAGGACTCCAGCGGCTAGAGACATTAAGTGTTAACCATGCCTTTGTTTAGTTTGCCCTATGGCTTAGCATCTTGGTGGAAGACATACTTCCTTCCTGCAGCCACCATTTCCATCTAGGGTATCACAACAGTCTTGGACATTGGTGTCAGAGTTAATCCTGAGACCCTGATGGTAGACATCATATATATTGTATACATGTATATTGTTGGTTCATACCCAGCCATAGCCAGGATAGTACAAAGAGTGAGTTTGTGAATGGATGTAATTAAAGTTGTACAAACTGAAAGGAATTCAATATTTGGGACTTTCCTTCACCATCAGAAGGATTCTTGGCACCGTGGATGTCGCTCTTGTGAAGTGTCCCATATAATTATTTAATGTTTGAAAAATATATGCATACTATTTCAACCTCTCAATAACCTCTGTGCACAGGAATAAAGATGAGTGAGGAAGAATGTACTTTTGCCTCAATGGCTGAGATGCCCTTGCAAGTCAAATGTAACGACAACTTAATCCCATTATTTAGAAAGGTAAAGTCACCTCTTTGAGACAGGGTTTCTGAGATGTTAACATTTTTTGTGTTGGTTCTAGAGGACAGAAACGTGTATTAAGGATTTAGCCACATTAGAGGTAAGATTTTTCTCTCTTCTCTTTTAACCCCCCTCTCCCCATATTGCATTTAAGAATACAAAATTTAAACAGTACACTGGTCAAGAAAGCTCTAATTATAAAATATCAAAGCTCTAATTAAAGGAATCACCATTACTAGCCATCCTCCTTAGAGTAGGTTTATTTCTTGCATATCAAAACTACATTTGACAAATTTTTAAAAATGAATACAATTTACACTTATAGATGGAAATTTTGCCTGGAGGATATTGATCTACAAAGGTCATCTCTCCCATAAAGAGTAGATGGCATCTAACTTTGACGTCTATTTTGACGGGAGAGGTGACCTTAGTAGACCATTTTACACTTGTTAATATTATAATCCCTTCAGTAAAAATAAAAGACAATCTGCTGAGATGACTTTTATACCATGACGATACAAACACCAGTTAAAAACTCTTTAAATGGTTCCTTAAAAAATCATTCCACCATGTAAGAAATAATTTTTTAAATATTTTGTGGCTGTTAGCCTCAGGTGTGGGCTAGTAGGAAAGGATGTTTTGATTGTGTGTCTATACAGACAGACTGGAGAGACCATATAAAAACAAGGCTAAAAAATGTATCGTCATAGACTTTGTTTCGGTTGAAAGACTACTTGTTACTTACATATTTCCTGATAAGACCTCTAGGAGAGACCATGTCTCTAATGGGAGACTCTACTGTACCTCAGCTATTTATTGAATGGCAGGAACCCGAGGCTGAAGATGTTGTCCCAGTGTTACCCAAACCCCCCACCATCACTGTATCAAAGCCCTACACTGTTGAGGAGGCTCTTGAACTGGTGAGTAGATCAATGGAATCAACTTTGGTTGTTCACACACACACATTTTGGGAGAATTATACCTTCTCTATTTGTTTTATCTCTCAAAATGTCTTGTTACTCTATCTACTTCCCTCTTTGAAATGATAATACAGTAGAACTACCTCCATATAAAGGACACATAATTTCAGAGCCAAACTGTCCTTTAAAGAGAGGTGTCCTCTTAATTGAGATTTACTAAATAGTAAAAATGGTAATTTTTCAAATGAAAACTGTCCTTTATAGAGAGGTGTCTGCTAAAGGGAGGTTCAACTGTATTCTGTTGGCCATAACTCTCCCCATGTCTCACAATGATCCTTTCCTAAAGTCTGTTTTCTACCAATCTCCTGGTTAGACAGACCTATTTTATATTTTATTGATTTTTCTGTTATGTCTAACACAGCCAGCAAGATTGGTTTATTTAAGTTGAGATTTCAACACAGAGAAATTCATCAATAAGGCTACTATTTTGATCAAAATGACTTAACGAAAGTTGAAAAAAAAAAAATTATTGGTGGTTTTAGGGTCTTAACCTTTTAAAAATTAAATTTTAACTACCCACACACATAAGTTGAGAAAGGGCAAGAGACCCAAAAGCTCCCAATAAAATATATTTTCAAAATATTTGCAGTAATTCATTTGTATTTTGATCAACATAGTATAACCAACAATTTTCAAAACTTCAAATATGATCACTGTGGTATCTGTAAATAAAGGGCAGCTAAATTTTTTAAATGTTTCGGGGAAATTGAGAGGGCCCAGCTGGTGAACTCTCCCAGTGATGTTTCATCATTTTAATCTCTATTGGACAGATACATCACATGTAGCTTAGCCTTTCCTTTAAGATGCCCGGAATCCTACCTGGGAAAGGCCATTGCTTTTTATCAAACAGCTAGAGGAGCATGGAATTTGTGTAATCTTTACACAAGGAGATAAGAAACAACAACAAATTCTGAAATTTCAAAATTAGGGTGTAATTCCATGACTACCCACTTTTAGAACAAGTTTGTATAGATTTATCCTGATACAACTTCTTTGTAACTCAATGGTGGCTGTTACAGGTGAAAGACAAGCTGGACTTTGACCACAAAAGGTAGCTACAATTTTACAACTTCCTCCCTTTTTCATTTTCCCTGTATAAAAAATATGGTGTGCTATGAATAAATAATCATATCTTGACTGCCCCAATTAGCATATTGGATAGCAAAGCACTTAATATCAACATTTAGAATATAATCCTTTGCTAGCAACTTTAGATAGTACAAATGTGATATTGTACTGGGATAAGGTGCATAAATTATGAAAAGGGCTTACAGCTTGCACCATGCTGATGAGGGCCAACAGCCCGAAATGTGTCCGTGGTTAGCTTTTCTTGATTAATCAAGAATGGGTATTTGGCCAATTCTGGAATAAGTAAAAATCAATGAGAATAGTTGATATTTATTCTGATAGATGGTGCAAGCCATCAGCAACTTTCAGTTGCCCAATAAGGAGATGCCTTTTTCATAATTGATTTAGAAGTTTATTCCAGTTCATTGGCCCAAAACACATCCGTAGTTAGCTTTTTTTGATTAATCGAAAAAGGGTTATTTGACCAATTCTGGAATAATTAAAAATCAATGATTCATTGATATTTATTCCAACAGAAGCCATCAGCAACTTTCAGTTGGCTAGAAGTAGTACATCTGGGTCTCCGTGTTGAAGGGCATGCAAGCCCGGAGACTCGAGAAACAAAATAATTGTAAAAAGAAACCAAACCCTAGATTTCTTATTGATTTAGTAAAAAAAAAAGATATGTTCTATCCATCTTTTCTAAATTGATTTGCTTGTAAAGATAATTGACCATTGTGTTATGTTTGCAGCCATGAAGAGAACTTAAGGCTGGTAAGTAATTCTTGCTCTAAATCACCTTGTGTTCCCCCATCAGTCCCTTGTGGGTCTCATTAAATCAGACCCCGACATCTAGTTGAGAAGTGATATAACAAAACTGTTAACATGAGATATAAGAAATGAAAGCATCAAAACACGAATGTTTCTTTCAAATGTAAAAACAAATTTCTACTGTCCTTACTGCGATGAAAAAATATTGGAAGGGCTTGGTTCATTGTGGTGAACCCTCCCAGCGGTTTAGTCAATTTTTAATCTATCAGACCGCTTCTTTAAGGCTCTAATACTGTATTGGTTCATTCTGCTTTTATATGCTGCAAATGAGTGGAATCTCAGAAATGGTTTTCAAGAAACTATGGACATAAGCTTTTAGGACAGCATGAAATTATTATGAAAATATGAGATGTATGTCGTGTATTATAGAAAATAAACTATTTTTATTACCTCCTCCTGTTTATTTTACCATTGCAGTTAGAGCAGTAGAAAATTATTTTGTGTTTCTTTTATATTTTTATTGCAAGCTCAAACTTTAGGGCATTATTCTCTTCTGCAGGAGTAAAAAATGGACACGGATTAAACAGCGTTTCATTATTATTAAAAAACATTTTTTTTATTATCCCTAGTACACTGGGTATAGGCCATGATATTCATGGTGGGTAAGAATTTAGCGACTGCTTTTACTGTAAGTGCACTACATGTCTACACATGTGAAAAGCAGTTTGACTTTTGTACTTAAAAATGTGCCAGAGCCCCGTTTGGTTACTTGCATTCACTGATGGGGTTAGACTTTTAAAAGAATCAGGGGCCATTGGAGCATTTTTTTTTTTTTTATTAGAAAAAAGTGCCCTATGCGGGATTTGATCGGATGGGTCATAGCAATGGAAGACCAATGGTTTAGACCACCCTTCTACCGACCCCCTTTTTTCATTATTGTACTCCTGTAGAAGAGCAATAATCCCTGAAAGTTTGAGATTGTAATAATATAAACTCACATCTCCAGAAACCTGTTGCCTTATTTAATTCCTGTACAGGAGACTTACACTAATCTTTACACAAGGGGATAAGAAACAACAACAACAACAACAGGAGACTCACATCTATTGTATAGAGAATTACTAGATGTAGAGGTTCACTAAATCAACTTGAGAGTTGCTTGTGTATGTTTACAATTCACCCTGGTTGTTGTTGTCACGTCCGATGAAGAGCCTCAGATGTCCCCATGCATCTCTTTCACAGCAGTCGCAATGTCCTCTATCTTAGGTGTGTAAAGCTGCTTCATTGGAAAATGGGTGCTGTTGCCACGTTAGTCACCTTGGACCAGAATTAGGTCAAATATTCCAAGGGTCCAGGGGTGTGGTCGGACTTCTCTCCCTCATCCACTCTGGTGTGTCTACAGATTGTGAAGAACCTCCCCAGGGGCTGCAAGCTCAAAGGCTACGAGTAAGTATTACTTTTTGACATGTAGAGGGTGGATTCCTGAAATTAGATATCCACATTGTGTGACATTATATTTCTTGATGAAGAGGTAATAAGACCAAATAAATAGCGTGTGACAGTAACAACGTTGTTACTGAAACATCACATACTATTTATTTATTTGGGTTTGGTCTTCTAGTTATCCCCAGTACATGTGGTACAGGCCATGATAATCATAGTGGGTAGTTAGCGACTGCCTTTACTGTAAGTGCACCATGTATATGTTGAAAGCGCAGTTCAACTTTTGCTCTTACAAATTTGCCAGAACCCTGCTTGGTTATTTGCACTCGCTGGTGAGATTGGACTTTTGCAACGGGGACCATTGGAGCATTTTTTTTTTTTAATTATAAAAAATGCCCAATGCAGATTCGATCCCGGGTCGTAGTGGTCGAAAACCAACGGTTTAGACCACCCTTCCACTGACCCCCTTTTGGTGTTATTACCTTGTTTGAATATTCCAAATCATTCCTTGATGAAAGTTTTACAACCTGTGGCTCCTCTGTTGACCTATGTTTTGTTGTGTGTTGCCAGGTTTTATATTCCCCTCAAGAAGGTAATTATTATCCTAATTAACAATCTATAACAATTTTTTAAGCAAAAAAAGGATATCCTCTTATTGTGTAACTGATAATTGGATACAATCCTATTGGTAAATATTCAAATACTAGCGGTTAAAATGTGTATGTATTTATTCAAAATCATGGAAACATAAAAAAGGTTTAATAATTTAACCTCTTATTATATTATTATCTCTAGTACACATGGTATAGGCCATGTTAATCATGGTGGGTAGTTAGCGACTTTTTTTACTCAAAGTTCATCACATGTCCACACATGTGAAAAGCAGTTCAACTTTTGCACTTACAAATATGCCAGAGCCTCATTTGGTTACTTGCACTTGCTGGCTGGGTTGGACTTTTGCAAGAATAGAGGTCTATTGGAGAATTTGAAATTTTTTTTTATTAGAAAAAAAAAATGCTTAATGCGGGATACGATCCCGGGTCATAGCGGTAAAAAACCAAGGGTTTAGACCACCCTTCCACCGACCCTCTTTATTCATCACTATAAAAAATATAAACCGATAAGAAAGAAGAAAAGAAATATAAACTATTTTTGAGGCGTATGATTCTTTTTTTTTTGCTTATCCCTAGTACACGTGGTACAGGCCATGATAATCATGGTGGGTAGTTAGCGACTGCTTTTTACTGTAAGCGCACCACATGTCTACACATGTGAAAGCAGTTCAACTTTGCACTTACAAATGTGCCAGAGCCCCGTTTGGTTACTTTGCACTTTCTGGTGGGGTTGGACTTTTGCAAGAATCGCGGGGCCGTTGAAAGATTTTTTTTTTTTTTTAAACAGAAAAAAGTTGCCAATGCGGGAATCGAACCCGGGTCGTAGCGGTCGAAAACCAAACGGTTTAACCAGCCTTCAACCGACCCCCCCATGATTCTTTTTGAATTCAAATAATTTGGGATTCTCCGCTAGGTGGCCAACGGATGCGCAGCAAGAATCGTCAGCTCCAGCTAAGTATTTTCTATCTTTGTATTTTTATCTTTTTTTCTAACTTTAATACTTAAACACTTGAAGTAAACTAAGATAGCAACTTAAATTAACTTTGAAAATAGGAATAGGGGAAATAAATGATGAAATTTACTATAATTTTGATATTACTTAATCTATACTTGATTAAGAAAAGGCTATGCCCGACTTATAACTATGCAAATTGTGTCAGTAACGATAAATATGCAAATCGGACTATTGAAATTGATCTAACTTACATCAAAAATACAATTACTAAGATAGATACTTGTTCTAGAAAATATAATCTTAGACGAATAATATATATTCTCCTACTTATCTCGGGTATTGAACAAAATCCTGGACCTAAATACACTAAGCAGACAACACTTGATTCCAGCCCGGATAAGAATATCCGAGAACTAATTGTTGCCCTCTCTGAAAAGATGGATGATTGGCCTGGTAAACTAGAGGCAAAGTTATCTTGTGTTGAACAAGGAATAGAAAAATTGGATCGTCGCATACAACAGTTAGAAACAATGATGGATAACACTGCGAAATCAGTCTCGATGAACTCGGAGAAAATACGAGAAATGGATGCTCGAATAGAATTCTTAGAAATGAAAACGAGAGAAAATAACCTAATTTTCCATGGAGTAGAAGGAAATGAGGGTGAGGATCCCGAAGAGTCCTACTCCACTATAAAACAGATAATTGCCGACAAGATGCAGATACCGGAGAAAATTAACATCTTACAATGCCGTCGGCTGTCCAAAAGGGCTAGGGCTCCACTCCTTGTTAGCATTCCTGACCACAATGAAAGAATAAAACTATTTAAGAATGCATTTAAGCTTAGAAACTTTAAAATATACATAAGTAAAGACTACACTCTTGGGATCAGAGAACAACGTAGAATATTGATAGCCAAAAGAAAAGAACTTTTAACAAGTGGAACTTTTGCGAAATTAAGAGACAACAAGTTGATTGTCGCAGGCATAAAGTACCAAGTCGTAAATGGAAAAATTGTCAGTCCAAATGGGGCTGAATTATAGCAGATAAACAAAAATAATCTAGAGAAAAAATGTAAATATTTAAAAATAAATAAATCTAACCAACATATACCTTTTGATGGAAATCAAAACAAAACCTGTCCACCCAATAAAACACTTGAACCTAATATAAACTTTACAATTACACACCCACGAATCGATGTTGACAGCTCAGAAACTTTACAGCCATTGCAAAATAAAATACATACAAATAAATGTTCACAAAAAAGTTCTGAGAACAAAAAGATAAAAGATTTCACTATAAAAGCTAAAAAACCTTATACATGTAATTCTAATTACTTGAAATCTACTAAATGTAAAAATTCTATTGACATTTTATACTGGAACATAAATGGATACATGAGAGCTAGTTCATTGTTTGATCTTCTCGATTATGTAAAACATTACCATATTTTTGCACTGGCAGAAACTTGGCTCGACCGCAATATACAAGTTGACATACATGAATTTACTATCTATGAATCGCTGGCTACAAGATGCTGCAAGACTGGAAGACCGTCTGGTGGAATACTGGTTGGAATCAGTAAAATGCTCGCAAATTATATTTACAAAATAGTAATTGAGTCTAACTGGATTTCAATTTGTTTTAAACAAACCTCTGTATGTAAACTATGTATACTAGTCGCATATTTACCACCTGGTGATACTTTTAAACTCAACTTAAACAAACTATTTAGGTTTATTGAGGAAAGATTATTATGTGGCTATGAAATAATGCTGGCGGATGACCTTAACATTCGAACGGGATCTATGGGCGGTTTTCACAATGTATTTGCGCTCTCTTCAAATATTTTCTCACAGCGTAATTCCAGTGATAAGATGATCTCGCCAAATGCAACCCATTTTGTTGAGTTCCTAGACAATAGTTTACTGACAATATTAAATGGCAGATCGATGGCAGATCAAAATGGCAATTTTACTTACATCTCAGACCGTGGCTCTTCGGTCTTGGATTACTTTGTGGTGACCCCCTTGCTTTTGGATCTAATTGAGAACTTCCAAGTCGAATGCTCTCCATACTCGGACCATCTCCCTATCACCTTGTCTGCCCTTATAGTGCCCGGTTCTGATCACAGAATTACTTCATTACAGTCAATGGTGAATTACTCGAGACATACAAATCCAACACCTTTAACAAGTTATAGATGGACACATGAGAACTCGCAGTTTTTCTCGCAGGCACTAAATGAAATACACCTGAATTGGAATCACTCAATAGATAGTACAATGAGGCTTTTAACTGATAAAATCATTGATACTATGGGCAAAGCGGGGATGCAGAGAAGATCTAAAACATCGAACCCAAATTCAAAGCCCTGGTTTGATCGAGAATGTTATCTAACAAAAAAGAATACTAAATCCCATCTTAAAATCTACATGAAATCAAAAAAAGAAACAGACCGTGTTAACTATATTTCAAAAAAGAAATTCTATGCTGCATTAATTAGAAATAAAAAGAAAAAATACTACCAATCACTGCATGTAAATTTATCAAGCAATACTCATGACTCTAAAAACTTTTGGAAAACAATAAGCATTTATAAAAAAAGAAGTTTCATTCAAGAAAACATTTTGCTTCAAGAATGGCACCAATTTTACGACAAACTACTCTCATCTGAAACATCAAAAGAATATATCCTTCCTATGTTAAACACGCTTTCAGTGGATACAGGCTTATTGGCGGAAATTACAACGAAGGGGATAACAGAAGAAATTTTGCGTTTAAAGAACTGTAAGGCAGCTGGAATCGACGAGGTACCGAACGAAGCAATTAAGCTCCTTCCCCACAGTTACTGTTACTAAAGGATCTATACAACAGAATACTAAGATCAGCTGTATTCCCATCCTCCTTCTCAAAGTCTATTATTCATCCGATTTTTAAAAATGGCGATTCTGATAATCCATCCAACTACCGCGGAATCTCACTGCTGAGCAATTTCGCGAAACTATTTATAGCAATACTTAGGTCCCGCCTAGTCAAATAGATTGAAACTAATGATATTATCCCAGAGAATCAGGCGGGCTTTAGATCTGCTCACTCATGTCAAGATCATATTTTCATATTGACATCTGTAATCCAACTTGCCCTAAGGAAGAAAAGAGGTAAATGTTACTCCTTCTTCGTAGACTTAAAAAAAGCTTTTGACACGGTTCCTCACGCATTGCTATGGACAAAACTAGTCAAAATAGGACTGAATCACCGATTTGTCAACTTAATTAAATGTTATTATGAAGACATGACCGCTGCGGTTCGTTGGAACAATTCTATCACTGAATTCATTGAAATTCGTTCGGGGTGCTCCAAGGTGACCCACTATCCCCATGCCTATTCCTACTCTTTATTAATGATTTGATTAAAATATTTGATGACTCGGGGTTGTCAGGAATATACTTACCCAATTTCGGAAACATACACCTCCTCCTATATGCCGACGATATTGTTTTGATTGGTGATTCTAAAATAAACCTTCAATTGAAAATCAATATACTGAAAACCTATCTAGAAACTAACTTACTAACTCTGAATGAAAACAAGTCAAGAATAATGGTTTTCCGTAATGGAGGAAAGGTGGCGCGTTCAGAAAGATGGTATTGGGGTCAAAGTCCTTCAAGTGTTACATCAAAATATACGTACCTGGGCTACCCGCTAACCCCTTCGATTTCTTCCACTCAAGTTGCCTTAAATTATAGAGGCAGGACCATGGCCGCGATGGGTGCTGTGGGGGAGATTATTTTGAAGTCCAAGCTCAAATCCTTCCAAGCAAGTATGAGATTGTTGGATTCTATGATCTTGACAGTCCTACTCTATGCGGCTCCAATCTGGGCACATGATCAGGCCTTAATCTTAGATAGAATCCAGGACACCTTTCTCAGACGTTTTCTGTGCCTTCCAAGCTATACTCCGGGCTATATTTTGAGGGCTGAAACAGGAAGAAACTCTTGATATCACAGTGAAAAAACTAACTTTAAAATTCTGGACTAGAATTCTGAAAATGGACGGCAGCAGGCTACCTTCAATTTGTTTGGCACATTTGTGGGACATTTCAATTTCTTCAAAACAGAATATCGGACTGGTAAAAAGTATAACAGAGCTACTTAATAACACCGGCTTCTCATGGCTTGTTGGATGTACAGACTTCAATGTTCTACAAAGATACATCCCCCTAATTATTAGAACGGCAACCGATCAGTCCTTGCAGCTGGATTATGTAAGAATAAGAAAATCAATACTCTACTCTCACTATAAATACTTTCATTCATCACCTACAATGGAATGCTATCTGAATGACAATATCCCCCTAACCTTAAAGAGAATCATTGTACAAGTAAGAAGCCTTTTTGTAGTACAGAGAATTAATCATGTTTCACTATTGAAAACTAAGACCATAAAATGCACCTTATGCAACGGTGAATTTAGTCTCGATTTTCCACACTACATGTTCTACTGTACGGCAATGGAAGAAGAAAGAAATTCTTCGTCAAGAGACCGGCTATAATAGCAATTCGCCCTATGTTTTAATGGCAAAAGTCGTAAAATCCAGACCCTTTGCATTCGCTTTTTATAAATACTGGAAATCAGCCCAATCAAAATATTTAGCACAGACACCGGATCCAACTCGATAATTGGTCGAGGTCAATACCCAATATTTGTATATAACTACGATGCTAATTTGTTATTTATTTTGTCCTACAGAGAGAATCCTGTATGGCACGTGTGCCCAATAAAGGCTATTGTTGTTGGATTCAAATAATTTCTGCTGTCCTTACTGCAATGATAAAATAATGGTTTTTCTGATTGCAGTAAGGGCAGTAAAAATAGTTTTATTCTAAAATATAAAAATAATCATGTTTTAAAGATAGTTTTATTTCTCATAACAGATAGTGCGCCTAATGCACTATATTCATCCCTATATAAATATTATCTCTTTATACAGTAGAACCTCCCTGTAAAGGACACCTAATTGCAGAGCCAAAGTGTCCTTTAGGGAGAGGTGTCCTCTTGCTGGAGAGTTGCTAAATAGTAAAAATGGTAATTTTTCAAAAGAAAACTGTAGAAAGGTGTCCGCTAAAGGGAGGTTCTACTGTATATAAAATTCATCTATATACAGTAGAACCTCCTCGTTAAATCGACCATGTGTATATGTCCCGGCTAGAGCCTATCAAATAACAAATGTTAACTCCACCAAACAATAATTCAACACCATCAATAATTTGATCAATTTTTAAAATCAAATATTAACAACATTAAAATAATAATTACACATTCTTGTGTCAATACAAATTTATTTCTAAAAATAACAATATGTTGGCATGCAGGGCATAGCGGTCGTAGTTAGCATATGCGCATCATGTTTAAAGGTTTTACAATGCGTCGCAAAAATTGGTGCCAAAGGGGTGTGATTTTTGTTTACTCCTGAATGATTTAGGCCTAACTTAAGCTGCTGCTAATTATCGGCAAACAGTGAGAGTCTTAGAGATTAACATGTAGAGTAAGATTTTAAAATATCCTACAAAAGAGGAAAGACATACATGCCTTTTAAAGATTGATCAGCTAGAATGTACATTGAATAGGGTTCTAGCCTAAAATAAACAACTATAAAAGGTTATCTCCTAGAAATAAATCCACTAGCAGTAAATGTTGTGATGCAATCATCTAGCTAACTTTAACATTTACTTTAATTCAACCAGAAAGAGCTTTGATCCTTTACTGTCGAATTGAAGAGGTTAGACCATATATTTGTTCCTCAGATGCTTTATCAATATTTGACTAATCTGTTGCTAATTGGTAAAAATGGTAATTTAGGAGATATAAACTGTAGAGAGGTGTCATGGAGGTTCTACTGTGTGTGATTATTGTGACTTGGGTTACTTACTTAGATGTAACATTGAGATGTTCCAGAAAATGGAGGACTACCTCGCCAATCGAAAGGCTAAGAAAGCTTCAGAAGTAAGTAGCAGATTTTACACTGAAATTATGTTCTATACACAAAATGTCTGGAGAATGATCTTAAAGTTTTAAAGAAGTTTGAACTCGAGTGTGATCTGTTGTGTACATTTGCTTGTCATTATTTGCTCTACATTCTTGAACTGTAAGCCCTCCCGCAATTGTTGTTGTGTCCAATGAAGAACCTCAGATGTCTCCATGCATCTCTATCACAGCAGTCGCAATATCCTTTATCTTGGGTGTGTTTTGCTCTTCATTGGAAAATGGTGCCATTGCCACTTTAGTCACCTTGGACCAGAATTTGGTCAAATATTCCAAGGGTCTAGGGGGAACTGGTGTGGTCGGACTTCTCCTTCCTCCTGCAATTGTAGATAATACATTTTGGGCAAATGCAAACAGATGAGCTTTTGATGTGTGAAGAATTACCTTCAATTTCTTTATAATAGCTTGAAAAGTGAGCAATTCTTAGGAACCCTCGACCTTTCAAAATGTTGACTGAAGAATATCATAGAAGTTTTGACCCAATATGTAGTAAATTTAGATGTTACAGCATCAATGGTCTTTGAAAAAAATTGAAAGTGTGGTGCAAGGAAAAACTGTAGAGTTTTAAAATATGTATCGAAAAAAGAAGATGGTGACCTAGTTATTATTTATGTTTCACTAAAATAAATAAGTGGTTTTATTTAAAATTCTTAAAAAAGCTATGTATCTCCTCTATTATGATAAAATGTTTGCTTCCAAGTAAGAGCTCACTGCCCTACACATACAATAAAAATAACTTATAAGACTGTCATGGTTAAGAAATCCATCATCTTTACTCAAAAACTAAAATTTAATACTTATTCATTTTTTCTATTATCCCATTGTATAATTATACAAGGTCATGGAGCCTATAGTCCACAAGTCTCCATGATTGGTAAAAAGAGCTGCTGTCGTTGGCTGGCTATCCAGGGAGTGACAGTCAGACTTTGTCCCTATCTTACTTATTTCTATCTATGGACAGTTTTATAGAAATTGGTTTATTACACACTCAGCTCTTCTCAAACAACTACTCCATATTTCAAGCTAGCCCAATTTCTTTGTAAAAAAAGAAACATAGTTATATCTGTGAAAAATAGTACAAAAGTGGAATTAGGCGGATAAATTAAGTGAAAGGCATCTCCTGAACATGCAACTAAAGGTTGCTGATGGCTTGTGCCATCTGTCGGAATAAATTAGTTGATATATATGATAAGGCACAATTTGGATTATAGATTAGAGCTACAAATTATTAATACCAAATCCAAACCCACTATTAATTTATTTGGATTTGGTCTTGAAATACTTTATAATTGTTGTTGTTTCTTATCCTCTTGTGTAAAGAATACATGAGTTCATGCTCCTCGAGCTGTTTTATGATAAGCAGCGGCCTCTCCCAAAGGTCCTGTTTAGTGCATCTAATGCAAGCCAAAATGTGTTCTGGAGCTGCAGGTGCCAAGCTACATTTTGGGCAGGTGGGGTAGATTTTGTTGTTGTTTTCTATCTTCAATGGCTTGAGATGGCCTGTTCTAAATCTTGTTAGTTGTCTTTGATGCTGTCTATTCCATACCTTGTAGTTGATAATTATTCTGACAGGTGGCATAAGCCATCAGTGACTTTTAGCTGCACGATCAGGAGATGGCTTTCTTCCTAATAGTTCTATCTGTTTTAAGGGGTGTTGTAATTCTGTGTGTAAGTTCCTGTGTTGATGTTTGCAGCAGCGGGCAAACCTGGATCAGGTGCCAGTGGAACCTGTCTCAGGGGATGAAGAGATGGAAGAAGAAGATGATGATATTGATGAGGAGATTGAATCCAGGTAAGTTCTTTTTTTTTTTTTTTTGTAATTACAGTAGAACCTCCATTAGAGGACACTCGCACTAGAGAGAGACCTCTCTACAAAGGACAGTTTTCATTTGTAAAATTATCATTTTTACTATTTAGCAACTCTCCTGTAAGAGGACACCTCTCCCTAAAGGACACTTTGACTCTGCAATTAGGTGACCTTTACAGGGAGGTTCTACTGTATTTCTAGCAAACATAATACCTGCCAAAAATTGGTGGGCAAGCAGAGATAAACCTCACTAAATATACAAATTAGTAAACAATATTTGGAGAAATAAAATAGCTTAAAAAAGAGATTTAAATATGTAATTTTAAAAAATAATGCTTCTCTCTATATCATTTGATTAGTATCCCTGTATGGATGTGAAGATTGTACATTAGATAAAGAACTAACTAGACAACTATTTTGACATCAATTGTACTAGAAAAATTCATATGAAAGTCAAATGGACAGGAATTATGAGAAACAAAAGAAATTTGGAGGTGATTTAAAGAAGAAAATATTATGTTCTAAATTTAAATAATCAAAAACACAAGGTAATAAGATACCAAATAAATAAATAGTGTGTGGCGTTTCAGTAACAGCATTGTTACGGAAATGTTACACATTATTTTTTCATTTGGATTTGGTGTCTTATTACCTATGTGTCTAATCTATACATACTTTTTATTTATTTATTTGGATTTGGTCTTATTACCTTGTGTGTCTAAATGGTCATTTGCAGGACATGCATGTACTCCAGAGATCATTGGGAGATTGTCTAATGACAATACTGGATGGGATACATGTTGAATGAAGTAGATCGAGGAGAGGATTGGTGTGATAACATATTGTGTTTCCAGGACCGAGGATCAACAGGAGCAGCTTGCCAAGAAAGGACGGGGCCCTCTCCCATATGAGGTAGGTGGTACCTTCTCTTCTGTATGCTTGATGAGAGAGTGGAAGATGTAGATGATAGAATGGAAGAGATATTGATGATAAAATGGAAGGTAGATATAAGGGTGACCCTACTGTGTGCCTGCCCCAGATCGCCAAGAACGTAGGCATCAAGATCTACCGCAAGAAGGAGAACAGGAACCCCCGTGTGCACAACAAGAACAAGTACCGCAGAGCCCTCATCAAGAGGAAGAGCAAGGTGAGTAACTCACAATGTTGGATATAGATACACTTGGTGGAAACACTTCACCTATGCTTACAAGTTTTGCTAATTATCAACTGTCAAAACAGATTTTATTATTATCCATAGTACACATGGTACAGGTCATGATAATAATTTTCGTTTAAGGAAAGTGATGATAGTCATCATTAGGTGCTCCATAGTTATAATAACCATTGTCAATGGTCACATTTGACCAGAATCCTTGTTTTATTTACCAGGCACATATCACTTGTAATCATTATTGTCAACTCTGATACAACCTTCATGGAATACCATTACATCTTGTTCTGAATAACTATCTTCCAAATCATTATTTTATCATACTAATCCTGTCTAATATGGTCTATTGCCTATATCTCCCATTGGTACTTTAGATTCTATTGATACTTGGATACATTTCCTTCATTTAGAAAGCTATATATTGATGAGAGACGGGGATGTAATGCTCAGTTGGTTTATTTGGTCCTATGTGATGGGCTATGATCACCAAGGCACAGCCCAATGCTGGGCTCGTGGTCCGGTCCAGGAAGGTCGTTAAGTTCTGGGTCTCACGGGGCCGGTTGTAGGAGCTGTGGCTGGACATTTCTCAATCACCGGGTCAAGATCTAAACATTAACTGGCACATTGTATTTAACACATTGCCGCGGAATGGTGGTCAAATGTGCCGTTTCTCTCTGATAAACCTAAATAAAAATAATTTTTAACGGTCACAGGTCGGCTACTGGTTGATACACATAAATACCCTCCATTGAATCTTCTCCAGCATCTTTGTTTGCCATCCCTTCTGTCCATTTGATCTTTGAAATTCTTCTGTCACGCCAGATGTTCAGAGAGATCATTTTCTGCTCCACTTCTTTAGTTGATTGTTTTTTTTTTTTTTGCTTATCCCTAGTACACGTGGTACAGGCCATGATAATCATGGTAGGTAGAAGTAGGCGACTGCTTTTACTGTAAGTGCACCACATGTCTACACATGTGAATAGCAGTTTGACTTTGCACTTACAAATTAGTTATTGTACTGTGTGCTTATACCATTGATTGTGTTTAGGTCCCCAACATGCGGCCGATGCCCACCAAATACACCGGAGAGAAGTTTGGCATTAACCCATTGATCATCAGAAGTCGAACTTTTAAATAATCCCATTGTAAATGGAATTACTTGTATAATTTGTTTGTTTTTGTAAATACACAAGGTAATAAGACCAAGTAAATTATATCTTATTACCATGTGTTTTTAATCTAAATTGTGTGTACCTAATTATTTTGTATAAATAAATACAAAATTCTCAACTATTTTTATAAATTCTTTGTCTGTGTGTTGGTATTATTTGCAGAATTTCCTACTCTGTTGTCATTGAACAAGATTAAGTAAAGTAAAGTCTTGTTTATACAAAATGGGCCAGAAAAGATGGTACATTTTAAAATTTGAATAACTCTTATTATAAATAATTAGTTAAGAAAGAAAGGGGCATCTCATTATCCTGAAAGTTGCTGATGGCTTGCACTATCTATCAGTATAAACTATTTGTTGATTTTTAGTTATCCTAGAATTAGCCAAATACCCATTCTTGATTAATCATTAAAAGCTAACCATATACGCTTTTCAGACTTTGGCCCTCGTCAGCCCTTTTACCAATAGATGCCATCAGAAAATTTCAGTTGCACGATAAGGAGATGCCTTTTTTTAATTTATGCACCTTATCCCAGTACAATATCACATTTCTACTTTTTTTTCATAAATAAGACAGGTCTAAAAAAAAACTTTTTTTTTTTGCCGGAGAAAACCTGATGTTGATTCTAATGTAATTTTTATGCTGAAATCAAAAATGAAATCAGAAGTTTTCCATCACCCATAGTTCTTGCAGGATAACCATTTTTTCTATAAATTGGTATATACAGTAATAATGCAGATAATGTTACGTAAGCATTTTTTAAAGTAAACATCATTACATTAGCTAGCGCTTTATTTTTGACAAGAAGAGTTTATATGTGGAGCCAAAAGCTTTATCTTATTTGTTATTAATTAAATTTTGCTCTTTAAGAATCATAAATATTAATTTAAATAACAAATTATTGAATTTTTAATTGTTGTTGTTTCTTATCCCCTTGTGTAAAGATTACACGAATTCCATGAGTTCATGCTCCTCGAGCTGTTTTATGATGAGCAGCGGCCTCTCCTAAAGGTCCTGTTTAGTGCATCTAATGCAAGCCAAAATGTGTTCTGGAGCTGCAGGTACCAAACTACATTTTGGGCAAGTGGGATAAATTTTGTTATTATTTTTTATCTTCAATGGCTTGAGATGGCCTGTTCTAAATCTTGTTAGTGTTGTTTGATGCTGTCTAGTTCTGATGTTCAGAGCTCCTCCTGGGTTCACTCCACTGTACCAACTGTGCTTAGGTGGGATCCTCCAGTTCTTGTTTGTTTTGGCTATTGTTTCTATTTCTTTAAAAGTAAGTTTATTTTTCTGTGGCAAGGGTTCCTTTGTGCCTTTTTTCGCTAGAACATCAGCAGCTTCATTGCCTTCAATGCCAACGTGTGAGGGTATCCATTGAAGGTGAATTTTTGAGGTTTTTGAGAGTTTTTGGAGATAACCAATTATGTTCCTGCTTACTTTGTCTCTGAGTTCCCCTGTGTGACTCAAGTGTTGTATGGCACTTCTACTATCAGTAAGAATCCAGATATCTTGATAATTAGTATTTCTGATGGATTTTAAGGCTTCATAGATGGCTATAAGTTCTGATCTGAAGACTGAGCAAAAATCTGGGTTTCTTCTGTTCATTTTCTCAATGCCATTTGTGGTTTTGATGAGACAGCCACTGCCAGTGTGTCCTAGCTCATCTCTGCTACCATCGGTATAGATAGTTATTGCATTTTTAGGAATGTTATTAATTATTTCTAATGATAATTGTTTTAAGTATTCTGGATTTTGGTATTGTTTGTTGGTGGGTTCATTTAAAGTGGCATTAAAAATAACATTTTGTAGTGGTTTGCATGGAGAAATTTTTTCTGCTAAATAATTTTTCTCCACTTTATATTTTAAAAATTCATTTCTTTTGGCCAGGTGTAGAGGGCCTTCTTTTTTGAGTCTTAAATTGGATTCCCAATTAAGTATGTACTTGGAAGTTCTGTGTTTGTTTCCATAACTCTTGATTTTGTTTATATATTTTGGCAGATTGTAGTTTCTTCTATCCTTTAAGGGCATAATGTCTGCCTCGTAAAGTACAATATCATTAGGGCAGGTATTTCGAAGACCTGTAATAATTCTAGCTGCACTTAGTTGTATCCTTTCCAGTGATTTTAGATTTGTTTCAGATGCTGTACCATAGATTTGATATCCATATTCCAGGATAGGTCTAATTAGAGATGTGTAAGTTAATTTTAGTGTGGTTGCATCGGCTCCCCACTCTCTTCCTGAAATATATTTCAGGATTTTTAGTTGGTCTCTTCCTTTTCTAATAACTTCTTCAATATGTTTACTGGAGTTAATTTCTGGATCCAGGGTGTAGCCAAGATATTTAGGATGTTTATTATATTGCAATTGTTGTTCTTTCAGAAAAATTTTGGTCTTATTTTGTATAGTTTCTTATCGGTAGTAAAAAGACAGGTTTCAGATTTTTGGGGGTTAAATTCTAATTTATGTTTATTAGCAAATTTTTCTAGGTGGCTAAGAGTCTTGTTCAAATCTCTTTCAGCTTTTTTCCAGTTAGTATTGCTGCTCCATAGAATAATGTCATCAGCGAAAAGTCCAATATTTGGTTTATGTGAAATTTTTTCTTCTATGCCTGCAATAAATAGGGTGAAGAGAGTTGGGCTAAGGACTGATCCTTGTGGTAATCCTTGGTACAATTTGAAGGTTTTAGATAGAGTGCCATTATATTTGACCCTGATGTATCTATTTTTAAGGAAATCATTTATCCAAGTGATAGCTTTTCCATCAATTTTGAAATGTTTGTATAATTTTGTAATTAACTTGTTTTTCCATACCCCTTATCAAAAGCTTGTGTAAGGTCTAAAAAAGCAGCTATTGTGTGGTTAGTTGGTTTTCTGTTTTGTGCATCTTTTACCTTTTGTGTGAAAAATAAGAGTTGGTCTATTGTCCCATGTCCTTTCCTAAATCCATATGTTCTTTTGGTAAGAGATTTCTTGTGTCGAGGTGGTAGGTGAGTCGTCTGAGTATAATTTTTTCCATTAATTTGCAGCAAATACTTGTGAGGGAGATAGGTCGATAGTTTTTTGGGTCATCAGCAGATTTGTCAAGTTTTTTAATAGGAATTATTGTTGCAGTTTTCCAGTCTTGAGGCAATTTTCCAGTTTTCCAGGAGTTATTGAAAATATCAAGAAGTATTTCTTTGCCATTTTTGCCCAAGTTTGATATCATTTGGCCATGGATTCCATCTGGCCCAGGAGTCAGTGTTTTCTAATGCATAATCTAGCTCTTTCATATTGATTTTTTCATGGAAAATATTATGAGTGCTGGTGAAATTTTTAGTCATGAATAATCTCTCGGGCCTTTTTTTCAGAATTTTTAATTAAATATGTTTATATTATAATGCAATCTGTTTTGATTTCAACTCAAAAATATCGACAAGCTCTGGAATGCTATTTGCTGAATAACAGTTTCAATATATATATTTAAATTGAACCTAACAATTTGTTTAATAGATTTGCATCAGAAGTGACAGGTAAATTTGAAGTGATCAATTTATTCTTTTCTATCGATTTGCTTTTATAAATCGTGCGCACTAGACTGTGTCAATATGCTGAGGCGTTGCATTAATATTCCTGATATTTTCTGTTACATTTGTGGGGAATTAACTTTCAAACTTGAAAGGCGAAACTTTACACTGCTCATAAAAAAGTGCTATCAACTTTATTTTGGCTGTAAAGTCGGTGACCAAGATAAGACTTGGGCTCCTCATCATTGTTGTGAAATTTGTGCTCGACGTCTTACAGGGTGGATTAAAGGTGAACGTCATATGCCTTTTGCGGTTCCAATGATATGGAGGGAACTTAAAGACCATTCTTCAGACTGTTATTTTTGTTTGACAAAGACTACAGGTATTACATCCAAATCAAAACGTACAGTTGAATATCCAGATTTGCCTTCTGCTATGAGACCGGTTCCTCATAGTGATATTTTACCTGTGCCACAGCCTCCTGAAAATGTAATATTTAGTGACGATGATTCAGATAGACGAAAGCAACAGTCGGATGACACAAATTTTGAAGCAGGTGCTTCATCTGAACCTCATTTGTTAACCCAAGGAGATTTGAACGACCTCGTACGTGATTTATATTTATCCAAAAAACAGAGTGAACTTTTAGGCTCTAGGTTAAAAGGCTGGAATCTGCTGCATAAAGGCACAAAAGTATGCTTTTTTTAGCAAGCTTCAAGATGAATTTCAAGACTTCTTTTCACAAGAGAATGATTTAATATATTTGTTGTGTATGTAAATGGTTAAACATCTGTATGTATTTTGCATGTTTTATCACTATCATCATGTAAATATATATTTGTATATATAGGACATTAACTGTGCAATTAAAGAAGAATTGACTAGGTGATGTATGTGTGACTATTACTGGGAGGAGATACAACAACTGGCGACGAGGACATGTAGGAACAAGATCAATTGCACTTTCGCAAGTAAAGGAAGGTTGAAATCTAAAGTGAACGAGAAGCCAACAGTATGTCTGGTTGTTCAATGATTGTACCGTTGGGTTTCTTCAGACCAGTGGAAGAATCCTTTGATATTTTCGTTCAAAGATTTGAAGCAGCCTTTGAGGCAAATGGATTGGAGGAAGGAAAAAGAATCCCATCTTTGTTTCTTTGCTGGATTCGGAAATGTTGAAACTGGGCAATGATCTGTTCTTCCCGAGTACAATGAGAGAACAGCCTTATGAACTGTTAGTACAAAGAATAAAGCTACATCTAGCTCCAAGAAAGAAGGTGATTCCTCAACGATGCAGGTTCTTAAAAAGAATACAACTAGGAAATGAATCTGTTTCAGAATACCTGCGTGAGCTCAGGCATTTGGCTATGGATTGCACTTTTGGTGAAATGTTGGAGGTCATGATACGAGACCGTTTTGTGGCTGGCATAAAGTCGGAAAGCCTTCAGAAGAAATTGTTGCAGGAGGATGACGATGTCACCTTGGACAGGGTATTTTCTATAGCAGTCTCGTTTGTGCTAGCCGAACAAAATGCTAAGGAGCTGCAGGATGGACTAGTGGCTAAGATGGATATTGTTCCAGGAGGAGATAGAAAGAATGAAGCTCGTAGGGGATGGCAGAATGGGCCCAGTATGCAAAGAAGGGAGACAATTTGTTTCCGATGCGGCGAAAAAAACTCTCACCTTGCACCTGCATGCCCACATAAAACAAAATGCTGTTTTAAATGCAAAAGAATGGGACATTTGAGCAGGGTGTGCAAAACGGGTAAATCATTGTCAGACTGCAGATATGTGCAGGACAAATTTATTTATTCGGTGCAGGGTGATACTGATGCAAAAATAAATCTACATGTTGTGTGATGAGTACCAGTTGTGTTTTGTGGTGGACACAGGAAGTCCCGTCACACTGATACCAAAAACAATTTATAAAAAATATTGGAAGGATAACAAGTTATCTCCATCTTATTTAAGGTTTTTGAAATCCTTTTGCGGAAAACCTATAAAAATTATTGGTGAGAGGAGTTTTTGTAAAAGAAGCAAATCAAAATTTGCGGTTGATAGTTGTAAATGAAGATATTTCGATAGTTTTGTTGGGACGAGAATGGCTAAAAAGTTTAAATCTTGATTTTTCTAGGTTATTTAACATTAGACGAGTAAGTGAGTCCGATATCAAAGTTATAATAAATAAGTATGCTAATTTATTCAGCAAAGAATTAGGTTGCTTAAAAAACGTCCATATTGATTTTTTTTTTTTTTTAAATACGACTCCTGTATTTTGTAAGGCGAGAAGTTTGCCTTTTTCTTTGAAAAAAAAAAGTAGAAACTGAAATCGATTGTATGGTTAACGAGGGAATTTTACAACCTATTGAGTATGCAAACTGGGCCGCACCTATAGTACCAGTAATGAAGAAAGATGGAAGCCTTAGAATTTGCGGCAACTTCAGATGCACAGCAAATAAGGCCATAGAATTGGATAAGTACCCGCTGCCATCAATAGATGAAATATTTTCAAAATTGTCTGGAAATACAGTGTTTTCGTCATTGGACTTATCCAGAGCTTATTTGCAGGTCAGGTTATCTGAAGAGGCCAAAGGAGTGGTGAACATTAATACTACGAAGGGGTTATTTGCCTTTAAAAGGCTACCCTATGAAGTAGCTGTAGCACCAAATAAGTTCCAAAGAGTAATGGACAATCCATTTGCAGATATGTCGGGAGTGGCTTGCTACATCGATGACATCCGGGTAGCCGGAAAGGATCATAGGGATCACGAGCAAAAGCTGGAATTGGTCTTTAAAAGGCTGCAAGAAAAAGGTTTAAGATTAAACAAGGATAAATGCAAATTCACAGTAAATGCTGTTTAATATTTAGGTTTTAAAATAGATAAAAAGGGACTGCATCCCATAAGTAGTAAAATAGAAGCGGTGGTAGAGGCGCCTGAACCTACAAACATTTCTCAATTGAGATCGTTTATAGGTCTCCTTATGTATTACTCTAGGTTTATAAGAAACTAGACGAATGACCCGGGCAACGCCCGGGTTTACCCGATTAAATGTTTTATTCAAACACTATTCGTTACAATTATAAATTTGGCGCCGTGGATGTCACTCTTGTGAAACGTCTCGCTCCAAACTTTACATGTACATTAGGTCAGCTGATATTACCTCCCATCTTCACCGCTAGAGGCGTTGCTCGCGAGCAAAAGGGCAAACTCGACGAATATTCGGGATAGAGACCTGAAAATTTCACTATAAGTTTTTCCAGATTCTACTCTATATACTGTTAAAATTTCAGTCAGATTAGTTACGATATAAATCTTCAAATCGAGCGAGCATCTATAAATATTTCGATTTAGATCAAGTATTTTAATTATTAAGCGAACACACACTATTATTAATAAAATTTTGAGAAGATTTCGATTTTAAACGTATTTATAACCTTGATAGAGGGCGCTGTTCGTGAGCCAAGTAGAATAATTTGAATATATAGTTTTAATATTTAATTTATATATAATTTAAAATAGCCTATCGTTTTCCTCGTATTTTTTTACCTATGTATGGAAATTTTGGTACTGTAAAAAAAAAACTTTGCTTCAATAATATATAAAAAAAAAAAACACCGAGGCTAAGTTTCGAACCAAGGTTGTGGAAACACGAAGCCGCACACCTAACCATTAAGCTACGCTTGGCAGCAGAAATATTCGCATGTAAAGCTATTTCAGGCCTTAGATATTTCTAACGACCTTTTTGAAATAGGTTTTTGAAACATGGAAATTATAATACTTCAAATAAATTGAAATAGAGTGAACACAAATAAAACATACCAAATATTTCGAATTAGAGCAGTTATTTTAAACGGCGAATTAGATCAGTTATATCTAAAAATGAAAATATATAAATAAATAAAACATACCAAATATTTCAAAAGCAGTTATTTTAAACTGCGAATTAGATCAGTTATATCTAAAAATGAAAATATATAAATAAATAAAACCTACCAAATATTTCAAATTAGAGCAGTTATTATATAAATATGTATATTATATGTGTTATTAAGCGAACTATATTAGTTATTTTAAATGGCGAATTAGATCAGTTATATCTAAAATTGAAAATATATAAATAAATAAAACCTACCAAATATTTCAAATTAGAGCAGTTATTATATAAATATTTATATTATATGTGTTATTAAGCGAACTATATTAGTTATTTTAAACGGCGAATTAGATCAGTTATATCTAAAATTGAAAATATATAAATAAATAAAACCTACCAAATATTTCAAATTAGAGCAGTTATTATATAAATATTTATATTATATGTGTTGTTAAGTGAACTATATTAGTTATTTTAAACGGCGAATTAGATCAGTTATATCTAAAAATAAAAATATATAAATAAATAAAACCTACCAAATATTTCAAATTAGAGCAGTTATTATATAAATATTTATATTATATGTGTTATTAAGCGAACTATATTATTTATTTTAAACGGCGAATTAGATCAGTTATATCTAAAATTGAAAATATATAAATAAATAAAACCTACCAAATATTTCAAATTAGAGCAGTTATTATATAAATATTTATATTATATGTGTTATTAAGCAAACTATTATTAATAAAATATTGAGAAGATTTAGATTTTAAACGTATTTATAACCTTTTAGTACTTGATAGAGGGCGCTGTTCGTGAGCTAAGTAGAATAATTTGAATATATAGTTTTAATAATTGATTTATATATTTTTTAAAATAGCCTATCATCATCCCCGTTATTTTTTACCTATGTATGGAAATTTTGGTTTGAATTAGTGAACTAATGCGAATTTGTATACAGGTCATACAAACCAACAAACAGATAAACATACAAACATTCATTTTTATATATATAGATATTGCAGATATTTTAGCGCCCTTCTATCACCTCTTAAAAAAGAATTCCAAATGGAATTGGACGAACTAACACCGTATATTATTTGCAAAATGCAAAACATTGCTAACAAATGAGTCGGTGCTGGCACATTATGATGCAACTAGGGAACTAGTCCTTGCATTTGACGCCTCTAGCTATGGATTAGGAGTGGTTCTGAGTCACAGAAACGATAGAAAGGAAGAAACTCCTATAGCTTTTGCTTCAAGAACGCTAACTGAAGCGGAAAGGCGGTTTTCTCAATTAGAAAAAGAAGCCTTAAGCATCATTTTTGGTTGTGAGAAATTCCGACAATATCTATTGGGACGTGAATTTGTGTTGGTCACAGACAACTGACCTTTAATGCACATTTTTTCACCCCAGAAACCGATCCCCATATGTGCTGCATCAAGAATTAAGAGGTGGTCCTTAAAATTAGCTGCATTTAAATACTGTGGAGTTTCGAGAAACTGGTGATAATGGCAATGCAGACGCGTTATCACGTTTACCTTTAGGCTCAAAGACCACAGAATCTTTGGATGAGGATCAGGTGCTTCTCCTTCGGAAAATGAGTGAGGTCCCTTTCTCATTCCAGGATGTGGCAGTTGAGACACGCCGGGATAGATTACTATCAATTGTGTTGAAAAATGTTAGGGAAAATAATTGGCAAATTCCAAAGGTATCGCAGGAAAATCCACTATATCCCTATTATAGGATAAAAGACGAATTAAGTTGTGAGTTTGGGTGTCTTCAATGGCGTGAAAGAGTGGTAATTGCCCAGAAATTAAGATCCTTAATTTTGGACGATTTACATGAGATGCACCTAGGGATGGTGAAAATGAAAATGATTGCTAGACGGTATTTTTGGTGGCCAGGCATAGATAAGAACATAGAAGAGTTGGCTAGAGATTGTAGAATATGCCAAGAATCTGCAAGTATGCCGCCGTCTACCATTTCAGAGTGGACTTGGCCTGAAAAGCCGTGGCACCGTCTACACTTAGATCTAGCTGGTCCCTTTATGGGAC
The DNA here is from genome assembly GCA_030710605.1 of Cordylochernes scorpioides. Lineage (NCBI taxonomy): Eukaryota > Metazoa > Arthropoda > Arachnida > Pseudoscorpiones > Chernetidae > Cordylochernes > Cordylochernes scorpioides. The sequence goes on from CP092871.1 coordinate 41,699,490, forward strand.
GAATGTTTATGGTCCTTGTGGACGCGTACACCAAATGACTGAAGATTGTCATCATAAAGGACATTACGAGCCGGACTATCATAGGGCATCTTAGGGAGATCTTTGCCAGATTTGGATTACCTGAAATTTTGGTAACCGATAATGGCAGACAATTTGTCTCAAGTGAATTTGAAGAATTTACAACAATGAATGGAATAAGACACACAAAAACGAGTCCGTACAACCCCAGTACTAATGGCTTAGCTGAGCGTTATGTACGTGAATTCAAAAACTCTTTATGAAAGAACCAAGGAAAGGACAGTATAGAAATCAATCTACAGCGATTTTTATTCACCCATAGAGCTTTTCCTCAAACGGTATTAAAAGAGTCTCCCGCAGAACTTTTAATGAAAAGAAGTTTAAGATCAAGATTTTCAAATTTGATTCCGAAAATGGCGAAGGTGGGAGAGGTGTACCATGATGCCGTGAGGAAGCAAGAGCATTTTTCGGTCGGCTCTGATGTGTATTTCCGGGGTTTTGCTAACGGACCAAAATGGAAAAGGGGCAGGATCATGGAACTACTGAGCAGCCGACATTACCTTATAGAAGACGAAGGCCGTTATGTGAAAAAAGACACATAAATCAACTAAGGCCAGTCATCAAGAAAGAAGTTCCTGAAGTGAGAGATTTGGTATTGCCGGGTACATCAAGAGACTTTATACTTCCTGGCACTTCTCGAGATCACCCTAGGCTTGGAGGACAGGAGAAAGAAATGGAAAAAGCTCCGGAGGTGGACGAAGAATTGAAAGGAGCAGAGTCTTCAGCACAAGAGGACACTCCAGAACCGGGCCCTGCTGCTGCGGCTGTCTCTGTCCCTGTGTGCAGTCCAAGACCGCAGCGATCCAGAAGACCACCAGACCGGCTGCACTACTATTAAGAGGGGAGATGTGGTGTGTATGTAAATGGTTAAACATCTGTATGTATTTTGCATTTTTATCACTATCATATGTAAATATATATTTGTATATATAGGACATTAACTGTGCAATTAAAGAATTACTGGGTGGAGATACAACAATATTGCAATGATGTTGTTAGTCTAATGGAAGCGCTTGGTCATGACCATGATACAGAAGAGTGGCGTTTATTCGTTGATTCTTCAAAAATTAGTTTGAAAGCTGTTCTCCTTCACAACGGAAATAAGTTCCCATCAGTGCCAATAGCATATGCATCCAACATGAAAGAGACTTACGAAAACATGAAACTGCTTTTGAAAAAGATAGAATATGAAAGATATGGTTGGAAAATATGCAGCAATTTGAAAGTCATTGCTCTCTTGCGTGGATTACAGAGCTTGGATATACAAAATTTTGTTGTTTTCTGTGTGAGTGGGATAGCAGAGATAGAGAAAGGCATTACATTAATAAGTCCTCCCCTGATCGATTCAGAAAATATTTACTTACCACCATTAGATATTAAACTGGGATTAATGAAGAACTTTGTCAAGGCAATGGATCGAAATACCAGTGGATTTGCCTACCTAAAACAAAAATGTTCTAGCATAAGTGATGCGATAATTAAAGAAGGCATTTTCGTTGGACCTCAGATTCGAGAATTGCTGCAGGATGAAAATTTTCAAAATAGTTTGAATGAAGTTGAAGCAGCAGCATGGAATTCCTTTAGAAATGTTCGCAAGAACTTCTTAGGAAGTGTCAAGGTTGAAAATTACCAAGACATAGTTAATGACCTATTGCTTTCCTACAAGGCACTAGGATGTAACATGTCTCTTAAGATTCATTTCCTGCATTCACATCTGGATTTCTTTCCAGACAATCTTGGTGCAGTTAGCGATGAACATGGTGAGAGGTTTCATCAAGATATATCAAGCATGAAGAAGCGGTACCAAGGTAAATGGAGTCCCGTTATGCTTTCTGACTACTGCTGGACACTCAAGAGGGATGTACCACAAGCAAAGTATAGAAAAAAAATCCACTGTCACTACTTTTCAATAAAATAAATATTTTTCGTTTATATGGGCCTATATATTAAAAACATTTCCAAAATTCAAGTAGGTGTATCCCAAAAATCTTGCTAGATAGAAAAAACTAATGGTATATTTGAAATCAGCACAAAGAGTTAAAATTAGATAAGGTGCTGTTTCTTTTGGTACAAAGAAAAATAATTAATAAACCAGTGTAATGTAATAAGGTTTATGCAAAAATGTTTATGTAATATTTTTTGCTGTATTTATCCCAATACCAAAAAAAGGCTGTCACGCAAAAACCATGGGTGATGGAAAATTTCTGATTAGATTTTTGAGTTCAGCATGAAAAGTTACACTAGAAACACCTCAGGTTCTCTTGGGCAAAAATGTTGTTGACCAGTGTAATTAGTTGTTTGTGTGTTTTACAAAATCAAATTAAATAGTTTTGGTAAAAAGATAAATTAAAAGTTTTTAGGCAAAGTTATATTAGGAAATCATAATACAGCATCATTATATCATCAGTTTTTATAGCAACCATGATATGCAAATTATTCCAATAACATACTAATTTGCATATCTTTGTGCTATAAACTGGTGATAATGATGCAATATTATGATTTCCAATTATTACTATTGCTTCTATTCGGGGGTCGGTGGAAGGCTGGTTAAACCGTTTGGTTTACTACGACCCGGGTTCGATCCCCGCATTGGACACTTTTTCTGTTTAAAAAAAAAAAAATGCTCCAATGGCCCCCCCGATTCTTGCCAAAGTCCAACCCCACCAGCGAGTGCAAGTAACCAAACGGGGCTCTGGCACATTTGTAAGTGCAAAGTCGAACTGCTTTCACATGTGTAGACATGTGGTGCGCTTACAGTAAAAAGCAGTCGCTAACTACCCACCATGATTATCATGGCCTGTACCACATGTACTAGGGATAAGCAAAAAAAAAAAAATTATGTTTTTCTTATTTTTGGTTGTAAGTTTTTTTTTTTGATCTTGAATAACTCAAAATTGCTTTATTTGATTTTAAAACATTAAAATTATTAATCGTAAGAGTGCTATGCAAAATATGCAAAAACCAAGATTGATCTACTTTGGATAGCTAATGAAGCAAATGGATTAGAAAAATGTTAATTTTAAGAAAATATAAAGAAGAGAGGATGGCCTCCAATGAGCTGGCTGGAAGAGGTCAAGGAAGCTACAAGAAGGACATTGGGTGAGTTTATAGTCAACAACAACAACAAAAGCCTTTATTGAGGACCTCTCGTCCTATAAAGGATTCGCCAGTTTACAGAGTAAGTGAAGAGAAGAGAACTAAGAATACAGAGAGAAACCTATAAGTTAGTAGTTATAGTATAGTATTTTCTACACTGTGACTATATACAACAGCAGTAACAAGCCTTTTAGTGGAATCAAAGTCCCATACAGGATTCGTCATTCTAATCCTACAAAGATTATTTAAATATGATTATTTACATCAATTAGATTATGTATATAGCTTTCTTTTCTCTTCAGCCATCTTCCAAAATTTGAACAACGCAAACGCTCCAGCTCTGTTTCTCACCACCTCATTCAACAGGAGCTCCAAAGAGAGTCCCTCAAGGCCTATTTCACTGAGGAGCACTTCTCGTTCGTCTTTCAGCCCCATACATGAGTGTATATGGTGATGTAGCCCCGGCTCCATTCTTGTCCCGCAAATCTCGCATGTCCATCCGTCTGTTTTAAATATTCTGGGGCGATCATCAGTAAAGAGCACCGAGAGGATTCTCAGTCCGGCAATACACCGTTTGACCCGGAGCGGGAAATCGCTGGACAGATAGTGTTCCGGTAACGGAGTTGAGCAGATGTTTTTATAGTGGGGGTATAGTCTTGAATTTATTATTCTTGTGTGATCCTTTTGCAGAGATTGATCTATTGCAGTCCTGATTATGTAGGGAATTTCTCTTTGTAATGTTCTATAGTCTGTGCAGAAATTCAGCCATTGAAATCCGGTGGTGTTTAAAATATTAACTATACTTCCTGTGAAACCTATATATTTTTTCGTTGCGTTTGAGATTTCCCACAGCTGGGACAAGCAGAGCAGCGGCAATCTAGTTTCACCCATTCCCAGCATTCTCAACCAGAACTTTAAGGTTAGTTTCAAGACTGTAACGCTGAGTGACACTCTTCCCAATTCTATCCTGAGTATGTATCGGGGGTGTATCTTGGTAAATTTAGATATCTTCGCATAAATGAGTCCTGAATTTGATCAACAATTAATGTAGGCTCATTTGCCCAAACAGGTGCCGCATATAGCAGGGTTGATAGAACCATCGCGTCAAGAAGTTTCATAGAGGATCTAAAAGAGTTCATCTTCGACCTGGTCAGAATAGGCCAGACCGCACCACTGGCAGCAAGAGCTTTACCCTTATAGTATAATGCGGCTTGCTTAAAAGAGTTTGTTGAGGTGAGTGGATATCCTAGATACATGTATCTTTCCGTGACATTCAGTGTTTGTTGTCCCCAATACCAATTATCGGATTTTGACCGCTTCCCACCATTGCGAAATACCATTATTTTTGATTTGTTTTCATTCAGCGTTAGCATATTTTCCTCAAAATATTTTCGAAATGATAAAGCACAATTTGTATTATAGATTTAATAAAAGAGAGAGAGAGAAAATAAGACCTAATCCAAATAATTTATTGGTGTGTGACGTTTCGGCACGTCACACACCAATAAATTATTTGGATTAGGTCTTATTTTCTTTTATCAAAATATTTTCGTATCATATTAATTTTTAACTGCAAATTGTTCTTAGATTTGCCTATCAGTACAATAACATATAGTAACAAATGTCCATGCTTTGGCAGATAAATACCAGGTGTGAGTCACTAACACATCAATTTGGAGAAAATATTTGTCCATACAGTTTGTCATCAAAATTCATAACTTGATGGACACTAACAACAGTTCTAGTCCATTCTGTATTTTTCTTGTTGGGCCCATAGAAAATTCCATGTAAATGAAACTTATTCCTTACTAAACACAAGGCAAAAAGACCCAAATACAGTAAAACCCCACTAATACGAACCCTGGATATAGCGAACCTTCCCTTATAATGAAACTATGGCGATTCCATTCCATTGAAAATACCATCGTTATAACGAACTTTGCGATTTTTAAAATAACTAACTACCCCTATAACGAACATATTTTAGGTCCCAAAATAATAAAATCTATTAAAAATACTATATATATATATACTTATAAAAAGCTTAAAATTGTCATTAAAAGAAAAATTAAAACAACAAAATTTTGAGCACGTTTCAGCTCGCGGTTTCAAAACAATTTGTTTTGCAGCATTGTTTGTTTTCGTTTAAATTCAATTTTTGCTGTATGTTGTATAAATTTTAACACATTATACTTTTTTATTAAATAGAATATCTTTGCAACCATCAAATTTGAAATAGAAAAAATGCAAATGGCTTCCAAAATAAAGAAAACAAAAACGTTATTACTTAAAAAAAAAAAAGGCCATTTTCAAAACTTTTCAAAGTGAAACAACACAGGCAAAACTTCATAACATTTTAAAATAAGAAAATATAACTTTTCTATTATAGTAGAGAAAATAGAAGGCTATTAATTGTTTGCAAAGAGGAATCAACCTCAACTTTGCCGCGATCGTACGTGTTAGGGCTAAAATAAAGTCTAATAAACGGGCCTGTGATGCAACAAAATTTATTTTTTTATGCCATTAACTATGGAGATTTTAAAGCCAGCAATGGTTGCATGACAGGCCCAAAACAAAACGAAATCTACACTTAAAAAGAATATGTGGGCACATGAAATGGAAGAAATACATATCAAACTTTATTTGAAAGGTGCAATGCTTGAAGAGTGCTTTGAAGCAACAAGGTATTAGAGCCATTTTTTCAAGAAAAAATTGCATTATAAAATATGATTAAAATGTTTTAAAATCATTTTATATCTTTTAATATATAATTAATAAAACTTTCCATAGGATTTGTATTGATTTTTAAATTAGACATAGAGGTACATGCATGTTAATGATAAGAAGAACCTATCATCTAATGATTTCTTTTATTATTAAGTATTAATGTGAGGAAATTGGTCAATTAAGGGAATTAAAACAAAGTTGCCATTATTAAGAGGCAGCCTTTTCCCGTGTGTATGGCTGTCCTTTAATTAAATGGTCTAAAATTTTTGAAAAGTAAAAAAAATAGCCAAATCGTGGCTATAGCGAACCAAAAGCTCTGTCCCATTGGGGTTCACTATAGAGGGGTTTTACTGTAAATAAATAGTGTGTGTTGCTTCAGTAACAGCGCTGTTGCCGAAGCAACACACTATTTATTTATTTAGATTTGGTCTTATTATCTTGTTTATAATCTACTAGCGGATGTATCCGGCTTCGCCCAGGTTTTACCCGAGTAAAGGTTTGTCTAACGAACATTTGTTAAAACAATTCTCTATAAACTTATAATAAAAAAATAATATATATATTTTGATAATTTGAAACTCGTAAATTTGAATCTCTCGATAAAGTGAACATTTTTTCCCGGCCCCTGTGTGCCGTGTCATCCTGAATTTTGTCTTTTCTAATTTTCTACATTACAAAATCATCGTTTTATCTAGTGAACATTTTTTCCCGGTCCCTTGAAAAATACTCGATAAGTTGAATAAAATCAATATTAATTGGTACCCTCGGTAATTGGAAGTTAAAGGAATAGTATCTTTGCCTTGGAATTGTATCATTATTCTTGTCTCAAATAAATTGCTGTGTCATCCTGAGATAATCTTACTTTTGATAAATAATCTTTAAGATAATAAACTTACAGATAATAAAACTTATAGATAAAAAACTTGTTATCATCGTCGCAATGGTGGCGCTGCTTGCGAGTTAAATCTACAAATAACTCTAAGGATATTCAAGATATTCAAGAAATTATTCTTCAGAAACCTTCCCAGTACTATACTAAATAACTTCCCAAAGTTTCATGGCGTTCCAATGAGTGGTTTGGTCAGGCATAAAGGACACACACACACATACATTCATTTTTATATATATAGATAATCCAAATTGTCATTTTGGCTTGCATTTGATGCACTAAACAGGAACTTTGTGAGAGGCCGCTGCTTATCTTAAAACAGCTTGAGGAGCATGAACTCATGGAATTTTGTAATCTTTACACAAGGGAATTAAGAAACAACAATATAATCCAAATTGAGCCTTATCACTTGTTCCTTACTAGAACTTTAGCCCTTTAAACCAAAATGTCTTGAATGACAACCAGTTTTAAACTGTATTTAAATTTTACTTTAAAAAAGATTATTGATGTGGTTGCTTTGTCACCGACCTAAGGCTACTAGTTTGCGGCGATGGTCAATAGATGGCGTCTAGTTTTGACATTTAATTTGACAGGAGAGGAGCCCTATACTTTTTAGATCAATTTCCTCCTGGAAAATTTTCTATCTATTGAGGTATTAAGTGTCATTGTTTCTTATCCCCTACAAGTAGATATAAATATCATGAATACCTTAGAAATAGTTTACTAAAATGAATATAAAAAAAACTTTAAATCCCTCTCTTTTTTTTTTGCAATATGTACTGAAAAGGAAAGAAAACATTCAGTTACTGCCATTAAATATGTTCAGGGCAATCATCCACTACCTTGTAACAAGTTACAACAGACAGAGTTAACCACTAGGAAAATAATTTTTAAACTTCCAGTTCGAAATAAATTTATTAGGTGACACAAACCAAGAGTAACCTAGTTCAAAAATGGTAAAGCACAATTTGGATTATAGATTATAATACAAGAAAAAATAAGTTCTAATCCAAATAATTTAAATGTGTCACGTTTCGGCAACAGCATTGTCACCATCATCAGACAAAAGAATAAATTATTCCTTTGTGTGATGATGGTGACAATGCAGTTGCTGAAACGTCACACACTTAAATTATTTGGATTAGAACTTATTTTCTTGTGCTAGTTCATAAATGTATAATCAACAGTTATTATGTACAGGGGTTCATATATACATTAACTAATTTTTACAAACACTATTTTGTGAATATGTATGCTTTTTTATCACAGTTGCGTGAAAGAATTATCTGGTCAGATTAATGTTTTGATATTATGTGTTTGATAAAGCACAATTTGGATAATAGATTATAATAAAAGAAAATAAGACCTAATCCAAATAATTTATTAGTGTGTGACGTTTCGGCAACAACATTGCCGAAACGTCACACACTAATAAATTATTTGGATTAGGTCTTATTTTCTTTTATGATATTATGTGTTTGTTTTTTTTCCTTTTTTCTATTGTTTTGATTGAATTTATATAGAACTTGTCTTGATATGAGGTTCTTTTTTTTTTGTTTGCATTATAGTCAAACTTTTGGAATATTTGTTTGGTAGTTTACTTTTATAGAATTTAAATGCAATTTTTTAAATAAAGTTATATATATTTGATATTATAAATGTGTGAGTGGTCAACAAAACTACCGGAAGGTCACCAATCAGCTGTAAGTGACCAACAGATAACATTTGTCCATAGTCATCAAAACTCAACTTGATGGATGCTGACAACAACAAATCCACAGGGTAATAAGACCAAATCCAAATGAATAAATAGTGTGACGTTTCAGTAACAGCGTTGTTACCATCTTCAGACAAAAGTACTGAATCCAGTACTTCTTCAGTATACATCATTCAGTACTTTTGTCTGAAGATGGTAACAACGCTGTTACCGAAACGTCACACACTATTTATTTATTTGGATTTGGTCTTATTACCTTGTGCTTATAATCTATAATCCAAATTGTGCCTTATCAACAACAAATCCAATCTTATTGATTCTAAATTGAAGATTTTTTTTGCATAGAGCTTTAGCACTTTCTGTACATTAAAATAATGTTGGTTGGTAGGATCAGGAACAAAGAAGTCTCTTGAGAAAATTGGAAGAAGAAAGAGGCCTGTTGAAGTTCTTTAGAAAAACAAAAAAATTGGATGTGAAATATGTTAAGAGGAAATGGATAGATGAAGAGCTACGATGGGTAAGATGAATGAAGAAGAATTGAACTGAATAATGAGAAGAACTTAGAATAGAGAAGCATGGCTCCACTGGAGACCGGGTTCTGATCAAGAGCAGAGAAATGAAATAATAATGGCTTTGTCACACTACCATCAAATTGGTTATTACAGTCAAACCTCCATGGGAGGACATGTCTGTATAAAGTACAGTTTTCATCGCCAAAATGATCCTTTTTACTAATTAGCAAATCTCTGTTAAGAGAACACCTCTTTCTAAAGTACACTTTTGCTCTGTAACTAGATGTCCTTTGCAGAGGTTCTACTGTTCAAGCAATTAACAAGATTGAACTACACCACATGATTGAGGGGTTTGGTGGTGCTAGGATACTTCTACGAGAGAGTCCATCCATGGAGTTTATAAAATATGGTGTCACTCATCATAGATTTTACTAGAGTTACAATTTATAGATGTTACCATACTTATAACCCAGCAACCTTCAATTAATTATGGTAGTGTGGTGCTCTGTAAATAAATGCTTTAAATAAAAATTCAAAACAAAAATCATGTGTTTAATTTTGAAAAGTTCTAAAGTGCAAAACAAATGCCAAATGAATCATTAAAAAAGCAGAGGTTTATTTTCTCTCTATATATAATACAGTATACAAATATATTACAACTATACAATGATGGCCTACTACAGTTTGAAGGTAGTATTGTCCTCATCAAGTAGCAGCTGGTAACATTTAGAGTCTCCAACAATCCCTCTGAGTGCATAGTAGTCAGTTTCAGAGAAGAGACAAGTGCAGGATGGCTCAGGCTCGGCATCCATGGCTTCCTTATTGGACCATTCGGAAGAAAGGAACTCACAGGCTTGGGCAAAGAGCCGAGGAGTTTTGGGCAACTGGAAGAATACAAGGTGCCTGACCCCCTTGATGAGGTAGTCGCTGTAGAAATGCTTACGCTCTGTGAAGTAGGTAATTTTCTGTTTACCTTTATAAAAGAGGATACGGAATTTTACAACAGACTTATCAGGCTCCTCTTCAGAAATTCCTGATAATGGGAGGTCATTGTCTTTCAACAGTTTGGCGATCAACCTGGCTTCAATGCTGGTACGGACATAGATGAGCACATGACTTTTGTGCATCAATTGAGGAAAGATATTTTTCTGGAAGAAGTCAAACCTTTCCATGAGAGTATTGTCCACTTTGATGAACTCCTTGGTAACTGGCTGGGTGACACGGGCAAGAACTCCCTGTTGGATGTCTTTGGACAAAATTTGGCCCTCATAGTTGAAGCATTTTCTGAGGAGTATCTCCTCAATTATATTATCATAGATGTTGCTGAAGAGCAAAGTCTGCCTGTATGACTTTCCACAATCGTCAAGCATCCAGTTCCTAATACGGAGAAGATTGGATTTAAGGATTGCTTTCTTTGGGATCTGGTTCAAGCACTGCAGGATGACATCAAGGTACTCCAAGTTCTGCATGAGGAGGGCATCATACTGGTCAATGATTAGCATCTCAATGCTAGAGAGGAACTCAAAATCTCTGTCTTTTCCTCCCTTTGTCTTGACCACAGTTCGGAGGCCGAGCATTGAAGCGATGATGATATCTGAACTGTAGAAATCTGAAAAGAAAGTCAAGGCTTTAGAAGTTATACGAATCCCAAGTTTGAAGTCCTCGTCATTGTTCCCTTCAAAGTTCTGGTAATAAGCGGCAGACTTCCGTGTGCCGGGAGTGGATATCTGGTAGTATTCCTTATTGAACCTCTCCATGTTCTGGATTTTGACGTGGCCTTCCATGAGAGCAGCGATGTGCTTGCCGACTCTATAGGCTGAATGGCGGTAGGGTAGAATGATGAGCACTTTGGTCCTGCAGAATCCTTGATCCCGAATGGGTGTGCTGGGCTTCAAGATGTTATTTTTATTCAGGGTGATATAAGACTTGAGAACATGATTTAAGGCATGAAGGGCATATGCGAATCTGATGTCTTCACCATTTTCATGTGTGCGATTTTGATAACCCAGATCCTTGTAGGAGCCAGCGATGGACAGGATCTCCTTCTGTAGGGATGACAGCTCAGTCCTGCCAGGAGTCTTGGGCTTTCTGTACCAACTGAGAGCCTTGCGAAGGCTCTTGCGCAGCAGTGGGATTAGAGTTAGCTCATCTGTGGATCTCAGAGTGGGAGCATTCTGGGCCAGGTTATCAGGGACCCAAACCTTCTTGATATGTTCCCATCCTAGATTGAGCAGAGGGATATCCTGTGGACTGTTCATCTCACTTTTCTGCAGCTCCTTGTTCAAATGGAGGTGGTAGGGGTCATCTTCCTTCAGGCAGTTGATATCCACAAATTTCTGAAAAGCAAAGATTTCTAAATAAAAATAACAAAAAAATATATATAGATTTCATACAAAAGGCAAAAATAACACATAGTACCATGTAATTATTCAGTTTTTTTTTTTTAATAATATAGTAAAAATGTCTAATCGGAAAAAAGTCTGTAGAAAAAAAGTGTCCTATATTATTAAAAAATAAATACTGCTGAATAATTTCATCCTAATAAGATGGATGAATTCCCAAAATACTCTAAAAATCGAACCTTTCCTTCGACAAGGTCATAGAGATGTAGATAGGAAGAATCTTTAGTAAAATAAAAAAAATCTCTAAAAAGTTCAATATTTGTAGTTGTAAATTAAATTTTATTGCCCTCTATCGGTAAAATTATACACAAATAATTCATTAAATCATAGCATTGCAGTAAGGTCTGTAGAGATTTAAAAAAGAAACGCATTGTCAGTAAATTTATTTGTGTAAAAAAAAAAAAAATTGTAGTTGTATTTATATGGAGAGTAGGAGCCTTAGTGTCAAGCTTTGTTTGTGCAATTGTATTATCATCCATACCACACCAATGGGAAAGTTTAATTGAGCAGTACATGTGGTAAACATTGTAATGTGGGGTAAGTTCTTAAACAGATGACAAACTACTTACTGAAACTGAACCAGTGGCTGTTTCTGCAGATTCTGAAAACAAAATAATTGATAGATTAAACACATGGGTTTATAGTTCAACAGTAGAACCTCCATGAGAGGACACCTCTTTATAAAGGATAGCTTTCATTTGCAAAATTATTATTTTTGCTCTATAGAAACTGGTAAGAGGACACCTCTCTCTAAAGGACACTTTGGCTCTGCAATTAGGTGTTGTCCTTTACAGGGAGGTTCTACTGCATATATATTTTTAAATCCATTACCAATAACGAACACTGTTGCTATAATACTCCAATAAGAGAGAGTCACACATACAAAAGCCTTCATTAATCTCATATATAGGTGCATCATAAGGTCTGCAAAGGAAATTAGTATCCACAAAACCTAATCTAGACAATTAGCTAATAAATGGGTTTGTAGGATGCCTCCAAGGAGAAACTAAAAAACAAAAATAAAATAAATATTAAAAATATGGGTATTTACAAATGATACATTCATACATAAAAGCCTTTGTCTTTTTTATTCTCATGCAACTGATGATTGGAAGCTTTGAAAATTTGAAACAGGATTTGTATACATTATTGGCATTCATAGAAAGTGCAAAAAAAAAGAACAAACAAAAGATAGGCATTGAAAGGAGAAATATTAAAATCGTGTTAGCTCTTGTTTATTTTCTCTGTGTTACACTGCTCTGTAAAAATTGAATAATCTCAGGAAGAGTAATCAAGTAGGTGGAGAAAAGTACCTTTCAGAGATTATATTGAAACTAGACAATGACCCAGGCAACTCCAGGGGTTTCTTCTAAGTCGATTTTTACCTAAGTACATATAGAATAAAGAGGGCTATTTTTTAATAAATTAGATTTTATTAATATAAAAATCATTATAAGAATCAGAATTTAAAAAACCTGTTTAAAAAAGGCACTGCCTGAACAGAAACACAATACCAATAGAATCAGTTAAAGAATTTTGCTTATTTGGTTTTATATCAATTTCAAGTTACTATATGTGTATTTTACCTCATTTGAATGTTTCTCTTCATTATATGATAGCTGGATAAACAGACATGTTGTCTTCTTCTTCTTTCTTATCTCCACTCAATCACACACACACACACACACACACACACAAAAGCCTTTATTAAGACACACAGGTCTTACAGAGGATTCTCCTTGGGGTTACAAAACGGAGAAACCTATGAAAGTGGGAAATAAAAAATGGAGAAAGATTATATACATTTGGTAAATATATACAGATTATAAGAAAGAATAAAAAAAAATAAGAAGAATAAAAAAAATCGAAAAAAGAAAAAAAAAATTTTGGAAATATGGATGGGAATCTCCACTCAATCATATTAGGGTATTAAGCTTGTAAAGCTTGAGATCATGACTGGGTGAAGTAGAATGCGTCTACCTTTGTCATTAAGACTGGGAGCACTACTTAGTGGCAGGCCAAAAGGATGTTGTAAAGAGAAGAAAATGTATCTAAAGAGGAATTTTATTGCTATTAATTATCATCAGAATGTTCATATATATATATATATATGCCCAGTTTCCTGAAGCATGGATAATCACTTTGAGAGAATATAGAGAAATGTGCCCTGGATTAATAATAAAGTCAGCCTAGGACTGATGAGGGCCATTAGTCCGAAACCACGGCCTTCAGGTGGACACTTCTCAGTTTGCCAAAGCTGGTATTGTACGAACCTGAGTTCGCTAGTTGACAGAGATGGTCAATAGATGTCACCTTGTTGTTGTTTCTTATCCCCTTTGGTAAAGGTTACACAAATTCCATGAGTTCCTCTAGCTGTTTAATGATAAGCCTCTCCCAAAGTCACCTAGTGGACTATATATGTATATACAGTTAAACCTGTCTATAACGCCCCATCTGAATAGCGCCAGTTTTTAAACATTAAAATGGAAACATTTTACATTAAAAGTGACCCTATTTTGGCGAGTCCCAAGAGGGGGCGCTATAGACAGGTTTAATTGTATATATATAAGTAGAACCTCCCCTGTAAAGGACATCTAATTGCAGAGCCAAAGTGTCCTTTAGGGAGGGTGTCCTTTTCCCAGAGAGTTGCTAAATTGTAAAAATGGTAATTTTGCAAATGAAAACCGTCCTTTGTTGAGAGGTGTCCACTAAAGGGAGGTTCTACTGTATAAGGCAAAATATTGATTTTTTTATTTAATTTATTATTCTTTATTCCCGGGGTATATTGATTGAGACAATAAAAGAATTTGACTCAAAAGGAAACTGTCTTAAATATATTTAAATAACCTTTTTTTTTTGTGCAAAAACATTTAATTCTTATATCAAGGACTTTTTTTCTTATCACACAATAAATTAAGATATATGTTATAATCCTGTAAGGTATATATATAAAAACTTGTATTTTTTTAAATATAGCAGATGGCAATAAAAAAAACAATTATTAAAAAGCGTAGAGAAGTGTTGCTAATAACAATGTCAATTTCCCTTACCTTTGGTAGTAGAGTCCCCATCTTTCTTACATTTCTTCTTTGCTGTTCCTGAATATTAAAAAAAAAGGTCAAAATACATGTTGTGAATGCCTAGCACAACAGAATTCAAAATTAAATAACTACGAGAAAATGAGACCTAACCCAAATAAATTAATAATGTGTGATGTTTCAGTAACAGTGTTGTTACCGAAACATCACACACTATTAATTTATTTGGATTAGGTCTTATTTTCCTGTATCTATAATCTATAATTCAAATTGATAAGGCACAATTTGGATTATAGATTAGAAACACAAGGTAATAAGACCAAATCCAAATAAATAAATAATGCGTGACGTTTCGGTAACAGCGTTGTTACCGAAACGTCACACACTATTTATTAATTTGGATTTGGTCTTATTACCTTGTGTTTATAATTCAAATTGTGCTTTATCATTAAAATTAAACAAGTTTTGAGGAAAAGTTTGAACTTTGTTTAATACCCTCTGTAACTGTCCTTAAGAGAGAGACTACTGTGTTACAATGCTGCTACCAATTGAATTTTTCTCTCAACTCTTCTATTTATAATCCTCCCATGAGAGACCAATCAAAAACATTTCTGATCTCTCCTAAAGGTCTCATCAGAAGTTGAAATAGATTGGGTAAAGTCATTTTTGATTTTGACAAGAGGGGTCATTTACATACAGTGGAACTTGGATAATTCAAACATCTTTAATTCAATGATAAAGCACAATTTGGATAATAGATTATAATAAAAGAAAATAAGACCTAATCCAAATAATTTATTAGTGTGTGACGTTTCGGCAACAACATTGTCACCATCATCAGACAAAAGAATAAATGAGAAAACATGTTACAGCAAGTTCTTATATAGTCCTGTTATCAAGTGTTTAAACAAGATAACAGATAAGGAAAATAGTTTTTTTAAGTCAACTTGAAATATTCTTCTTAGAATTAAAAGTGGATTTTTTTTTTTAAATATAATTAAAGGCATATCTGTAAATATCATTTATATTTCCCCTTTCTTCCATTCTATTAATTGAAGCACATGTCTTTTGGATGAAAAAGGCTTCTTTGAACTGTCTTTTGTAATAATTTTTTTCATAGTCCGGTGTTCTTGGGTTTTCTAAATTGAATTTATTGTGTCCTGTGTCCCTTCTGTGTTCTACAAGAGCAGAATTTTTAATTCTATCCCACTTCAGAGCATATTTATGGTTTTCCATCCTTTCTTTTAATGTTCTGGATGTCTGTCCCACATATCTTTGATCACACTTCTCACACTTAACTTCATAGATCAAACCTGCTCTTTCTGTTAATTGGGTGTTCTTGTGCTGGTTTAGGTATTGTGAGATAGGGTTACATGGTTTCCATGCAATGTTTATTTTTCCATACTTTTTGAATATATTAGTAAAATTTCTTGCAAACTTTTGGTTTATAAATGGCAATGTGATAAATTTGGTTTCTTTGTTTTTGCACTTTAGATTTTGAATTAAAGTATTATTCTCATATTTTTGGTTCATGTCTTCTATTATTCTATTTATCAATTTGATGGGAAAATCTTCATTGATTAGTTCTTTTTTGATGTTGTTAATTTCTATATTTCTTTTAGTTGTATCATTAATGAGTGTAAAAGCTCTATATATAAGAGCTTTTACTAATCCTACTTTTTGGCTGAAGTGGTGCTGTGAGCTAAAGTTCCAATAAGTTCCTGTATGTGTTGGTTTTTTGTATATAGAGGTTGTAATATTGTTATTGTTGTATGATAAGTTCATGTCCAGGAAATTAATTGATTTGTTGTTATCTACTTCTATAGAGTAATTGATATCAGGTAATAAATTGTTGAAAGTATTCAAAATTTTTTGTTCACTTCCCTGATTAATAAATAAAATGGAGTCATCCACATATCTTTTAAAATAATAAACATCATTTTTAAGTGAATTTAGAGCTTTTATTTCTAATTGGCCTATAGTAATACAAGCTGCGTTTGGTGATATTGGACTACCCATTGTTGCACCTTTCATTTGGAGATATATTTGGTCATCATAAATAAAGTATGTTGTTTTCAAACAAAATTCTATTCCAATTAAAAATTCAGATTTTGGCAAATTATTTATTTTTGATTCTATAATCACATGGTTTAATGCATCCATAATTGTGGGTATAGGGATTGATGTAAACATGGATTCAACATCTAAAGATATAATTCTTTGATTTCCCTTAAGCTTCATGTCAATAATATCTTCTTTGAATTCATAGGAGTTAACAATTTCATTTTCATTAAAATATTGATAGATTTTTAATTGTTGTGCTAACCATTGTGACAAGGCATATGTTGGTGAAGGTCTATTGTTTACTATTGGGCGTAATGGACAGTTAGGCTTGTGGACTTTTGGAGCACCATATATATTGGGAACATGTGCATCATAATTTTTCAACTTGGTTAAAAGCCACAATATTGCAACAATATTGCAATGATGTTGTTAGTCTAATGGAAGCGCTTGGTCATGACCATGATACAGAAGAGTGGCGTTTATTCGTTGATTCTTCAAAAATTAGTTTGAAAGCTGTTCTCCTTCACAACGGAAATAAGTTCCCATCAGTGCCAATAGCATATGCATCCAACATGAAAGAGACTTACGAAAACATGAAACTGCTTTTGAAAAAGATAGAATATGAAAGATATGGTTGGAAAATATGCAGCAATTTGAAAGTCATTGCTCTCTTGCGTGGATTACAGAGCTTGGATATACAAAATTTTGTTGTTTTCTGTGTGAGTGGGATAGCAGAGATAGAGAAAGGCATTACATTAATAAGTCCTCCCCTGATCGATTCAGAAAATATTTACTTACCACCATTAGATATTAAACTGGGATTAATGAAGAACTTTGTCAAGGCAATGGATCGAAATACCAGTGGATTTGCCTACCTAAAACAAAAATGTTCTAGCATAAGTGATGCGATAATTAAAGAAGGCATTTTCGTTGGACCTCAGATTCGAGAATTGCTGCAGGATGAAAATTTTCAAAATAGTTTGAATGAAGTTGAAGCAGCAGCATGGAATTCCTTTAGAAATGTTCGCAAGAACTTCTTAGGAAGTGTCAAGGTTGAAAATTACCAAGACATAGTTAATGACCTATTGCTTTCCTACAAGGCACTAGGATGTAACATGTCTCTTAAGATTCATTTCCTGCATTCACATCTGGATTTCTTTCCAGACAATCTTGGTGCAGTTAGCGATGAACATGGTGAGAGGTTTCATCAAGATATATCAAGCATGAAGAAGCGGTACCAAGGTAAATGGAGTCCCGTTATGCTTTCTGACTACTGCTGGACACTCAAGAGGGATGTACCACAAGCAAAGTATAGAAAAAAAATCCACTGTCACTACTTTTCAATAAAATAAATATTTTTCGTTTATATGGGCCTATATATTAAAAACATTTCCAAAATTCAAGTAGGTGTATCCCAAAAATCTTGCTAGATAGAAAAAACTAATGGTATATTTGAAATCAGCACAAAGAGTTAAAATTAGATAAGGTGCTGTTTCTTTTGGTACAAAGAAAAATAATTAATAAACCAGTGTAATGTAATAAGGTTTATGCAAAAATGTTTATGTAATATTTTTTGCTGTATTTATCCCAATACCAAAAAAAGGCTGTCACGCAAAAACCATGGGTGATGGAAAATTTCTGATTAGATTTTTGAGTTCAGCATGAAAAGTTACACTAGAAACACCTCAGGTTCTCTTGGGCAAAAATGTTGTTGACCAGTGTAATTAGTTGTTTGTGTGTTTTACAAAATCAAATTAAATAGTTTTGGTAAAAAGATAAATTAAAAGTTTTTAGGCAAAGTTATATTAGGAAATCATAATACAGCATCATTATATCATCAGTTTTTATAGCAACCATGATATGCAAATTATTCCAATAACATACTAATTTGCATATCTTTGTGCTATAAACTGGTGATAATGATGCAATATTATGATTTCCAATTATTACTATTGCTTCTATTCGGGGGTCGGTGGAAGGCTGGTTAAACCGTTTGGTTTACGACCACTACGACCCGGGTTCGATCCCCGCATTGGACACTTTTTCTGTTTAAAAAAAAAAAAAATGCTCCAATGGCCCCCCGATTCTTGCCAAAGTCCAACCCCACCAGCGAGTGCAAGTAACCAAACGGGGCTCTGGCACATTTGTAAGTGCAAAGTCGAACTGCTTTCACATGTGTAGACATGTGGTGCGCTTACAGTAAAAAGCAGTCGCTAACTACCCACCATGATTATCATGGCCTGTACCACGTGTACTAGGGATAAGCAAAAAAAAAAAAATTATGTTTTTCTTATTTTTGGTTGTAAGTTTTTTTTTTTTGATCTTGAATATCTCAAAATTGCTTTATTTGATTTTAAAACATTAAAATTATTAATCGTAAGAGTGCTATGCAAAATATGCAAAAACCAAGATTGATCTACTTTGGATAGCTAATGAAGCAAATGGATTAGAAAAATGTTAATTTTAAGAAAATATAAAGAAGAGAGGATGGCCTCCAATGAGCTGGCTGGAAGAGGTCAAGGAAGCTACAAGAAGGACATTGGGTGAGTTTATAGTCAACAACAACAACAAAAGCCTTTATTGAGGACCTCTCGTCCTATAAAGGATTCGCCAGTTTACAGAGTAAGTGAAGAGAAGAGAACTAAGAATACAGAGAGAAACCTATAAGTTAGTAGTTATAGTATAGTATTTTCTACACTGTGACTATATACAACAGCAGTAACAAGCCTTTTAGTGGAATCAAAGTCCCATACAGGATTCGTCATTCTAATCCTACAAAGATTATTTAAATATGATTATTTACATCAATTAGATTATGTATATAGCTTTCTTTTCTCTTCAGCCATCTTCCAAAATTTGAACAACGCAAACGCTCCAGCTCTGTTTCTCACCACCTCATTCAACAGGAGCTCCAAAGAGAGTCCCTCAAGGCCTATTTCACTGAGGAGCACTTCTCGTTCGTCTTTCAGCCCCATACATGAGTGTATATGGTGATGTAGCCCCGGCTCCATTCTTGTCCCGCAAATCTCGCATGTCCATCCGTCTGTTTTAAATATTCTGGGGCGATCATCAGTAAAGAGCACCGAGAGGATTCTCAGTCCGGCAATACACCGTTTGACCCGGAGCGGGAAATCGCTGGACAGATAGTGTTCCGGTAACGGAGTTGAGCAGATGTTTTTATAGTGGGGGTATAGTCTTGAATTTATTATTCTTGTGTGATCCTTTTGCAGAGATTGATCTATTGCAGTCCTGATTATGTAGGGAATTTCTCTTTGTAATGTTCTATAGTCTGTGCAGAAATTCAGCCATTGAAATCCGGTGGTGTTTAAAATATTAACTATACTTCCTGTGAAACCTATATATTTTTTCGTTGCGTTTGAGATTTCCCACAGCTGGGACAAGCAGAGCAGCGGCAATCTAGTTTCACCCATTCCCAGCATTCTCAACCAGAACTTTAAGGTTAGTTTCAAGACTGTAACGCTGAGTGACACTCTTCCCAATTCTATCCTGAGTATGTATCGGGGGTGTATCTTGGTAAATTTAGATATCTTCGCATAAATGAGTCCTGAATTTGATCAACAATTAATGTAGGCTCATTTGCCCAAACAGGTGCCGCATATAGCAGGGTTGATAGAACCATCGCGTCAAGAAGTTTCATAGAGGATCTAAAAGAGTTCATCTTCGACCTGGTCAGAATAGGCCAGACCGCACCACTGGCAGCAAGAGCTTTACCCTTATAGTATAATGCGGCTTGCTTAAAAGAGTTTGTTGAGGTGAGTGGATATCCTAGATACATGTATCTTTCCGTGACATTCAGTGTTTGTTGTCCCCAATACCAATTATCGGATTTTGACCGCTTCCCACCATTGCGAAATACCATTATTTTTGATTTGTTTTCATTCAGCGTTAGCATATTTTCCTCAAAATATTTTCGAAATGATAAAGCACAATTTGTATTATAGATTTAATAAAAGAGAGAGAGAGAAAATAAGACCTAATCCAAATAATTTATTGGTGTGTGACGTTTCGGCACGTCACACACCAATAAATTATTTGGATTAGGTCTTATTTTCTTTTATCAAAATATTTTCGTATCATATTAATTTTTAACTGCAAATTGTTCTTAGATTTGCCTATCAGTACAATAACATATAGTAACAAATGTCCATGCTTTGGCAGATAAATACCAGGTGTGAGTCACTAACACATCAATTTGGAGAAAATATTTGTCCATACAGTTTGTCATCAAAATTCATAACTTGATGGACACTAACAACAGTTCTAGTCCATTCTGTATTTTTCTTGTTGGGCCCATAGAAAATTCCATGTAAATGAAACTTATTCCTTACTAAACACAAGGCAAAAAGACCCAAATACAGTAAAACCCCACTAATACGAACCCTGGATATAGCGAACCTTCCCTTATAATGAAACTATGGCGATTCCATTCCATTGAAAATACCATCGTTATAACGAACTTTGCGATTTTTAAAATAACTAACTACCCCTATAACGAACATATTTTAGGTCCCAAAATAATAAAATCTATTAAAAATACTATATATATATATACTTATAAAAAGCTTAAAATTGTCATTAAAAGAAAAATTAAAACAACAAAATTTTGAGCACGTTTCAGCTCGCGGTTTCAAAACAATTTGTTTTGCAGCATTGTTTGTTTTCGTTTAAATTCAATTTTTGCTGTATGTTGTATAAATTTTAACACATTATACTTTTTTATTAAATAGAATATCTTTGCAACCATCAAATTTGAAATAGAAAAAATGCAAATGGCTTCCAAAATAAAGAAAACAAAAACGTTATTACTTAAAAAAAAAAAAAGGCCATTTTCAAAACTTTTCAAAGTGAAACAACACAGGCAAAACTTCATAACATTTTAAAATAAGAAAATATAACTTTTCTATTATAGTAGAGAAAATAGAAGGCTATTAATTGTTTGCAAAGAGGAATCAACCTCAACTTTGCCGCGATCGTACGTGTTAGGGCTAAAATAAAGTCTAATAAACGGGCCTGTGATGCAACAAAATTTATTTTTTTATGCCATTAACTATGGAGATTTTAAAGCCAGCAATGGTTGCATGACAGGCCCAAAACAAAACGAAATCTACACTTAAAAAGAATATGTGGGCACATGAAATGGAAGAAATACATATCAAACTTTATTTGAAAGGTGCAATGCTTGAAGAGTGCTTTGAAGCAACAAGGTATTAGAGCCATTTTTTCAAGAAAAAATTGCATTATAAAATATGATTAAAATGTTTTAAAATCATTTTATATCTTTTAATATATAATTAATAAAACTTTCCATAGGATTTGTATTGATTTTTAAATTAGACATAGAGGTACATGCATGTTAATGATAAGAAGAACCTATCATCTAATGATTTCTTTTATTATTAAGTATTAATGTGAGGAAATTGGTCAATTAAGGGAATTAAAACAAAGTTGCCATTATTAAGAGGCAGCCTTTTCCCGTGTGTATGGCTGTCCTTTAATTAAATGGTCTAAAATTTTTGAAAAGTAAAAAAAATAGCCAAATCGTGGCTATAGCGAACCAAAAGCTCTGTCCCATTGGGGTTCACTATAGAGGGGTTTTACTGTAAATAAATAGTGTGTGTTGCTTCAGTAACAGCGCTGTTGCCGAAGCAACACACTATTTATTTATTTAGATTTGGTCTTATTATCTTGTTTATAATCTACTAGCGGATGTATCCGGCTTCGCCCAGGTTTTACCCGAGTAAAGGTTTGTCTAACGAACATTTGTTAAAACAATTCTCTATAAACTTATAATAAAAAAATAATATATATATTTTGATAATTTGAAACTCGTAAATTTGAATCTCTCGATAAAGTGAACATTTTTTCCCGGCCCCTGTGTGCCGTGTCATCCTGAATTTTGTCTTTTCTAATTTTCTACATTACAAAATCATCGTTTTATCTAGTGAACATTTTTTCCCGGTCCCTTGAAAAATACTCGATAAGTTGAATAAAATCAATATTAATTGGTACCCTCGGTAATTGGAAGTTAAAGGAATAGTATCTTTGCCTTGGAATTGTATCATTATTCTTGTCTCAAATAAATTGCTGTGTCATCCTGAGATAATCTTACTTTTGATAAATAATCTTTAAGATAATAAACTTACAGATAATAAAACTTATAGATAAAAAACTTGTTATCATCGTCGCAATGGTGGCGCTGCTTGCGAGTTAAATCTACAAATAACTCTAAGGATATTCAAGATATTCAAGAAATTATTCTTCAGAAACCTTCCCAGTACTATACTAAATAACTTCCCAAAGTTTCATGGCGTTCCAATGAGTGGTTTGGTCAGGCATAAAGGACACACACACACATACATTCATTTTTATATATATAGATAATCCAAATTGTCATTTTGGCTTGCATTTGATGCACTAAACAGGAACTTTGTGAGAGGCCGCTGCTTATCTTAAAACAGCTTGAGGAGCATGAACTCATTGAATTTTGTAATCTTTACACAAGGGAATTAAGAAACAACAATATAATCCAAATTGAGCCTTATCACTTGTTCCTTACTAGAACTTTAGCCCTTTAAACCAAAATGTCTTGAATGACAACCAGTTTTAAACTGTATTTAAATTTTACTTTAAAAAAGATTATTGATGTGGTTGCTTTGTCACCGACCTAAGGCTACTAGTTTGCGGCGATGGTCAATAGATGGCGTCTAGTTTTGACATTTAATTTGACAGGAGAGGAGCCCTATACTTTTTAGATCAATTTCCTCCTGGAAAATTTTCTATCTATTGAGGTATTAAGTGTCATTGTTTCTTATCCCCTACAAGTAGATATAAATATCATGAATACCTTAGAAATAGTTTACTAAAATGAATATAAAAAAAACTTTAAATCCCTCTCTTTTTTTTTTGCAATATGTACTGAAAAGGAAAGAAAACATTCAGTTACTGCCATTAAATATGTTCAGGGCAATCATCCACTACCTTGTAACAAGTTACAACAGACAGAGTTAACCACTAGGAAAATAATTTTTAAACTTCCAGTTCGAAATAAATTTATTAGGTGACACAAACCAAGAGTAACCTAGTTCAAAAATGGTAAAGCACAATTTGGATTATAGATTATAATACAAGAAAAAATAAGTTCTAATCCAAATAATTTAAATGTGTCACGTTTCGGCAACAGCATTGTCACCATCATCAGACAAAAGAATAAATTATTCCTTTGTGTGATGATGGTGACAATGCAGTTGCTGAAACGTCACACACTTAAATTATTTGGATTAGAACTTATTTTCTTGTGCTAGTTCATAAATGTATAATCAACAGTTATTATGTACAGGGGTTCATATATACATTAACTAATTTTTACAAACACTATTTTGTGAATATGTATGCTTTTTTATCACAGTTGCGTGAAAGAATTATCTGGTCAGATTAATGTTTTGATATTATGTGTTTGATAAAGCACAATTTGGATAATAGATTATAATAAAAGAAAATAAGACCTAATCCAAATAATTTATTAGTGTGTGACGTTTCGGCAACAACATTGCCGAAACGTCACACACTAATAAATTATTTGGATTAGGTCTTATTTTCTTTTATGATATTATGTGTTTGTTTTTTTTCCTTTTTTCTATTGTTTTGATTGAATTTATATAGAACTTGTCTTGATATGAGGTTCTTTTTTTTTTGTTTGCATTATAGTCAAACTTTTGGAATATTTGTTTGGTAGTTTACTTTTATAGAATTTAAATGCAATTTTTTAAATAAAGTTATATATATTTGATATTATAAATGTGTGAGTGGTCAACAAAACTACCGGAAGGTCACCAATCAGCTGTAAGTGACCAACAGATAACATTTGTCCATAGTCATCAAAACTCAACTTGATGGATGCTGACAACAACAAATCCACAGGGTAATAAGACCAAATCCAAATGAATAAATAGTGTGACGTTTCAGTAACAGCGTTGTTACCATCTTCAGACAAAAGTACTGAATCCAGTACTTCTTCAGTATACATCATTCAGTACTTTTGTCTGAAGATGGTAACAACGCTGTTACCGAAACGTCACACACTATTTATTTATTTGGATTTGGTCTTATTACCTTGTGCTTATAATCTATAATCCAAATTGTGCCTTATCAACAACAAATCCAATCTTATTGATTCTAAGTAGAACTGCTCTTCACTGAAGGTTAATAACGAGTTTACAAAGTGGGAAGAGGAGCTTCTTTTTATTGGCATGCACACAAGCTTTCGGACATATCGTCCTTCATCAGGTAAGAGTAATAAACGCGCTGAGGATCCATATATACACAAAGCTGAAAAGAAAATTTACATAATTGCAAAAGATAAAAGTATTTAAAGATAAAAATAAGAACAAATATGCTAAAAAGATTATAGGGATTAAATGCTAATAAATCTGGACTAAGTACATATGCACTATGAATGGTGTTAATCAAGGGCAGGTAAATGCAACTTATGGCTATTCACATAACATATGGTATTGTTCCGGTATATCTATATGCCTGTTGATGCTGTTTGTTTTTATTGACACAAATGCCTCTAGTAAAAGTCTCTGGTACTTATTATTGATATTGTTGTATAGAATGGATGGCTTTGTTAAATTAAATGTATGACCGGTTTGCATAGAATGACTGTAAATAGGGGAATTTAGGTTTTTATTAGAGATGTTTCTGGAATGCTCAACCATTCTGATGGCGACGGATCTACCCGTCTCCCCGACATAAGTGGCATTGCATTGGTCGCAAGAGACGGAATAGACGGAAGAGCAATATAACGACTTCACAGCTAACCTCGCCCAAATAGCCTACATTTACGGCCTTCCAAAAATTCACAAGCCCGATGTTCCCCTCCGACCAATCATATCTTACCATCTCTCTCCGGCATATACCCTGTCAAAATTTTTGTCCAACTTCTTGACCCCCCTTCTACAGTCTCCCCCATGGGAATATACCATTGCAAACTCCCCCTCGTTTGTGTCCTATATCACCAGCCTCACACCTCCCCCCAGGTCCATAATGGTTTCTTTCGATGTAACGTCTCTATATCTCTCACTTGCCCACCCCTTGATCATTAATAGTTTACGCACTTTCCTCGAAAATGCCCCCCTGTTAGACACCCTCACCGCGGAGATGGTTGTCGAGCTCACTTCCATATGCCTAGGCATGTCCACCTTCACATTTGATACCCAGTTTTTCAAGCAGACCAAGGGCTCCCCCATGGGTAGTCCCCTCTCAACCGTGGTGGCTGAGGTTGTCATGAGGTCACTGGACCAATGGATCACTTCACGCCATTCTTCAGACATCTTTCTATGGAGGCGGTACATCGATGATACCTTTTGCTTGGTAAGTGAGGTATCTGCCTCTCACATCCTATCTGACCTCAACTCCTTCCACCCAGACATAGCCTTCACCCATGAAACAGAAAATCACTCAGTCCTACCTTTCCTAGATACACTAGTCATACGCACCCCCAGCAGTTTCCATACCACAGTATACTATAAAAACAACACACCCCCACACCACACAAACTTCCGGTCACATTGCCCAACACCACACAAAATCAATACAGTTAGAGCTCTCACTAAACGTATCTTTACTCATTGTTCCCTCCCGTTATTCCAAACAATAGAAAAGGCTAAAATATTTTCATATTTATCCAAATCCGGCTACCCGATCCCCTTCATTCTTAAACACATGCATGACCCTCACCACAACAGTGCTCCAGCTATACACAGAAATATTTGCTCCCTTCCTTTTTGCCCCCAGTCTATCACCATAGCCAGGTTTTTAAGGCAACATGGCATTACAACATACTTCCAGAACCCACCTAACATCGCCACACTAATCCGACACCCCATTACCAGATCTTCCCTTCATGCGAGTGCTCTCCGTTCTGGTGGTGCTGTCTATTCCGTCTCTTGCGACCAATGCAATGCCACTTATGTCGGGGAGACGGGTAGATCCGTCGCCATCAGAATGGTTGAGCATTCCAGAAACATCTCTAATAAAAACCTAAATTCCCCTATTTACAGTCATTCTATGCAAACCGGTCATACATTTAATTTAACAAAGCCATCCATTCTATACAACAATATCAATAATAAGTACCAGAGACTTTTACTAGAGGCATTTGTGTCAATAAAAACAAACAGCATCAACAGGCATATAGATATACCGGAACAATACCATATGTTATGTGAATAGCCATAAGTTGCATTTACCTGCCCTTGATTAACACCATTCATAGTGCATATGTACTTAGTCCAGATTTATTAGCATTTAATCCCTATAATCTTTTTAGCATATTTGTTCTTATTTTTATCTTTAAATACTTTTATCTTTTGCAATTATGTAAATTTTCTTTTCAGCTTTGTGTATATATGGATCCTCAGCGCGTTTATTACTCTTACCTGATGAAGGACGATATGTCCGAAAGCTTGTGTGCATGCCAATAAAAAGAAGCTCCTCTTCCCACTTTGTAAACTCGTTATTATTGATTCTAAATTGAAGATTTTTTTTGCATAGAGCTTTAGCACTTTCTGTACATTAAAATAATGTTGGTTGGTAGGATCAGGAACAAAGAAGTCTCTTGAGAAAATTGGAAGAAGAAAGAGGCCTGTTGAAGTTCTTTAGAAAAACAAAAAAATTGGATGTGAAATATGTTAAGAGGAAATGGATAGATGAAGAGCTACGATGGGTAAGATGAATGAAGAAGAATTGAACTGAATAATGAGAAGAACTTAGAATAGAGAAGCATGGCTCCACTGGAGACCGGGTTCTGATCAAGAGCAGAGAAATGAAATAATAATGGCTTTGTCACACTACCATCAAATTGGTTATTACAGTCAAACCTCCATGGGAGGACATGTCTGTATAAAGTACAGTTTTCATCGCCAAAATGATCCTTTTTACTAATTAGCAAATCTCTGTTAAGAGAACACCTCTTTCTAAAGTACACTTTTGCTCTGTAACTAGATGTCCTTTGCAGAGGTTCTACTGTTCAAGCAATTAACAAGATTGAACTACACCACATGATTGAGGGGTTTGGTGGTGCTAGGATACTTCTACGAGAGAGTCCATCCATGGAGTTTATAAAATATGGTGTCACTCATCATAGATTTTACTAGAGTTACAATTTATAGATGTTACCATACTTATAACCCAGCAACCTTCAATTAATTATGGTAGTGTGGTGCTCTGTAAATAAAAGCTTTAAATAAAAATTCAAAAAAAAATCATGTGTTTAATTTTGAAAAGTTCTAAAGTGCAAAACAAATGCCAAATGAATCATTAAAAAAGCAGAGGTTTATTTTCTCTCTATATATAATACAGTATACAAATATATTACAACTATACAATGATGGCCTACTACAGTTTGAAGGTAGTATTGTCCTCATCAAGTAGCAGCTGGTAACATTTAGAGTCTCCAACAATCCCTCTGAGTGCATAGTAGTCAGTTTCAGAGAAGAGACAAGTGCAGGATGGCTCAGGCTCGGCATCCATGGCTTCCTTATTGGACCATTCGGAAGAAAGGAACTCACAGGCTTGGGCAAAGAGCCGAGGAGTTTTGGGCAACTGGAAGAATACAAGGTGCCTGACCCCCTTGATGAGGTAGTCGCTGTAGAAATGCTTACGCTCTGTGAAGTAGGTAATTTTCTGTTTACCTTTATAAAAGAGGATACGGAATTTTACAACAGACTTATCAGGCTCCTCTTCAGAAATTCCTGATAATGGGAGGTCATTGTCTTTCAACAGTTTGGCGATCAACCTGGCTTCAATGCTGGTACGGACATAGATGAGCACATGACTTTTGTGCATCAATTGAGGAAAGATATTTTTCTGGAAGAAGTCAAACCTTTCCATGAGAGTATTGTCCACTTTGATGAACTCCTTGGTAACTGGCTGGGTGACACGGGCAAGAACTCCCTGTTGGATGTCTTTGGACAAAATTTGGCCCTCATAGTTGAAGCATTTTCTGAGGAGTATCTCCTCAATTATATTATCATAGATGTTGCTGAAGAGCAAAGTCTGCCTGTATGACTTTCCACAATCGTCAAGCATCCAGTTCCTAATACGGAGAAGATTGGATTTAAGGATTGCTTTCTTTGGGATCTGGTTCAAGCACTGCAGGATGACATCAAGGTACTCCAAGTTCTGCATGAGGAGGGCATCATACTGGTCAATGATTAGCATCTCAATGCTAGAGAGGAACTCAAAATCTCTGTCTTTTCCTCCCTTTGTCTTGACCACAGTTCGGAGGCCGAGCATTGAAGCGATGATGATATCTGAACTGTAGAAATCTGAAAAGAAAGTCAAGGCTTTAGAAGTTATACGAATCCCAAGTTTGAAGTCCTCGTCATTGTTCCCTTCAAAGTTCTGGTAATAAGCGGCAGACTTCCGTGTGCCGGGAGTGGATATCTGGTAGTATTCCTTATTGAACCTCTCCATGTTCTGGATTTTGACGTGGCCTTCCATGAGAGCAGCGATGTGCTTGCCGACTCTATAGGCTGAATGGCGGTAGGGTAGAATGATGAGCACTTTGGTCCTGCAGAATCCTTGATCCCGAATGGGTGTGCTGGGCTTCAAGATGTTATTTTTATTCAGGGTGATATAAGACTTGAGAACATGATTTAAGGCATGAAGGGCATATGCGAATCTGATGTCTTCACCATTTTCATGTGTGCGATTTTGATAACCCAGATCCTTGTAGGAGCCAGCGATGGACAGGATCTCCTTCTGTAGGGATGACAGCTCAGTCCTGCCAGGAGTCTTGGGCTTTCTGTACCAACTGAGAGCCTTGCGAAGGCTCTTGCGCAGCAGTGGGATTAGAGTTAGCTCATCTGTGGATCTCAGAGTGGGAGCATTCTGGGCCAGGTTATCAGGGACCCAAACCTTCTTGATATGTTCCCATCCTAGATTGAGCAGAGGGATATCCTGTGGACTGTTCATCTCACTTTTCTGCAGCTCCTTGTTCAAATGGAGGTGGTAGGGGTCATCTTCCTTCAGGCAGTTGATATCCACAAATTTCTGAAAAGCAAAGATTTCTAAATAAAAATAACAAAAAAATATATATAGATTTCATACAAAAGGCAAAAATAACACATAGTACCATGTAATTATTCAGTTTTTTTTTTTAATAATATAGTAAAAATGTCTAATCGGAAAAAAGTCTGTAGAAAAAAAGTGTCCTATATTATTAAAAAATAAATACTGCTGAATAATTTCATCCTAATAAGATGGATGAATTCCCAAAATACTCTAAAAATCGAACCTTTCCTTCGACAAGGTCATAGAGATGTAGATAGGAAGAATCTTTAGTAAAATAAAAAAAATCTCTAAAAAGTTCAATATTTGTAGTTGTAAATTAAATTTTATTGCCCTCTATCGGTAAAATTATACACAAATAATTCATTAAATCATAGCATTGCAGTAAGGTCTGTAGAGATTTAAAAAAGAAACGCATTGTCAGTAAATTTATTTGTGTAAAAAAAAAAAAAATTGTAGTTGTATTTATATGGAGAGTAGGAGCCTTAGTGTCAAGCTTTGTTTGTGCAATTGTATTATCATCCATACCACACCAATGGGAAAGTTTAATTGAGCAGTACATGTGGTAAACATTGTAATGTGGGGTAAGTTCTTAAACAGATGACAAACTACTTACTGAAACTGAACCAGTGGCTGTTTCTGCAGATTCTGAAAACAAAATAATTGATAGATTAAACACATGGGTTTATAGTTCAACAGTAGAACCTCCATGAGAGGACACCTCTTTATAAAGGATAGCTTTCATTTGCAAAATTATTATTTTTGCTCTATAGAAACTGGTAAGAGGACACCTCTCTCTAAAGGACACTTTGGCTCTGCAATTAGGTGTTGTCCTTTACAGGGAGGTTCTACTGCATATATATTTTTAAATCCATTACCAATAACGAACACTGTTGCTATAATACTCCAATAAGAGAGAGTCACACATACAAAAGCCTTCATTAATCTCATATATAGGTGCATCATAAGGTCTGCAAAGGAAATTAGTATCCACAAAACCTAATCTAGACAATTAGCTAATAAATGGGTTTGTAGGATGCCTCCAAGGAGAAACTAAAAAACAAAAATAAAATAAATATTAAAAATATGGGTATTTACAAATGATACATTCATACATAAAAGCCTTTGTCTTTTTTATTCTCATGCAACTGATGATTGGAAGCTTTGAAAATTTGAAACAGGATTTGTATACATTATTGGCATTCATAGAAAGTGCAAAAAAAAAGAACAAACAAAAGATAGGCATTGAAAGGAGAAATATTAAAATCGTGTTAGCTCTTGTTTATTTTCTCTGTGTTACACTGCTCTGTAAAAATTGAATAATCTCAGGAAGAGTAATCAAGTAGGTGGAGAAAAGTACCTTTCAGAGATTATATTGAAACTAGACAATGACCCAGGCAACTCCAGGGGTTTCTTCTAAGTCGATTTTTACCTAAGTACATATAGAATAAAGAGGGCTATTTTTTAATAAATTAGATTTTATTAATATAAAAATCATTATAAGAATCAGAATTTAAAAAACCTGTTTAAAAAAGGCACTGCCTGAACAGAAACACAATACCAATAGAATCAGTTAAAGAATTTTGCTTATTTGGTTTTATATCAATTTCAAGTTACTATATGTGTATTTTACCTCATTTGAATGTTTCTCTTCATTATATGATAGCTGGATAAACAGACATGTTGTCTTCTTCTTCTTTCTTATCTCCACTCAATCACACACACACACACACACAAAAGCCTTTATTAAGACACACAGGTCTTACAGAGGATTCTCCTTGGGGTTACAAAACGGAGAAACCTATGAAAGTGGGAAATAAAAAATGGAGAAAGATTATATACATTTGGTAAATATATACAGATTATAAGAAAGAATAAAAAAAAATAAGAAGAATAAAAAAAATCGAAAAAAGAAAAAAAAAATTTTGGAAATATGGATGGGAATCTCCACTCAATCATATTAGGTTATTAAGCTTGTAAAGCTTGAGATCATGACTGGGTGAAGTAGAATGCGTCTACCTTTGTCATTAAGACTGGGAGCACTACTTAGTGGCAGGCCAAAAGGATGTTGTAAAGAGAAGAAAATGTATCTAAAGAGGAATTTTATTGCTATTAATTATCATCAGAATGTTCATATATATATATATATATGCCCAGTTTCCTGAAGCACGGATAATCACTTTGAGAGAATATAGAGAAATGTGCCCTGGATTAATAATAAAGTCAGCCTAGGACTGATGAGGGCCATTAGTCCGAAACCACGGCCTTCAGGTGGACACTTCTCAGTTTGCCAAAGCTGGTATTGTACGAACCTGAGTTCGCTAGTTGACAGAGATGGTCAATAGATGTCACCTTGTTGTTGTTTCTTATCCCCTTTGGTAAAGGTTACACAAATTCCATGAGTTCCTCTAGCTGTTTAATGATAAGCCTCTCCCAAAGTCACCTAGTGGACTATATATGTATATACAGTTAAACCTGTCTATAACGCCCCATCTGAATAGCGCCAGTTTTTAAACATTAAAATGGAAACATTTTACATTAAAAGTGACCCTATTTTGGCGAGTCCCAAGAGGGGGCGCTATAGACAGGTTTAATTGTATATATATAAGTAGAACCTCCCCTGTAAAGGACATCTAATTGCAGAGCCAAAGTGTCCTTTAGGGAGGGTGTCCTTTTCCCAGAGAGTTGCTAAATTGTAAAAATGGTAATTTTGCAAATGAAAACCGTCCTTTGTTGAGAGGTGTCCACTAAAGGGAGGTTCTACTGTATAAGGCAAAATATTGATTTTTTTATTTAATTTATTATTCTTTATTCCCGGGGTATATTGATTGAGACAATAAAAGAATTTGACTCAAAAGGAAACTGTCTTAAATATATTTAAATAACCTTTTTTTTTTGTGCAAAAACATTTAATTCTTATATCAAGGACTTTTTTTCTTATCACACAATAAATTAAGATATATGTTATAATCCTGTAAGGTATATATATAAAAACTTGTATTTTTTTAAATATAGCAGATGGCAATAAAAAAAACAATTATTAAAAAGCGTAGAGAAGTGTTGCTAATAACAATGTCAATTTCCCTTACCTTTGGTAGTAGAGTCCCCATCTTTCTTACATTTCTTCTTTGCTGTTCCTGAATATTAAAAAAAAAGGTCAAAATACATGTTGTGAATGCCTAGCACAACAGAATTCAAAATTAAATAACTACGAGAAAATGAGACCTAACCCAAATAAATTAATAATGTGTGATGTTTCAGTAACAGTGTTGTTACCGAAACATCACACACTATTAATTTATTTGGATTAGGTCTTATTTTCCTGTATCTATAATCTATAATTCAAATTGATAAGGCACAATTTGGATTATAGATTAGAAACACAAGGTAATAAGACCAAATCCAAATAAATAAATAATGCGTGACGTTTCGGTAACAGCGTTGTTACCGAAACGTCACACACTATTTATTAATTTGGATTTGGTCTTATTACCTTGTGTTTATAATTCAAATTGTGCTTTATCATTAAAATTAAACAAGTTTTGAGGAAAAGTTTGAACTTTGTTTAATACCCTCTGTAACTGTCCTTAAGAGAGAGACTACTGTGTTACAATGCTGCTACCAATTGAATTTTTCTCTCAACTCTTCTATTTATAATCCTCCCATGAGAGACC
This sequence comes from Cordylochernes scorpioides, assembly GCA_030710605.1. NCBI lineage: Eukaryota > Metazoa > Arthropoda > Arachnida > Pseudoscorpiones > Chernetidae > Cordylochernes > Cordylochernes scorpioides. Next base: position 41,732,785 of record CP092871.1, read on the forward strand.
AATCAAAAACATTTCTGATCTCTCCTAAAGGTCTCATCAGAAGTTGAAATAGATTGGGTAAAGTCATTTTTGATTTTGACAAGAGGGGTCATTTACATACAGTGGAACTTGGATAATTCAAACATCTTTAATTCAATGATAAAGCACAATTTGGATAATAGATTATAATAAAAGAAAATAAGACCTAATCCAAATAATTTATTAGTGTGTGACGTTTCGGCAACAACATTGTCACCATCATCAGACAAAAGAATAAATGAGAAAACATGTTACAGCAAGTTCTTATATAGTCCTGTTATCAAGTGTTTAAACAAGATAACAGATAAGGAAAATAGTTTTTTTAAGTCAACTTGAAATATTCTTCTTAGAATTAAAAGTGGATTTTTTTTTTTAAATATAATTAAAGGCATATCTGTAAATATCATTTATATTTCCCCTTTCTTCCATTCTATTAATTGAAGCACATGTCTTTTGGATGAAAAAGGCTTCTTTGAACTGTCTTTTGTAATAATTTTTTTCATAGTCCGGTGTTCTTGGGTTTTCTAAATTGAATTTATTGTGTCCTGTGTCCCTTCTGTGTTCTACAAGAGCAGAATTTTTAATTCTATCCCACTTCAGAGCATATTTATGGTTTTCCATCCTTTCTTTTAATGTTCTGGATGTCTGTCCCACATATCTTTGATCACACTTCTCACACTTAACTTCATAGATCAAACCTGCTCTTTCTGTTAATTGGGTGTTCTTGTGCTGGTTTAGGTATTGTGAGATAGGGTTACATGGTTTCCATGCAATGTTTATTTTTCCATACTTTTTGAATATATTAGTAAAATTTCTTGCAAACTTTTGGTTTATAAATGGCAATGTGATAAATTTGGTTTCTTTGTTTTTGCACTTTAGATTTTGAATTAAAGTATTATTCTCATATTTTTGGTTCATGTCTTCTATTATTCTATTTATCAATTTGATGGGAAAATCTTCATTGATTAGTTCTTTTTTGATGTTGTTAATTTCTATATTTCTTTTAGTTGTATCATTAATGAGTGTAAAAGCTCTATATATAAGAGCTTTTACTAATCCTACTTTTTGGCTGAAGTGGTGCTGTGAGCTAAAGTTCCAATAAGTTCCTGTATGTGTTGGTTTTTTGTATATAGAGGTTGTAATATTGTTATTGTTGTATGATAAGTTCATGTCCAGGAAATTAATTGATTTGTTGTTATCTACTTCTATAGAGTAATTGATATCAGGTAATAAATTGTTGAAAGTATTCAAAATTTTTTGTTCACTTCCCTGATTAATAAATAAAATGGAGTCATCCACATATCTTTTAAAATAATAAACATCATTTTTAAGTGAATTTAGAGCTTTTATTTCTAATTGGCCTATAGTAATACAAGCTGCGTTTGGTGATATTGGACTACCCATTGTTGCACCTTTCATTTGGAGATATATTTGGTCATCATAAATAAAGTATGTTGTTTTCAAACAAAATTCTATTCCAATTAAAAATTCAGATTTTGGCAAATTATTTATTTTTGATTCTATAATCACATGGTTTAATGCATCCATAATTGTGGGTATAGGGATTGATGTAAACATGGATTCAACATCTAAAGATATAATTCTTTGATTTCCCTTAAGCTTCATGTCAATAATATCTTCTTTGAATTCATAGGAGTTAACAATTTCATTTTCATTAAAATATTGATAGATTTTTAATTGTTGTGCTAACCATTGTGACAAGGCATATGTTGGTGAAGGTCTATTGTTTACTATTGGGCGTAATGGACAGTTAGGCTTGTGGACTTTTGGAGCACCATATATATTGGGAACATGTGCATCATAATTTTTCAACTTGGTTAAAAGCCTGTAATTAATATATTTGTTTTTTCTCCAGTTTTTAAGTATGGTGTTCAATTTATTTTTGAAGTTTTTTGTTGGATCATTTTGTATAGGAGAATAGGTCCCATTGTTATTCAATAAAGAAAGCATTTTTTGTTTATAGTCTTCTTTTTTCATTAAAACAATTCCATTTCCTTTGTCATATTTTGTTATTAATATTTTGTTTGTAGGCCTTTAAGTTTGGAGGTCAATTTTCTATCAATACTATTTGATTTATAATTTTGTTTTAATGTATTAGTAACTTCAAATCTTATATTTGCTGCCTCATTAGGGTTAAGAAATTTGCATATTTCTTCTGTTTTTGAAATAATATCCAATTTTTCTTTTTGTTTCAGATTACCCCCTAGTGCATTTACCCCCTAGTAAATTCAATTTAGAAAACCCAAGAACACTGGACTATGAAAAAAAAAAATTATTACAAAAGACAGTTCAAAGAAGCCTTTTTCATCCAAAAGACATGTGCTTCAATTAATAGAATGGAAGAAAGGGGAAATATAAATGATATTTACAGATAGCCTTTAAATATATTTAAAAAAAAAAAAAAAATCCACTTTTAATTCTAAGAAGAATATTTCAAGTTGACTTAAAAAAACTATTTTCCTTATCTGTTATCTTGTTTAAACACTTGATAACAGGACTATATAAGAACTTGCTGTAACATGTTTTCTCATTTATTCTTTTGTCTGATGATGGTGACAATGTTGTTGCCGAAACGTCACACACTAAAAAATTATTTGGATTAGGTCTTATGTTCTTTTATCTTTAATTCAAATATTTATCTTGGTCCCTAGAATTTCTATTTTTAATTCAATTTTTTTTTATTCTCTTGGGTTTCAAATTATCCAAGTTCTTTGACTGTACATATACAATGGAACCTGGTTGTAATAGCAACGTTTATAACAACACACAACTTAGTTTATACGAGGGTGAGTAGAAAAGTAAGGTCTTCTACGAGATAATATCCGAACGCGCGTTGCTAGGTGAAATCCGACAACACCGCTGCCTTCCTTGGTTCCCCCTCTACCGTCTAGAACCTTCCCGGTGACCCTTGGACGCTCAGTCGCTGTCTGGCAGCCGTTCGCGATGGAGCTTCCCCATAGTTCTCCCGCCAAGTGCGAGTTGCGCTCAGTTATACGCTTTTTAAATGCGAAAAATAATTCTCCGGTCGAAATTCATCGTCAGTTAGTGGAAGTGTATGGTGAGAAGTGCATGGACATCAAAAATGTGCGGAAATGGTGCCGGGAGTTTAACGAGGGGCGGATAAACGTCCACGATGAACAGCGGTCTGGGCGGCCGAGTTTGCCGGAATCAACCGTGGCTCGAATCGACGAAATGGTGCGCGCAAACCGGCGGATAACCCTTGAAGATATCGAGGATGGCCTGAATGAAGATTGCAGCCACTTCTCCGTGCACAAGATTGTGTCTGAGACCCTCGGCTACAGAAAGGTGTCCGCCAGGTGGGTCGACAAGTGGCTCAAAGAGGCGGCGGGAGAGTGGTACAACACCGGAATTACAAAGTTGGTTGACAGGATGAAAAAGGTGATTGAGCATCAAGGCGACTATGTAGAAAAATAGCAAAGTGTCCAACCTTTCCAATGATGTATAAAAAGTTTTGATTAAATGTGCTTTTCTATGAAAAAAAAAATAGGAGACCTTACTTTTCTACTCACCCTCGTAACATCATAGTTCTAAAGACCCAGGTTTCAAGTCCAAATTGAGGGAACAACAAGGGGGAAAAAAAAAAAAAGAGATCTTACCATCTGTGTCTTCTTCATGCTTCCTTTTCAGATTTTCTTCTGGAAAAAAAAAAGAAAAAATATATATTAGCATAATATATATTTTGTAATATTAATCTTAAAATGATTTATTGGCTAGCATAGACACACTGCTAATGGAAACATTGCAGTTACACACAGTTCACAAAAATGCTTTCAGCTCTCTTAAAAGTATTGGAGGCTTTTGAGAAGTGTCATTTTGTCTCAATCCCATTGTGAACAGAAACCCCAATTTGTGTCTCCTAATGTACAACTCTGTAATGTAAGAAGTGTGAATCAGGGAAAGTTAGATATAGTTAAGGAAGAAATGAAAAGGACAAATTTAGACATCCGAGGCCTACGTGAGATGAAATGGACTGGAAAATTTTACTCAGAAGAGTACACAATATAAATTGTTTTAAATCTCCTGGATATTTCTACCAGAGATTTCTGGAGATGAGTTTCTTTATCATTTATTTAAATGTATATATAATCAGTTAGAGAGCATTTTAACGGCATTTATTTATTTATTATTTTTTGCTTATCCCTAGTACACGTCGTACAGGCCATGATAATCAATCAGGGTGGGTAGTTAGCGACTGCTTTTACTGTAAGCGCACCACATGTCTACACATGTGTAAAGCAGTTCGACTTTGCACTTACAAATGTGCCAGAGCCCCGTTTGTTTACTTGCACTCGCTGGTGGGGTTGGACTTTTGCAAGAATCGGGGACCACTGGAGCACTTTTTTTTTTCAAACAGAAAAAAGTGTCCAATGCGGGAATCGAACCCGGGTCGTAGTGGTCGAAAACCAAACGGTTTAACCAGCCTTCCACCGATATATTTTATGTACTCCTGTAGTAGGGTAGAGATGCTCAAGAATGCAATTAATAAAGAAACTCAACTCCAGAAACCTCCGACATTTATTTGATTAGAGTGCACAATATATTACTCAGGGGATGAAACCCAAAGAACAGTGTGGCAATCATCCACAAAAAAGAAATAGACAAATATATGTGTGGATTCAACCCTGTGAAAAACAATCATTTCGATCAAACAACCACCCATTAAACATCAACCCCACCCCTACCAAAATTCTATCCTACAGCCTCAAGGGTGTAAACAGGTAGCACAGGACGTCGGGAGTTTAACTCCCGGTAGGGCCACCCTGTGCTTACACACCCGGCTAATGCAGGAAGGTATCAATTGTCTGTTCTCCATAGGAGCGGCTACAAAGGGTGTCTGCACTCCATGTCAGGAGCGCCCAAACAAAAGAAGCAAAGTCACACTACTATTGAGTGGTACTTCCAGGTCTTCAGACCAACAGCACCCCTCTTTCTTTCTCCATGATGTCTACCAGACTATAATAGAAAAGCTGAGACAATGGAACCTAATGGAGATTGTTTAAACGACTTGAGGAATAAGCAACAACAACAACACATTAAGTCCACAACAGAAGACAAAAAACTACAAGAACTAATAGACACCCACAGGCAGGGAAACTCCTGCTACTGATTGATGACTGGAATGGAAAGTGTAAGATCAAAGTTACCCAGGAAAAATTGGAAACTTTCTGGTAGGAATCGCAACAAAGAAGGAGAAAGACTAACAGAATGATGCTATGAAAATATAAATTTTTTATATAATAGAACCTCCATGAGAGGACACCTCTTTACAAAGGACAGTTTTCATCGCCAAAATTACCATGTTTCCTATTTAGCAGCTCTCCAGAAAGAGGAAACCTCTTCTAAAGAACACTTTGGCTCTGCAACTAGCTGTCCTTTACAGGGAGGTTTTACTGTATTCATACTTCAAAAACAGAAATGTAGATTATATACATGGACTTCACCAGACAGGGCTCATCGAAACCAAATTGATTACATTATAAGATTGAAAAGTTCAATTCTTTCAACTAAAACACTACCAGGTTCTCACTGTGGAACTGATCATGAAGAATCCTCTTTCAAAATGTTGGCGTAGTAGGTTGTACATAGCCATGTCCAGTTAGGATGGTTGTTGAAGTGCACTCAGAATTCTTTGTAGCAGGGAGATCTAATTTTTTTTAGCGTGGCTATAAATCTTCTGAGATTGCTGGTTGAGCAATCCATAATGTATAGGCCTGTCCGTAGAGTCTAAGTGATCTGAGTTCTTTTATATATATAAATATATATTATAGTATATAAAGAACTAGAACATTATCCTGTTCTATGAATGAATGGGTCTAGAACAACAGCCACTCTTACGTATGTATGCCACTTGTACATGTGTATGTTTATATAAACACAGACATATCCTGACTGTCTCACATGACCATTTTAGATTACAGAGCCATCTAGTGGAACTAAACGTTGATTTAGTTGTTCCCTGATATTTGGCTAACCCGTTTTCTTAATAAATCAAGAAAAGCCAGCCACAAATGCCTTTCAGGCTGTTAATCCTCATTAGCATGGTGTAGGCCTCTACAACCAAAAATTTGGTAAAATTAATAAATAGGTATTTATGGCTAAATTAGCATAAATACGGTGTTCATGTGAAAAAAATAAGAAAAAGGGTCAGGTGTTATTAAAAATATAAAAAAGGCATGTCTTGACCACTCAAATGTACATTTTAGATGGCAGAGCACCATCTAGTGGAACAAAAATCAACTAAATACCCATTTCTTGATTTCTCAGGAAGCCTCTTGGACCAAATTTTTGATCGTTGAGGTAAAGTCTGCCCCACATTGACGAGGGCCAAAGCCCAAAACGTGTTCATGGTCGGATTTTCTTCAAGAAAATGCCTTGATTTATCAAGAAAATGGGTTGGCCAAATATCAAGGAACAAGTTAAATCAACGTTTAGCTGATTTTTGTCCTACTAGATGGCGCTCTGCCACCTAAAATGCTCATATGAGAGGTGAGGATAATCCTCTTTTGTTTTTTTATAAATAAATGTTCGTAAAGTTGCCTCTCCCGTTAAAATGTATGCTAAAACTAAGTGCCATCTGTCTCCGTTTTCAACCAAGTTTTCCTGTCCCAACCTATCAAATAACAAACTTTAATGTGACCAAATGATAATTTGGTTTTAGATAGGAACTCTAAATATTTTGATTTCTTCCTCTTTTGAAGTATTGAACAATCGCTGAAAAAAAAAAAAAAAACAAGCCACAATTTTTTCAACAATAGGAAATATAGAAATTGGTTCAATTCCCAGCTACCACAAAGTCTGAAAATTTGTCATCTTGTATTGTCATATCAGGTTTGGATAAGTGTACAAATTTTCAGACTTCTGTATGCTCTGGAAGTATATTAAAAATCTATTACAAGGTTTGTGAACAGACAGACATGGAAGCAAGTTAAATAGAAGCTTTTAATAAAAACCTAAAACCCCAAAAAATCCATAACATGATTTCTTTCAAACCTTTGAAGATAGCTTACCTGTGAGTTGTGCCATTGCTGGATCACTTCTGAAAACACACACAATGGTTATTTTCTTGTAGCAATGGTTATCATAATTTTCACAGTTTCAGTATGAACCCTTTAACCAACTATGATTCATCATTTTTTAAATTCCAATCTTTTTATTTTAACCAGCAAGCCCCTAAAAGAGGTACAATCGAACACTTCATTAAAACAACATCATTTGGAAAAAGATTTTTAAACAAAATTCTATTGAAATTAAAAATTCTGATTTCGGAAAGTTATTTATTTCTGTGTCTTTTATTAGATGGTTTAATGCATCAATAATTGTGAGTATAGGGATTGAAGTAAACATGGATTCAACATCTAAAGATATAATTCTTTGATATCCATTTAGCTTCATGTCAATAATTACTTCTTTGAATTCATAGGAGTTACAACATTTCATTTTCATTAAAATATTGGTAGAATTTTAATTGTACTAACCTTTTCCAAGGCATGGTGAAGGTCTATTGGAGCTCCAAAGGTACACAAGCCTAACTGTCCATTACGCCCAATAGTGTTGTGGTTTCTTTGTGTAAAGATTACACAACTTCCATGAATTCATGCTCCTCGAGCTGTTTTATGATAAGCAGCAGCCTCTTCCAAAGGTCCTGTTTAGTGCATTAGTAAACAATAGACCTTCACCGACATATACCTTGGCAAAATGTTTAGCACAACAATTAAAAATCTACCAGTATTTTAATGAAATTATTAACTCCTATAATATATTAAATTCTCATTTTTCACTATTTACCTGCTCTCTGCAGGATACTCTGGCCTAGCAAATAGAGAGAGGTTCTACTCCATGTGTCAATAAGGTATTATTGTAATAGGATATTGATTGAGTCCACCAATGATAAAACACAATTTGGATTATAGATTATAATACAAGGAAAAATAAGACCTAATCCAAATAATTTATTAGTGTGTGAAGTTTCGGCAACAGCATTGTCACCATCATCAGACACACACACAAAAGAATAAATGAGATAAATTTATTATTTTATTCTATATAATAATATATGAATATATTATATATTCATCAATTTAATTTATCTCATTTATTCTTTTGTCTGATGATGGTGACAATGCTGTTGCCGAAACGTCACACACTAATAAATTATTTGGATTAGGTCTTATTTCCTTGTAGAGTCCAGCAATGAAACTACCTAAGATGGCACAATTATAGGAAAAAACATCAGGCCTGCAAGGAAAAGCATCTTTTCAAAAACCTATTCAATCTCTAGCCCTCAGGCCGTCCCTCCACAGGAGAAAACATGGAAAAGTCCTGATATTTTTACTCAATATTGATACGGGTGATTTCTCTATTGTATTATAAACACAAGGTAATAACACCAAATCTTAATAAATAAATTCTATGTGTGATAAGGCACAATTTGGATTATAGACGATAAACAGGGTAGTAAGTTTGGTCTTATTACCTTGTGTTTATAATCTATAAACCAAATTATTCCTTAACATTATTATAGACTACACACAATTGGATTATTCTATATACAGTTATCAGCGTCATGCGTTCTTAATTCTGTCACCGTTTGCTTTTGGTTCAGTGGTAGAATGCTCGCCTGCCACGCAGGCGCCCCGGGTTCAATTCCTGGCCGATGCATTTTTTTTTTTACAATTTTTAAAACTCATTTATATATTATACAAGAATGACATCCACGGCGCCAATTTATAATTGTAACGAATAGTATTTGAATAAAAGCATTTAATCGGGTAAACCCCGGGCGTTGCCTGGGTCATTCGGCTAGTAGATTATAAACACAAGGTAATAAGACTAAACTTACCTTGTGTAAGTATATATATAACTTATATAACTTAAACTATAATCTATTTGTAAGTGCAAAGTCGAACTGCTTTCAGAATGTGTAGACATGTGGTGCGCTTACAGTAAAAAGCAGTCGCTAACAACCCACCATGATTATCATGGCCTGTACCACGTGTACTAGGGATAAGCAAAAAAAAAAAAAAAAACTATAATCTAAATTGTGCCTTATCACACACACTTTATTTATTTGGTGTTATTACCTTGTGTTTAGTAACCAAGATGACTGCTCCCTAGTATTGACATAGACAAGAAATTGTAACTGTGGGAACCATCCAGAATCCTTTACAACAAAATGGATGAAGTCTCTTTTAAATCTTATATAGAAAGTTACCCTTGTCACATTTATATCCTTGAATATAGTAACTTTAGAAGGTTTTCAAATCCTCTGTATATAGAATCCTTTTTTTTTTCTTCTTATCCATAGTACACGTGGTACAGGCCATGATAATCATGGTGGGTAGAGGTAGGCAACTGCTTTTACTGTAAGTACACCACATATCTACACATGTGAAAAGCAGTTCGACTTTGCACTTACAAATGTACCAGAGCTCCATTTGGTTACTTTCACTTGCTGGTAGGGTTGGACTTTTGCAAGAATCGGGGACAATTGTAGCATTTTATTTTATATAAAATCTTAATCTAAGTTATTTATTTGTCTATTATAACATGGTTTAATGCATCCATAATTGTGGGTATAGGAATTTAAGTAAACATGGATTCAACATCTAATGATATAATATTTTGATATCCATTTATGTTCATGTTAATAATATCTTCTTTGAATTTATAGGAGTTGGTGATGTTATTTGTAGAGTGCTGCCTTCTCATGTAAGTTCTAGGGTACTTTCAATAATTCAGAGATTGGCCAATTGGGATTATAGAAACAAGACCACATCCAAATATATAAATTGTGCCTGATGTTTCAGTAACAGTATTGTCACCGAAATGTTCAATTAGTTTGTTTGGATGGTTGTCTCTTGTTGACCATCTCTACAGCCACAATCCAGGATCACAATGGAAATTTTTTCTGAACAATAAATTGTTTCAATGGCCTCCAATTCTTGCAAGTGTTTAACCCCAACAGTGACTGCAAGTAAACAAACAGGGCTCTGACATATTTGAAAGTGCAAAAGTTGAACTGCTTTCTAAGTGTGTAGACATGTGGTATGTTTACAGTAAAAGCAGTCAGTAAGTACCCACTATGATTTATCATGGCCTGTTCCAAGTGTATTTGGGGGATAAGTACCAAAAATAATATAGTCATAAATGGAAAAAAACAATCGTTAGTGATAATTGGATAAATGTGGCTTGCCACATCTGTATTCTGTGCAAGATGAGTCCCTAAAGTGCACCTTTCAAATATGCACTTTTTTATTAGGCCATTTGAATACACTTTTGAAGAAAATGAAATTTCAGGGTTCCTGGCAGACATAATAAGGGTTATCTGATATATTTAATTTATTGTTTTACGGTTATTGTTACACTTAAACGTAATATTATTTTTTTACAGGCTGTTATTTATCAAACATTTTTCAACTTACATGAAAATGTAGTGCTTTATTAAAGTGAATAATATTAAAAATTAATTTTATTTGAAAAACAACAAAAAATTGTTTAAATCTATAAACACGTGACAAAAGTTATTTTGATTTAGAATACCAACACACCATCATCATTTTTATTCAATGAATTAAAAATATATTTTGACAAACATTTTTTTTTTCAAGTAATATTTTTAAATATTTTAAAATTTGGTTAATAATTCAATATTTGATTTTCATCTACTGAAATAGACAATATTATTGTTATTTAAATTTATAATTTGTGTATATTTAAAACAATAGCTATGAAAACAGTTCAAGTGTTTAAATTGGGAAGCAGCATGTAGCGAAAACATAGGAAAATTTCAACGCCATATTTAAATGTTATTAAGTTTACCTGAGAAAAATATCAAATATGCATCAATTCTATTGCTTGATTAAAAGTGATATAAAAAAAATAAAAATAGTACAAAAGAGAAATTGTACTGGGTTCAAGTAAATAAATTCAAAGAAAAAGGCATTTCCTAATCGTGTAACTAAAAATTGTTGATGGATTGCACAATCTGTCAAAATAAATATTGATTAATCTTTGATTTGTAAGTATTCCAGAATTTACTGATATGCCCTTTCTTGATTAATAGAGAAAAGCTAGCCATGTACGCGTTTTGGGCTGTTGTCCCTCATCAGCGTGATGCAAGCTGTACATCAAAGGCCAAAAAATCTATTCTTTGAGGCATCCCGAAAAATCATGAAACAGATATTTAGTTTGACATTCTCACGCCCTTTTGGTTGTTGAGGTACAGCTTGCATAACGCAAATGAGGGTTAACAGCCTGAAACGCATACTGGTTAGCTCTTCTTAATTATTTAAGTAAGGGTATTTGGCCAATTCTGAAAAATAATTAAAAATCAACAATTAGTTGATATTTATTCCAACAGATATCGCAAGCCATTAGCAACTCTCAGTTACATTAACAGGATATAAAAATGTTCTGAAAAGACAATTATGAGTGAAATTTTGAAATATTTTATTAACACTAAAAATATGTATAATATAATGTTTCAATTCAATACATATAGGTTTTCACTTTTAATACTATTTTATACACTTTAATGATAGCATTTTTCACTTTTAAAAGTATTTTTCACTTTAATGATTGCATTTTTCACTTTAACAATATTTCACTCTTTTAATATCAAAACTGGCAACAGGGTTTTAGAAAAAAGTTTTTGTAAAAAAAATATGAAATAATATTGAAGTCCTGGTAGCTCTTGTTGTACTGTGTTGACCGAGAGGAACAGTCAGGATGTAGAGTTTTCCAGTACCTCTCTGCACCTTGGAAGACCTTTAAAAGTTCTCACAAAATACAGGCAGTCGTGGTCGAGGCAGAGTGGAAAGCTGGGGATATCCACACAAAAAACGAAGACACAGTTGCACTAAGAAAGTCCCGGAACAGATAAAAGTTGAGCTAAGGAGCGAAAAGATGGAGATAGACGAGTTCTTCCTAACTACATGTTGGATGAGATCGACATAACATACGACCGACGCGGCTTGCACTAAGGGTGAACTAAACTAAACTGAACTGAACTGTCAAGCCACTGTAAGGTGATGTATTTATAGGTTAAAGACGGGGCGACCTTATGTGACAGGGGCGTTTCTGAGAAAAGGGGGGCCTTGGCATGTCCAGGTGTGAGAGGGGTCTCTGCATTCCACCACATGTGACAGTGTGGGTGGCCTTGTTTGTGGGAATTGTAAATCGACCTGATTTATGACTTCCATCTTTAGACTTTGTTGTTTTGGCAATACTATGCTCGATCTCTGCTTTAGCTCAACTCTTAAATCTATTACAGATTTTATTTATTTATCCACTTTGTACAAATTACATTACATATGGCGATGCAATGACACAGATTAATCATGCGCATAATTATTTATAGATGTGTTTCTATATACAACATGACAATCTTATTATAAGTTATATACACAGTATGGGGTTGTTGGTTCAAATTACCATAGATGGGCCCCCGGGAGTGAAAGGGTTTATCCGGTTTAGACGGGTAAAGCCTCTCTAACACAGGTAAGTAATTAAAATTTCTTTTAATTAATTTAAACTGTGAGGGTTAAAAAGGGCTATAACAAGATGATATTTGTTGGATATATAAAAGTGAAATAAAAATGACATTTTGTTTGATTAACAAAAAAGATGATTAAAATAAAATGATGACATAAAAATTCACATTCTAAGAGAATATTGGTGGGCGTTGGACAGGGTTAGTAGTTAAAGAATAAGCAATTGTGAGATTTACACATGCAATCAAATACTTAGGTCCAGGTGCAAAGCGAGGATATGGACTTGAGCGTCTTCCTAGGCAATGTTTCACCTGTGATCCTGTATAGGGTAACAGTGCTTTGTCACAATTGTAGTGTTATTGGGTTGAAAAGTTGTTGAAGAATATGTAATTGTTAGAAGTGCTCATGTAAACCAAATACTCAGATCCAGGTGCAAAGCGAGGATATAGACTTGAGCTGTCTTCCTTGGCAATGTTTCACTTGCGATCCTATATAAGGGTTACAGTGTTTTGTCACAATTTTAGGATTATTGGGTTAAAAGTTGTTGAAGAAAAGTTGCTTATTAATATGATTGAGAAAGGAGTGAAATAGAGCCATGCGATAAGTAGAATTGTAGCGACAGTAGGTGATCTGACTTGACTCGAAATCAAAGGTTGAATGTGGTCCGCTAGAGCTGAAAAAAAAAGTTGAAAGTTGAAAAAAGTGAACGCTTTGTGTATGCGTTGGTGATTTGCTCTGCGGATGAAATGAAATAAACTCTTGAAGCTTGTTCAGACCAGAAGTTTGGATTTGTAAGTCTGGGGAACTGTGTTCAAGGCGTTTGTTGAATTACGAAATCAAAAAATAAATTGTCAAGCAGTGCTGTCGTTTTTCTACATTGATCTGACGCAATGACTGAAAAGATAGTGATGAAAAATATAGGGGATTGGTTAAAGAATTTGATTGTTGAAAACGATTGTTGTAGATGCCCGATAGTGGATGATAAACTTTGTCAGATAATAAAGGTATTTAAACAAATAAAATATAGTGAATAGAAATATAGAAATATGATTGCGGGTACAAAAAGTGTAAGTGGACAAAATTAAACCTGAAATATATAAAATATATAATAAATAATAAAATAAAAATAATTTTTGAAACAATTAGATGTTTTACAATACTAAAATAATATCATGAAAAATAAAAGTAAATTTGATTAAAGGTTTTTTTTTTTTAAATGTTGGATTAAAAAATTTGTTTATATAATTGAAAGGTAAGAATAAGAATAATTATTCAAGATTTTATACAAAATTTATAATATAATTGAAGGTTATTAATGATTGGATAAATTTTAAGTAGTGTAAAATTGAACAAAAATTGTCTCTTTTGACGAAAAGTTACAGTTGTGGTGTGTGACTAGATTATATCCCTTTGGTAACATCGGTGTTTCTATGACTCTGAAACTGGGAATATGTGAAATGATCTTTTCGTTTGTCCTCAATGCTGGTATGTAGAGAATGATTTCTCTTTCGCGTTAAAAAGTCTATATAAGACTTAACCAAATTGTTTTAATTGGTGTTATCAATTAACATGTAAAATGTTTAAAGTATGTTGTGTTGTGATATCACGTTGGTGAGATTTGTGAGATTCTCGAGGAAATCTAAATGAGTAGTGTGACACATGTGTTCAAAATGGCGTCATGAAGCTAGCGGTCAAGAAGATCTGCCTTGAGGGGGAAGAGAGGGCATGTCCAAAGATATTCTCAAAAGATAGTAGTGACCAAGGGAGTGACGTCATAAAGGCGCGTCCACTTCCCCCTTTTTTTTTTCACGGAAATTCTATTTTTGGGGTGGTCACACATGTGGGATGGCTTGCTATGTTTGAGATTTACTCGAAACTGACTTTCTCTCTCTCTCTCTTCTTTTGTTGAGTTTGGCATATTTCTTGCCTATTTGAAAATACTGGGGTTTAAATGCAAAAAGGGTTGTGAGCTTGTAGGCGGTATAATTCGGACTAGTTGCGTCTCGAAGATATCTGGAGTCAAATGATTGAATTCACTGAAATATACATCTTGAGACAATCGCTGTGGGTTTTGAGCAAATCGGGTTTGTGGAGGTTTTATGTACAGAACATTCTCTGTGTAATATTTTTATTTATTGACATGTATGGTGTCACTGTCTCTATTGAGAGGCTGATTGGGGCGATCTATTCGAACGACATTGGGTGAAATTATTTCAATTATTTTGTATGGTCCAGTAAAATATGGTGCTAATTTACCTGTGTCTAGATGTCTGTAATTTTTGACTAAAACAAGATCATTCACTTCGAAATGTGGTGTTCTGTGCTGCTTATCAAATATTTCTTTATCTTTTTTATGCTTATTTTGAGTACGAGAGTTTGCTATCTCTCGAGCTATATTTATTTTGGGGTATGGGTCAAGATGAGTTCTTAGATCTGGGGGGATAACATTGAACATTAAGTAGGTAGGTGGAAAACTTGTGACAGAATGGGGCGTGTTATTGTACGTCTGAGTGACGCGTTTAACTAGTTGAGTCCAGGAAGCTTTCGGATTTTCTAGATAAGCTAGTCTGAGCTTGCCTGTAATGGTCGAATTTAAGCGTTCTATTAAACCGTTTGCCTGTGGGTTATTGCTGGTAGTTAGTAGAGGTTGTATACCATGCGTTATTAGAAATTTACGGAATTTTTCTGAGGTAAAAGCGGGCGCTCTGTCAGATAACAGACGTTTTGGAGATCCTTGCTGTAGTACCGTTTTGAGGGTTTGAATGTATGTTAGGGTACTGGTGGACTTCGATGGAAAGGTCCAAGCATATCGCGTTAAATGGTCCACTATTACGTGTAGATATGTCTTGGAGTGTCCATATTTCGAAAATCCAGCTATGGTATCTATAGAGATTAAGTCGAATGGTTGTTGAGGTGGTGGAATTTGTCCAAGGGCACCATTGGGTTTACCTTTGGGCCTTTTAATGATTTGGCAGGTGTGACACGACTTGACAAAATTTTCTATAGATTTAGAGATACCTTTCCAGTAGTACTGGGCAGTAATTATGCGGGTCATCTGAGAGATGCCTGGGTGGTTATATTCTTGGTGAACTTTATTCATTAGAGATGTTGCAGGGTTTCGGGAATTATTATTTTAATTACAGCTTTTCGGGTAATGGTATGTAAGCCGTTTGTATCAATGTTGAAGGGGGATGCTGTTGGTTGATGCTGTTTGATAATATCAGCACTGACAAATCCTACAAAGGGGTTTCGCGATAACAAATCTGCTTCGTACTGTTGGCTGCCTTTGAGGTAGTGAATTTCGTAATTATAGGTAGATAGTCTCAGGCTCCATCTAAAGAGTCGTCCTGACGGATTTTTTATAGTTTTAAGCCATTGTAAAGCTTGGTGATCTGTGTATATGGCGAATTTTATACCGGTGAGGTATATTCGGAATTTGTCTACACTTTCGACGATGGCGAGGCACTCGAGTTCGGAAACGGTGTAGTTTCTCTCATGGATGTACCTGTTTGAGTATGCCTGCGATCCCTTGGGTGGATGCGTCGCAATAAAGGCGGCAGGGTAAACCGACTTGATACAAGTGTAGTACTGGTTTACTGGTTAAACTCTCTTTGAGAGTGGTGAAAGCTTGTTGACAATCTGGGTCCCAATTCCATTTCACATCTTTTTTAAGTAGTTTATTTAAAGGTGCTCGTAAGCGGGCATAATCTGGTATAAACTTATTATACACGTTCACTGCTCCTAAAAATGATTGTAATGTCTTTTGATTGGTAGGTGGTTTGATGGCACTTATGGTATCAAGGTTGCGCGTCTGTGGTGCATAAGTACCTGCGGTAACAGTGTATCCTAAGAAATATATATTTGTTTTAAAAAACGAACATTTGTTATAATTGAGTTTGATGTTTTCGTGTTGACATACCGTTAGAAATTGTTGTAGGTGTTGTAGATGATCCTCTAAGGTGTCAGAAAAAATAATGAAATCGTCGAAGTAATGGGTAACAAAATTTAGTTTATATTTTTGCATGACCTGATTTATGGCACGATGTTATATCTGTGGCGAATTTTTAAATCCGTAAGGAAGTCTACAAAATTTGTACTGACTATCTAACGTCACGAAAGCTAGTAGATTACGTGAGTTAGGTTCTACTTCCACTTGCCAATATGCGGATGCTATATCTACAGAAGAGTAGTATTTGGCTTTCGACAATTTGTCAAGAATGGTTTCTATTAAAGGTAAAGGATGTACGTCTGGAGCGATGATTTCATTAAGTTTTCTGTAATCAATACAGAAACGTTTCGTTTTGTCACGTTTTGTAACAAGAGTTATTGGACTGGCATAAGGTGAAACTGACGGGGCAATAATTCCATGTTGGAGCATTTGCTCTATTTGGGTTTGTATTTCTTGTTGGTCGTGTAGTGGCACTCTATATGGGCGTAATGCTATTATTTTATCTGTGGTGGTATTGATTTTTACCGGTGGTATGTTCAATTTGGGCACATTGTATTTATTAGTAGAGAACACATGCGAGAATTCATATAGAATTCGGTGGAGTTCGTGTGGACAATGTTCTAACTGAGGTGTCGCATTAGAAGGTATAGAAATCTCAATATCATGGGTAGGAGATATAGTGGGTGAAACAATAGTGGGGGAACATATAATTGGGGTAGGGTCCGCCACGTGTAAACAGGATTGGTTCGAGGGGAAGGTGGTAAAATATCCGTTTCTCTCGGTTGAGTGGGACATAAATCCTGTTTTTTTGGTGAACTTATAGACATTCTTTGGGAGAGCATCATTATTTTGATAAATTTGGAGATTATTAAAATCTATAATTAAATTAAATATTTTAAGGGTATTAATAGATAAAATACCAAAAGGTAGTGAAGCTTCTACTATAAAAAATTTTAGTTTTTGGGTGAGGTTACCTATTTTAAGTTTTAAAAATATATATCCAAGGGTATTTACATTGTGGGCTATTGCGTTTATAGTTAAACTGTACTGATGTATAATAATTTTATATGGTAATCTATTTTCTATGGTTCTTAAAATATCTAAGTTAAGTAGGTTTATAGATGCTCCCGTGTCTATTAAAAAGGGCAAATTTACATTTGGTGACAGTTCAGTCCATATTATTAGCTGTTCAACGAAAATAAGTTTCAGGTTTTCCTACCGTTGAGCTGCTCGAGGGGCTTGTAGAGTCGTCTCGGCTTGCAGCTTGGACTTGGGGAACAGGGCTCCGAGATTGGACCTTGGGCCGGGTACCAGATTTTGGTACAGTGGTTGTGCGTGGTCTGGCGCTGTAGACTTGGCTTGTTCGGTCCTGTTGGAACCGTTGTTCACACTGGGAGTGCCAGTGCATAGCATTGCAATACTTGCAAGGCAGGGTGGGGGTGCAACTTGGTATGTTACACGTGATGACCGCTGGTTGTTGTGCCGCGGTGGTGGGTTGTGGTAGGTTGGATGTGGGGCCTTGTCTACTTGGCGCTGGTACACTGCACTGGTGGCACACTGGGTTCTTCTTATTCTCGACACTAGGTCGAACCATTCTTTAATGGTGTTTGGCTGCACCGTGGCGATTAATCGCTGATCTGCGACGGGTAGTCCTTCGGTTAGAGAATCTATTAATATGTCGGCGGGTAGGTTTAATTTCATGCCCATTACCGCTTTGTTTTGGTAGTAGTCTTCTAAGGGCATTTGGGCTGTCAATTTGATGGCTAGGAAGCGTGAAAACGACGCTTCTGTCGCTGTTGGGAATAAATCTATCAAGGTTTGGCGGACATCAATATAAAATAACCTATCTAACCGTAGGTTTCGGAAATATTGTAGGGGCTTACCTTGCAGGTAGCAGGGTAACTTGCGTAGGCGGTCCGTGTAGGTCAGCTTAGCTCTGTCTGCTTGGGCATCGAAGTTGTCGAAAAAGCTCTGAGCTTCAAAGGTACCATCGTATGGACTCACATCTATCTCCCTCAGAGATCGGGCGACCAGCAGCTTATTCAGGGCATCGGCGATCTGTGTCAGCGGGTCTGCGGAGGTCCCTTGGGGCGGCGACGTTTCCTCCTCTTCAAATGTCGTCTCTTGTTGGGGAACAGATAGCCCGGTCGCATCGTTGGACTGTTCGGTTTGCTCTTCCATCTTTGCACTTTCTCGCTTCTATCTGGACTATCTAGCTTTCTTCGTTTGGTATCCTTCGTTTTGGTTATCCTGTCGGCTACTGAAATAATGTTGAAGTCCTGGTAGCTCTTGTTGTACTGTGTTGACCGAGAGGAACAGTCAGGATGTAGAGTTTTCCAGTACCTCTCTGCACCTTGGAAGACCTTTAAAAGTTCTCACAAAATACAGGCAGTCGTGGTCGAGGCAGAGTGGAAAGCTGGGGATATCCACACAAAAAACGAAGACACAGTTGCACTAAGAAAGTCCCGTAACAGATAAAAGTTGAGCTAAGGAGCGAAAAGATGGAGATAGACGAGTTCTTCCTAACTACATGTTGGATGAGATCGACATAACATACGACCGACGCGGCTTGCACTAAGGGTGAACTAAACTAAACTGAACTGAACTGTCAAGCCACTGTAAGGTGATGTATTTATAGGTTAAAGACGGGGCGACCTTATGTGACAGGGGCGTTTCTGAGAAAAGGGGGGCCTTGGCATGTCCAGGTGTGAGAGGGGTCTCTGCATTCCACCACATGTGACAGTGTGGGTGGCCTTGTTTGTGGGAATTGTAAATCGACCTGATTTATGACTTCCATCTTTAGACTTTGTTGTTTTGGCAATACTATGCTCGATCTCTGCTTTAGCTCAACTCTTAAATCTATTACAGATTTTATTTATTTATCCACTTTGTACAAATTAAATTACATATGGCGATGCAATGACACAGATTAATCATGCGCATAATTATTTATAGATGTGTTTCTATATACAACATGACAATCTTATTATAAGTTATATACACAGTATGGGGTTGTTGGTTCAAATTACCATATATATATTGCCACGTTTTTATTTTTAAAACGCTAATTTTAGTTTTTTAAAACCTTAATTTTAAAGTTTATTATTTTAAAAGTGAAATGTTTGTTAATGAAATAGATATTTTACCTAAACTCATTTATTGCTGCTTTCTTTTACAAGCCATTTGTTTATGTGTATTTTTACATATCGTTTTTATTGAGTTTTTACTAATTTAGTATGTACATCATTGACTTTTAATGAATGGAAAATAAAAATGAAAATAAACACATGAAAAATTAAAATAACATTTTAAAGGAAATTATGTACAATTGAAAATTGTTTTTGTAACGTCTCATATTCCCCTTCTTGAAGCATTTATTCTCGGGTAATAAATGGTCGAAGTTGAGATATGTGAACGCGTCTTGCTTGCTTTTGGTCTTTCAGAGAGATATCGTAGGTTACATCAGATATCTTTTTTTGAATGACAAATGGTCCTTCATATTTTGGTGATGTCTTGATGAGACGAGGGTCGTTGAAGGCAATTTTTCTTATGACTAAGTCTCCTTCTTTAAAGACATACTTGGGGTGATGGCTATCGTGTTTAATCTTCCACTTACTTCTACTTTGTTCTGTCCGCAGGCTAGCTTTCTTCCTGGCTTCTTCAATTGTAATTGGAGTTTGGTCGGCAAATTCGGGTACATTACCGATTCCATACATTAAGAAAAGCGGTGAAAAACCAGTCACTTCATGTGGTGTGGAATTATAATTTTTGACAACTTGCGGTAACAATGAGCTCCATTTACATCTAGGTTTCTCTAGAACAGCTATTCTCAGTTTTGTCATTATCGTATCATTTAATTTCTCACAAATGCCATTGCACTGAGGATGATAAGGCGAAGTATATGTGTGTTTAATTCCTTGTAAAGAAAGAAATTTGTTGAACTCTTTTGATATAAAATTTTTGCCATTATCTGTTAAGATAGTATTGATCGAATTAACAGATTTGATTATCTTATCAAGACATTGAGTGACAACTTGAGCAGTGTTTGTTATTGTGGGATATGCCCATAGATAACGAGTTGCGTGATCAACAAAAACTTGAATGAATTTATGCTTTGTGTTAGCTGCTGCTGTTCCCAGTACAATAGTGTCACAACCGATCATTTGTAATGGTTGGATATTTGACGTTGGAGTGATCATTTCTCCTAAAGTTGGTTCATGTCTGACCTTCACTAGTTGACAAGATTTACATGATCGAACATAATTCTTGATATCAGTTGTTATTCCTTTCCACCAATAACATTGAGTTATAAGTTTGCATGTTTTGGTTATTGATGGGTGACTCAATGAATCGTGATATTCTTCCAATATTTTTTGGTAAGCGAGTTTGGGACAACTGCTTTAAAAACTCCTTTTTGTTTGATCATTACCACACCGTCAAGAGTGTGGGAATTTTTCAAGAAACTCAAATCTGAATTTTGTTGGTGTTCTTGAAGTTCTTGAGTTGCAATGTTAACAACTGGGAGTCTTGATAGGGCGTCAACATGAGTTTGTTGCTTTCCAGAACGATGAACGATGTTACATGATTTCGAGGATAAACTAAGAATCCATCTAAAATACTTAGGTTTCGGTTTCTTCATGGTGAAAAGCCATTGGAGCGCCGCATGATCAGTGATGATTTCAAATGGTTGGTTTTCTATGTATACATGAAAGTGATCAGTTGCTTGTATTACGGCTAGGCATTCCATCTCATAAGCAGAATAATTTTCTTGGTGTGGTTACAGTGTTTTGGAGTAATAAGCAATTACATGTTCCTCATTGTCTGGACCAATTTGTGTTAGGATTGCTCCAATTCCATATTTGGAGGCATCTGTATAAACTTTAGAGGGGTAGTCCGGGTTGTAAATAGCAAGGACAGGTTTTGTAGATAGTGCCATTTTAAGTTTAGCGAATGACTCCTCTACTTCCTCATTCCAGATGAAGGGCTGATTCTTCCGAGTGAGTCGAACCAAGGGGAATGAAATTTTAGAAAAGTCCTTCACAAATTTTCTGTAATAATTTGCCAATCCCATGAACTGACGAACTTTCTTTACAGTATCAGGTCTTGGAAAGTCTTGAATAGATTTTACTTTTCCTGGATCAGGTTTTAATTGATTGTGACTGATAATATGTCCGAGGTATTTTACTTCAGTTCTTCCAAAAATACATTTCGACAATTTTAATTTCATGTTGTACTGTCTTAATTTGTCAAAACTTTACTAAGAAGCTCTATGTGCTCTTGCCATGTTTTCGTGTACACCAATATGTCATCTTGGAAAGAGCAAGTTCCTTTCCATAATAATTCACCTAGAATATGTTGGATTATCCTTTGAAACGTCGAAGCAGCATTTTTTAAACCAAAGGGCATCACTAAAAACTCGTAATGACCATCGTTTGTGACGAATGCAGTTTTTTGAATAGATTGCGGGTCCATTTCGATCTGCCAATAACCCCATGCAACATCAAGGGTAGAGAAGAAACTGGATCCATGCAATCGATCAAACATGTCCTGTATGTGAGGTAGGGGTTGCCTGTCATCCAGTGTGATCTCATTAAGACGTCTGTAATCAATGCACATCCTTTTATTTCCATCCTTCTTGGGAACCATAACAACAGGAAATGCCCAAGGAGAATCTGAAATTCTTATTAACTTGTGTTCGAGAAGTTCTTTAACTTGTTCAGCTATCTCTTCATACTCTTTTAGAGGACGACGATAGGGTCTATGAGAAATTGGTTGTTCACTTTTCGTGATGATCTTATGTTGTATAGCTACTTTTCCCAAATCAATGGCATGCTGACAAAATACATTCCTATTGTGTTCAAGTATTTTTTTAAATTCATGTTCTCTTATCTCTTCTAGATGATTTACAAGAATTGGATTTTGTAATCCATCAAATTTGGTGTAAATTGTTTTGTCTTTGACGTCTATTAAAAGATTAAAAAGAGATGCAACATCTAATCCGATCAAGAGTGGATATTTAAAGTTCTTCATTACATGGAGAGTTACAGGTTTAATTAGTTTATCTATTCTTACCTTGGTCTGAAGGCTTCCACATGTCCTGGTAACACCATCCGCTTGGCTGATGTGAATGTCTGAATTTGGTTGAAGTTGAAGACGGGTTCGCTTGAACAATCGCCAATTGATTATTGATACTGTTGCACCAGTATCCACAAATGCTTGCGCAGGAATTCCATTTACTTCAACACTTATGTTGATAAGCTTGAAAGCTCCTTGTGTAGGGGAATTTGTCAAAGTACTTACATTCAACAATTCCGGGGCTCCGCATACTTGTTTCACTGAAGTGTTTTGATTAGGCCTATCCTTTTTATAATTAGGATCATAATCCTCACAATCTGTGACCCAATGTTTAATTTTTATTCCCTTTTTCGAACATATTGGACACCAGAATGGGCAAACATTTTTTCTATTATCATTATTTTTTGTCGCGAGATGTATTTTGTTTTTAGGCTTAAACTGAATTGAAGCCCTATTTTGTTCAATTGAAGCTGCGATATGGAACCATTTCGTGGTGTCAGTTGGCTGTGCAGCCACAATTAAATCTTTCCAATCATTTGGAAGTCCGTCTGTTAATAAATTAATTTTTTCCTCCTTCGTTAGATGGGTTTGATTTAACAGGCGAATTTTATCTTGAAAATAATTTTCTATTGATTCTCTCTCTTTTCTCGTTTTAATCTTCGATGTGATGCTGAGACAATTGGATTTGCGTTGTATGAACCAAATCTTTGAATCAACTTTTCCTTTACAACTTCCCATCTTTTTATTGCAGGATTTGAAATAATCTCGTCTGCATACCATTCAAGTGCTGAATCTGTCAAGTAGTACATAAGATTTTTGATTTTTTCATCTTCTTTTAAAGAATTATTTTCAAAATCATATAATTTGATCCATGACTCAGGCCTAATTGCCGACTTCGAGCCGTTGAACTTTTGCAACCGGTTGTTTGGATTTTCCGCCATTTTCTTTTTCCGTATCCTGTCGACTGCGCCAAATGCCACGTTTTTATTTTTAAAACGCTAATTTTAGTTTTGTAAAACCTTAATTTTAAAGTTTATTATTTTAAAAGTGAAATGTTTGTTAATGAAATAGATATTTTACCTAAACTCATTTATTGCTGCTTTCTTTTACAAGCCATTTGTTTATGTGTATTTTTACATATCGTTTTTATTGAGTTTTTACTAATTTAGTATGTACATCATTGACTTTTAATGAATGGAAAATAAAAATGAAAATAAACACATGAAAAATTAAAATAACATTTTAAAGGAAATTATGTACAATTGAAAATTGTTTTTGTAACGTCTCAATATTTTTATTATTTTGTAAAAAATATATATATATTAAATTATAGTGATATATGGTTGAACAAGCAATACAAAAAAAAATCTCTGAATTGGTTACATCAAGAGATAGAATTGAAATGTAATTCCTATAAAGAGAGAGAGTCCTTCAAACCATTAAACCACTTTGGCTGAATATCTCTTTTCTAATATATTTTAAATATATTTTTCTATAAATTACAATGTTAATATTAGGTTAAATTTCAAAATTGAGGCGGCACAAGATGGCCAGCCATCCCACAATAAATGATGCCGCAAGATGATAACGACTTCCTTTCATCTTCTGTTCCCAATTTAAATTAAACAGTTCTGCCAATTTGCTTAATTTTTCATGCCAAACCTTTGACGTCAAAATGGGCTCACAAACCTGGACACGTCATCTAAGAAGTAATTGGCTATCAGAGATATATTCTTGACTATTTCTCAAAAGGTACACTTGCTCCTGGAAGATGCCTTCAAGGGAGCAAGTCGAGTCAAGGATGTACCCAGTCCTTTCTATTTAAACACCAATCTTCATCATCCTTTTCCTCTATTGCTTCAACTAATGCTAAGCCTAAGAGACCAGCATATATCAAGAAATCAGTGAAGCACTCTTTTGTAAACCTTTCCCCAACCTTTGAATCGTATGTCGTAGTCAGATACACAAATAACAAGCTAACCCACGGGATATTCTCAGGGAGATCTACAGGATTCACCCAACGTTCGTAGCCTCCAAGGAAGTTGCGGCGTCAACCAATTTAATTGACAAAGTGGTATCACACACATCCCGAAGAATTTTCCAAAACCCTGGCCTCAAAACTCACAACTATCCCCTAAAATTTAACATTCCACGAGCACCCTAACATTCTACCCAGGTATTGTCTCTTCAGAGTAGGCAATGAGGTATTGGATGAGAGAGATTTGCATGGATCTCTGGTCTAACTACGCCATCCAAACTCGTCCTTGTCAACGTTCCATCAAGGTGGCCCACCGCTCAAGAAACAGCACCCAGGGCGCAGCGACAGTCTTCACGGAAGTGGACGACCAAATAAAGTAAACACTAGGCCAACATGGGCGTATTTCCATAGCTGGTCTGATAATCAGGTTTGAGCCGAGTCACACACTGCGGCAGTGTTTCCTCTGCTGCAGATTTGGGCACAGATCCTCCAACTACCCTGCAGCCACACATGCTTGCTAAAAATGCGGC
The DNA here is from genome assembly GCA_030710605.1 of Cordylochernes scorpioides. Classification (NCBI taxonomy): domain Eukaryota; kingdom Metazoa; phylum Arthropoda; class Arachnida; order Pseudoscorpiones; family Chernetidae; genus Cordylochernes; species Cordylochernes scorpioides. The sequence goes on from CP092871.1 coordinate 41,757,868, forward strand.
TCCTCTGAGCACGAAGGCATAAAGTTCAAGGTCGAGGCAAGCAAGGAAGGCTCTTGCTGTTGCAACAAAAGAGCTAGTGCTGCTATTCATCACCTGGTCACATTCTCCACGTGCTTATTTGTGAAGGCAAAAATAACGCAGTCCAGTAAATTTTGTAAGACCTTGAAGAATTGTATAGGCTAATGCCCACAGTCTCCTTCTGCCATCTTAAGCTTCAAAATTTTGCCGACCATGTACTTCTACAGGAACTACCTTCTCATTTAAACTGACCCACGTCTGGCTTTAAAATCTTCTATACCTCTGGTTCCTATATACTTTCAGGCATAGTAGCATTCTCTAATATTAATGCGCTTATCATCAATTTTTCAGACCCAGCAATCACATCTATTGCAATCTGGCTGGGGTACAGTCCTATCTCGGTCATCTCAGCATATTGGAATGGACAAAAGGATGCTGGAGACTTTCTTTCCCCATGTTGAGTCCATCAACGGCAGGTTCAATTTCTCTGATTTTGAGCATAAGCGCCAATGTCCACTACCCTTGCTGGTGTATCAACCCCAGACTTGACTCACGTGGAGAAAATGTTGAGGACTTTGCCCGCTTTAACGACCTCCACGTCTTACGCCCACCAGTATATGTAGCTTACGTGGTGCCTCCCTTATAGTAATCTCTTTTCCTCTATTGTTATCACACTGGCGTCAAGTTCCCTATCTGCCCATGATACCAAGCATCTGCTGGGTGAGTTGGCATTTATGAACCACCTCTCTATTCTCTCTGTTTTCCCAGATTTGATGACAAATGAACCCTGTAACACGCGCAATGAATCCTCATGCAAACGAGACTCATTCACCTCCTTTCTTAAATCAAGTCGTTTCCCTCCTCTAAGAGGCGTCCACTCCTGAAGAGATTGACAGTTTAGTTTTGCTCACATATTTATCCTTTAAGGGGCCTGTGATACCTCCATGTGGAGGCGGTCCAGCAATCCCAGACCTTCAAAACCGCGGTGAACTCCCGAACTTAGTGGCCTAAGAAGACTCGTCACTGCTTGAAAAATACTTGAGTCCAATTCAGAATCTTTCTTGGACGCTAACGAGCATGCCACAACCGATTTAAAGCAACAATACGGAAATCCAAGAGTAAATCTTGGCTAAACCCCTGCAAAAGGTTTCAGCCACTGCATAGAGCAACATACACAGCCTCATAGCACAAGACAGTGAGCCCCACAGGGAACCTCCTCTCTTCCATCATAACGATGACTCTTCCCTTCACTACATATGAAGAAAGCCGCACTGTCCTAGAGAATTTATATCCTCCAGACAATCTACCAACCAATAATTAATTCTCACCCAATTCCGCGATGAACCAGTCTTCCAGCCGTGGTAAATCTCCAAAGCCATCTACAGTTGTGGCAGAAGGAAGATCCTAGGTTCCGGATAGGTTTGGCACTCTATGTCAGGTCCTAGTGGAAACCTATTATATTCATTACTGGCTAAAATAGTTTCCAAAATTAGCCACTTTCCTTGTCCCTGTAAAACGAGTCGCCTCATTCTTATCACTAAAACTTCTAGAACCGACCTAAACCAAATAGATACGTACAAGCCCATTACACTTATTGTAATATATAATATGTATATATGGTTTTGACCAAGGACTTGGTTGTTGTTGCGTGATTTAATCAATATATAGCGCGATATATTATGTTTTTAGTTCTTAGGATAATTCTGTAATAATAAAATATATGACTTTTAAGTAGCATGCAATCTCTTTTAATAGAAACTACACTACCTAGGTAGAAGAGTACATAACAGTGGCGACAAGGATTAAAAGAAAATGGATTGTAAGTTATCAAGTATTGAAGAATTTAACCCTAATAATGGCAATTATTTTGCAAGTTATTCGAAAATAATATAATTAAATTGTTGCAAATGAGGTGACCAAAGAAGAGAAAAAGAAAGCAATATTTCTAACCTTGTGTGTTAATGAAACTAATGAAATAACAAAATCGCTGACTTCGCCAAAAAAGCCGTTGGAGACAGATGGGCTGATATTTTTGACAAAATAAGGAATCATTTTGATCCTAGATCCAATGCGATTGCTCAGAGATTTAAATTCATTAAAAGACAACAGAAACCAAACGAGACCATAGCTGAATTTATAGCTGCCCTAAGGAAGCTAGCAGAGCACTGCGAATTTATTTATCTCGAGGATAGATTACGGGATGCGTTAGTGTATGGCATCATTGATGAGAATTGCAGACTATTTTGCAAACTGACAAGTTAACACTTAAAAAAAGCTCAAGAAATAGCAACAGCACACGAAGCTTCAACAAGAGATGTGGCAGAAATGAAACTAGAACAACCCCGTGGAGAAGTCAATGCAATAGGAAGCACAATGAAGAAACAAAGAGACGAAAAACAACTTAAAATATGTTTTCGATGTGGGAAGATGAATCATAGATCAGATAATTGTTTCAATCAAAGAAAAAGGTGCAACCAGTGTCAGGAAATTGGACACATTGTTAGAGTTTGTAAGAGCAACCGGGAAGGGAACATAAAGAAAACTGTTCGATAGAAGATGAGGATATTGTAGAAACAAATGGCCTATTCAATGTGAAACAATGGAAGAATATGAATAGTTATCATAAGTACATGTTAAGGGTGCAAACCAGCGGACGAGCCATAGACATGCTAATTGACTCAGGAACTGGAAAGAGTATCATATCAGAAAAAACACACCAGGAGACGTGGACAGAGGCAGAGAGACCACACCTGGAGAGGAAAACCACAAGTTTAGCGCAGTAGAATAAACAAAGGCTACCAATTTTGAAGAACATAATCACAGAAGTTAGAGTAAATGAAAAGAAAATAGCCATGAAAATGCTCGTAGTGAAGGGACCAGGCCCAAATTTGATAGGAAGAGAAGCCTTTGACCAAATTAGGAATGAAGTAGAATTGGTAAACTACCATGACACTATACCCAATATTTCAGAAGAGTTTAAGGAAGTGTTTGAAGATAAACTTGGAAAATATAAGGGTCCACCCATACACAGATTTCAAATTAACAAGCAAGACCTATCTTTCTTAGAGCAAGAGAATTACCATTTGCCATCAAAGAAAATGTGGAAAAGACATTAAAGAAAATGAAAGAACAGGGAATATTAACCCACATTGAGTTCTCAAAATTTGCAACGCCCATCGTTCCAGTACAGAAGAGAGATGGTACAATAAGAATATGTGGTGACTACAGAAGTATTATTAACACTGTTTAATTTAGTTAGAATATTTATCTACTTATATATTTGCCTTATTCTGTCTGTTTGTCTGTTTGTCTGTTTGAAGCTCACGGATGGGATTTTTCATAACCATCGGTGGTTCAGTGGTAGAATGCTCGCCTGCCACGCGGGCGGCCCGGGTTCGATTCCCGGCCGATGCATTTTTTTTTACAATTTTTAAAACTCATTTATATATTATACAAGAATGACATCCACGGCGCCAATTTCTAATTGTAACGAATAGTATTTGAATAAAAGCATTTAATCGGGTAAAACCCGGGCGTTGCCCGGGTCATTAGAAAATAAAATAATTGTATAAACGAATGCAAGACAAAATCACCGCGAATGTTTCTTTTTTTTAAGGCAATTTCTTTTTAAGGCAATTATCGTTATTTATCGTTAATTTTTGTTTCGATTTTATTGAAAAAAAAACGATATGGTACCTTTAAAAAATGATCTTTATTACTATGCAGTTTTCTATTTAGTCAATATACCTAAGTTCATGTTGCAAATGTAATTTTCTCTATCGATTTAGTAGGTGAAATGCAAAAAAAAAAAAGAAAAATGAAATCTTTATGAAAATTCACATTTTTATTTTTATATTTTCAAGACACACACAGTTTGGGGCGGGATGTTTCACAAGAGAGTCATCCACGGCGCCAATTTATAATTGTAACGAATAGTATTTTAATTAAAACATTTTAAAAACACACAGTTTGGAACGGGACGTTTCACAAGAGTGACATCCATGGCGCCAATTTATAATTGTAACGAATAGTATTTGAATTAAAACGTTTTTAAAATATATACGCACTCGGGTAAAACCCGGGCGTTGCCCGGGCCATTCGTCTAGTGTTTATATAAAGGTTAAATATAATTTTTCTATGATTGTGTAAATATTCATTGAATTTATCATCATCACATTTTTTGTTTACAAAAATGTTATATGAAAAATAAAGTAATGTAATTGAACGAAGTGGTTGCCCTCATGTTTACTGATCCAATGTTTTAATAATCTAAGGTTTATGTTGTGAGAAAATTATACATTGGTCAACTCGAGCTGGATTGAACGTAAGTAAAAGTCAAGTTAAAATTTATTTAAAAAAAAGGGCAACTTATAAGTATTTTGTAACCATATATTTCAACTAAAAGTATTTGGGAAGAGAATTTAATAGCAATTATGGATGTAGAAACTTTAATTAAAAAATTAAAAAGGATAAAAAAAAAACTATAAAAAGCATAGAGGAAAATATCGAATCCATTGTTTCTATGGTAGATATTAATGCAACAATATGCAAACTAGATTATGCAAATAATGATTTGATGAAAATGAGTAATGTTTTCATGCAGCAACTTGAGGATGATATATATATATATATATAAGGATATTTATATATATATATGATTTGAATGACGAAGTAGAAATTTGTATAGATAGGTGTATAAGATTAAAGTGTGTATTATATTAAAGCATAATGGGCAAGAACCATCTGAAAAAAAAGGAGTTAATTTACATGTTAAAATGCCTAAACTTGAGTTGCCAACTTTCAATCGCAGTGTGGTGTGTCGATTTATTAGTCCAGCGATGGCTCAGAAAGTCTCTCAAAGTTAGCGTTTTATTGGTATTACTTATTAGCTACATTTTTATGGGAAGATAAAAAGGACAACACCCTAGATTGCCATTCGGGTCCTCTCTGGTTTCCACCGCTGTGCCGCCCTGGCACAGCGGTCGTCATCTCCTGATTTATGGCACCGCTTGTTTGTTTTTGTTGACGGCGCGGTGCGTCATCATTTTTTTCTGCAATTGGTTCTAACTCACAAATACCTGATATTGAAAAGTTACAATATTTGAAAGGCCAACTGAGAGGCGAAGCCCTAAGACTGGTCAACGCATTTCCAATTACGGCCGATAATTATGTTGAGGTTTGGCAAACTTTATTAACAAGATATGATAACCCAAAGGATCTAATTTTCTCTCAGCATTAAGATTACCAAAATTAGCCTATGACAACCATAATTCAATGTTTAAACTTCTAGATAGCTGCAACGAAATAGTAAGAACAGTGAAGGTATTAGGTTACCAAATCGATAATTTATCTGGGGTATTTTTCGTCAAGATCATGCAAGATAAGTTTGATAAAACCACAAGAAAACATTGGGAATTGCAGAACAACCCAAGAGTTGTGCCTTCAATTAAGGATTTAATGGAATTTTTGGAAATTCACGCAAAAAGCTTGCAGAATTTACCAAATAAAGATTCAAATGTGGAGAAACATTCAATGAAAAAGGAATTACAAAAGGTGAATGTTTATAATTCATATATGATAAAATGTCTTAAATGTGAAGGTGCACATGCTCTTTCAAGCTGTAATTTTTTTTCTAAATTACCTGAGTCAGAGAGAGTTAATTTTGTTAGTTCGGCTAAATTGTGTTTCAGATGTTTAAAGCCAAACCATTTAGCAAAGAATTGTTATTGCAAAAACATTTGTCAAATTTGCAAGAAAAGACACCACACTTTGATTCACCAAGAAATCAAGGTTCAAGAAGTTGATGAAGGGAAATTTGAGTGTGGAAAAGACATCAAAAATACAACTTGTCTTTTAAGAAATGAGAAATATTTTTCAAATGTCATGCTTACAACCGCTAGGATTAAAATCAAGAATAATAATGATGTGCCTCAGACATGTAGAGCCTTGATAGACTCAGGGTCTCAGGCGAACTTTATATCAGGACAATGTAGAAAAAGACTAGGACTTGAACATGTTACCTTACACTCGCAAATATCGGGAATTTCGGGACATTTTGCGAGTCACTCTTATGGACTTGTGGAGTTTGAATTTACGCCACATTTCAAATCCGATGAACTTTTCAAGGTGAACGCCTTGGTGTTGGATAAGTTGACAAATAATTTGCCAACTCTTACATGTCCAAAGTCAAACTTGGCGCATCTCAAAATCATGCCTCTGGCTGATCCAGATTATAATATTTCTGCTCCCATCGACATATTAATTGGTGCTGAGTTAGCTATGACCCTGTTCACTGGCGAGTCCGTTATCGGCGATGAAGAACAACTAACTGCTACTTCTTCTAAATTAGGATGGCTCCTTTCTGGAAGAGTTTCCTCTAAGGGTAGTAGGAGAAGTATTGGGGATATCATTCAGTCACATCATGCATGCCTGGAAACCCAAAATATAGTCGAAATATTTTGGAAATTGGAATCCATTCCTGGTGCGACTTCTATATCTAAGGATGAAAATGAAAGTGAAATCCATTTTGTGGAAACACATGGAAGGGATTCCACAGGCAGATATGTTGTACAACTGCCATTTCGGAATGACTGCCAATTAGGAGATTCAAGATCCAATGCGATCAAAAGACTTTGTTCTTCGGAAAGATCTTTGATTCCACGACCTGAAGTTTATGACCAATATAGAAGCTTCATTAAGGAATATCTTGAATTGGGACATATGAGCTTAGTACCAAAGGAAGATATCATTAAGGGAAGGTACTATCTGCCTCGTCATCCTGTAATAAAGGGAAAAAGTTGCACCACCAAATTGCGAGTAGTATTTGACGCATCAGCAAAGACTGATTCAGGTTTGTCCTTGAATGATGCTTTAATTCCAGGGCCCAAAATTCAACAGGATTTGTTTCACATCATTCTGAGATTCAGAATTCATCCTGTTGCTATAAATGCTAATATCGCCAAGATGTATAGGCGAATTAGAATATTACAAGAAGACTCGGAATTCCAAATAATTGTATGGCGGAATGATCCTCGTGATGAAATAAAGGACTGTGGGGGCCGAGAGACTTCCTTCCTGCCTGCTGGGATGACGGACCACGCTGTCAGCAAACATACAAGCGGGGGACTTGAAATAGGAGATGACCACCGGGGTGCGGCGCGGCAGATCAGCGGAAGTGAAGGAGAACCAGAATAGACATTCTAGGGTGTTGTCCTTTTTGTCTTTCTCTAAAAATGTAGCTAATAAGAAATTCCAATAAAACACTAACTTTGAAATACTTTCTGGGCCATCGCTGGACTAATAAATCGACACACCACAATGGTGAGCCGGACGTGATTGAAAAGAAAAATCATACGATGATTTCAAGAGATATAGAAATGCAAAAATTGATTCAAGCTTTATAAGAAATTTCATCCAAGATATCGGGATATCATCTCAAGACTAAGATAAGTTTTTATATTATCTTCCTTATTATTTTGTCTCAATATTTTCATTTTTAACTTTATCTCTAAATATATCTAGCTGTTGTGTCGAATTTTAAATTTACGTAAAATGGAAACAGAAAATAAACCTAGCGATACCTCAGAAATATGCAAAGTTAGTGTTAAAATACCGCCTTTCTGGGTTGAAAAACCTGAAATATGGTTCTTCCAGGTAGAGGCACAGTTCAAAATAGGTGGAATTATTCAGGAAGACACTAAATTTAATTATTTTATCTCCCAATTAGAACCTAAATATATAGAAAACATTCGGGACATAATTAATAGCAAAATTGACAACAAGTACTCTGAATGTAAATCACGACTACTTGAATTGTACAGAGAAAGTGAAGGAATGAGAATTAAAAAGTTAATTTCAGGTATTGAGCTCGGAGACATGAAGCCGAGCGAGTTACTACAAAAGC
>CP092871.1:41765888-41842558 GCA_030710605.1 Cordylochernes scorpioides
TATATTATAATGCAATCTGTTTTGATTTCAACTCAAAAATATCGACAAGCTCTGGAATGCTATTTGCTGAATAACAGTTTTAATATATATATTTAAATTGAACCTAACAATTTGTTTAATAGATTTGCATCAGAAGTGACAGGTAAATTTGAAGTGATCAATTTATTCTTTTCTATCGATTTGCTTTTATAAATCGTGCGCACTAGACTGTGTCAATATGCCGAGGCGTTGCATTAATATTCCTGATATTTTCTGTTACATTTGTGGGGAATTAACTTTCAAAGTTGAAAGGCGAAACTTTACACTGCTCATAAAAAAGTGCTATCAACTTTATTTTCGCTGTAAAGTCGGTGACCAAGATAAGACTTGGGCTCCTCATCATTGTTGTGAAATTTGTGCTCGACGTCTTACAGGGTGGATTAAAGGTGAACGTCATATGCCTTTTGCGGTTCCAATGATATGGAGGGAACCTAAAGACCATTCTTCTGACTGTTATTTTTGTTTGACAAAGACTACAGGTATTACATCCAAATCAAGACGTACAGTTGAATATCCAGATTTGCCTTCTGCTATGAGGACCGGTTCCTCATAGTGATATTTTACCTGTGCCACAGCCTCCTGAAAATGTAATATTTAGTGACGATGATTCAGATAGACGAGAGCAACAGTCGGATGACACAAATTTTGAAGCAGGTGCTTCATCTGAACCTCATTTGTTAACCCAAGGAGATTTGAACGACCTCTACGTGATTTATATTTATCCAAAAAACAGAGTGAACTTTTAGGCTCTAGGTTAAAAGGCTGGAATCTGCTGCATAAAGGCACAAAAAAATGCTTTTTTTAGCAAGCTTCAAGATGAATTTCAAGACTTCTTTTCACAAGAGAATGATTTAATATATTTGTTGTGTATGTAAATGGTTAAACATCTGTATGTATTTTGCATGTTTTATCACTATCATCATGTAAATATATATTTGTATATATAGGACATTAACTGTGCAATTAAAGAAGAATTGACTAGATGATGTGTGTGTGACTATTACTGGGAGGAGATACAACAACTGGCGACGAGGACATGTAGGAACAAGATCAATTGCACTTTCGCAAGTAAAGGAAGGTTGAAATCTAAAGTGAACGAGAAGCCAACAGTATGTCTGGTTGTTCAATGATTGTACCGTTGGGTTTCTTCAGACCAGTGGAAGAATCCTTTGATATTTTCGTTCAAAGATTTGAAGCAGCCTTTGAGGCAAATGGATTGGAGGAAGGAAAAAGAATCCCATCTTTGTTTCTTTGCTGGATTCGGAAATGTTGAAACTGGGCAATGATCTGTTCCTTCCGAGTACAATGAGAGAACAGCCTTATGAACTGTTAGTACAAAGAATAAAGCTACATCTAGCTCCAAGAAAGAAGGTGATTCCTCAACGATGCAGGTTCTTAAAAAGAATACAACTAGGAAATGAATCTGTTTCAGAATACCCCTGCGTGAGCTCAGGCATTTGGCTATGGATTGCACTTTTGGTGAAATGTTGGAGGTCATGATACGAGACCGTTTTGTGGCTGGCATAAAGTCGGAAAGCCTTCAGAAGAAATTGTTGCAGGAGGATGACGATGTCACCTTGGACAGGGTATTTTCTATAGCAGTCTCGTTTGTGCTAGCTGAACAAAATGCTAAGGAGCTGCAGGATGGACTAGTGGCTAAGATGGATATTGTTCCAGGAGGAGATAGAAAGAATGAAGCTCGTAGGGGATGGCAGAATGGGCCCAGTATGCAAAGAAGGGAGACAATTTGTTTCCGATGCGGTGAAAAAAACTCTCACCTTGCACCTGCATGCCCACATAAAACAAAATGCTGTTTTAAATGCAAAAGAATGGGACATTTGAGCAGGGTGTGCAAAACGGGTAAATCATTGTCAGACTGCAGATATGTGCAGGACAAATTTATTTATTCGGTGCAGGGTGATACTGATGCAAAAATAAATCTACATGTTGTGTGATGAGTACCAGTTGTGTTTTGTGGTGGACACGGGAAGTCCCGTCACACTGATACCAAAAACAATTTATAAAAAATATTGGAAGGATAACAAGTTAACTCCATCTTATTTAAGGTTTTTGAAATCCTTTTGCGGAAAACCTATAAAAATTATTGGTGAGAGGAGTTTTTGTAAAAGAAGCAAATCAAAATTTGCGGTTGATAGTTGTAAATGAAGATATTTCGATAGTTTTGTTGGGACGAGAATGGCTAAAAAGTTTAAATCTTGATTTTTCTAGGTTATTTAACATTAGACGAGTAAGTGAGTCCGATATCAAAGTTATAATAAATAAGTATGCTAATTTATTCAGCAAAGAATTAGGTTGCTTAAAAAACGTCCATATTGATTTTTATTTTTTTTTTTAAATACGACTCCTGTATTTTGTAAGGCGAGAAGTTTGCCTTTTTCTTTGAAAAAAAAAAGTAGAAACTGAAATCGATTGTATGGTTAACGAGGGAATTTTACAACCTATTGAGTATGCAAACTGGGCCGCACCTATAGTACCAGTAATGAAGAAAGATGGAAGCCTTAGAATTTGCGGCAACTTCAGATGCACAGCAAATAAGGCCATAGAATTGGATAAGTACCCGCTGCCATCAATAGACGAAATATTTTCAAAATTGTCTGGAAATACAGTGTTTTCGTCATTGGACTTATCCAGAGCTTATTTGCAGGTCAGGTTATCTGAAGAGGCCAAAGGAGTGGTGAACATTAATACTACGAAGGGGTTATTTGCCTTTAAAAGGCTACCCTATGGAGTAGCTGTAGCACCAAATAAGTTCCAAAGAGTAATGGACAATCCATTTGCAGATATGTCGGGAGTGGCTTGCTACATCGATGACATCCTGGTAGCCGGAAAGGATCATAGGGATCACGAGCAAAAGCTGGAATTGGTCTTTAAAAGGCTGCAAGAAAAAGGTTTAAGATTAAACAAGGATAAATACAAATTCACAGTAAATGCTGTTGAATATTTAGGTTTTAAAATAGATAAAAAGGGACTGCATCCCATAAGTAGTAAAATAGAAGCGGTGGTAGAGGCGCCTGAACCTACAAACATTTCTCAATTGAGATCGTTTATAGGTCCCCTTATGTATTACTCTAGGTTTATAAGAAACTAGACGAATGACCCGGGCAACGCCCGGGTTTACCCGATTAAATGTTTTATTCAAACACTATTCGTTACAATTATAAATTTGGCGTCGTGGATGTCACTCTTGTGAAACGTCCCGCTCCAAACTTTACATGTACATTAGGTCAGCTGATATTACCTCCTGATGAGGGGAATATCTGACGCTATTGTCAGATATCCATGAGCCTCTTTCTTTCTCAGGGAGTTCACAAAAATAACACATCCTGCTATAAAAAGATATATAGTTTGCGTGTATCCTGCACGCACTGGGGTTAAAAAGGAAGGACATAAACTCTGGTTAAATTTACATTATATATTTATTTATCTCTTTTGACCAAAAGAAAAACACAAAGATAAGAAAAAAATAAATAAATATGCAATGACGATTGAGTGGGAAAGTTTACATATATATACCTGTTTGAAAAAAATCATTATAAAAAGAAAATACTTAACTTTAGTGCTTCTTTTGTTGGAAGGCTGGAGACCCCTCCCCAATAATTCTTAGAACTACATTTTAACGAGCTTCCCTCTACTATCTTATCTATTACTAACCAGCACCGCCCCCCACTAAAACTTCCTCGTGACTATCTTATCTACCACTGTCCAGCTCCCCCCAAAACTTGCTTGCCACTAACCTTTTTTTTCTCCCAGGGTGACCAAACAAAAATTAAAAAATTTAAAAATAAATCTTTATCTGTGATAAGAAAGACATTTAAAAAAAATAAAATTATAATAAAAAAATTATCTTTCGAAATATTAATTTAAAAATAATAATTAAAAAATAGAAAGCCCAAAAATAACTGCTTACTTAAAATAAAAGGAAAATTTATTATAGTACTATATGTTATTTAAAAAAAAACTAGAAATAAAAAAGGAGGTGAAGAGATGGGCTGGTTTTTTACAGAGAAGAATTCTCGAAGTCCGCTTCATTGTCCACCGGCTTTTCTTTGATTCTGTGGGTGACTTTGTGGAGGCCCCAGAAGTGGCCTCTACAATCCTTCCCCGTCAAGACCACGGGATTTGGGCTTGCGAGGGAGCAGGACTATCTCCGGGGTCAAACGTGGAGGTCATGGATGCTCTGGCTTGCGAGGGAGCAAGGCAAATCTCCGGGGTCAAAAGTGGAGGTCATGGATGCTCTGGCTTGCGAGGGAGCAAGGCAAATCTCCGGGGTCAAAAGTGGAGGTCATGGATGCTCTGGCTTGCGAGGGATCAAGGCAAATCTCCGGTATTCAAAAGTGGAGGTCATGGATGCTCTGGCTTGCGAGGGAGCAATAGCACTGTCTAAAAATAAAAAAAATATATCAAAACAAAGGGCGCCATGCATTCTATTTATTCGCCAGTTGAATGCAAGACTGGCTTTTTTAATTCCACTCTGTGACACGGATAGTATTGTGATAGGTATATCCGGAGTCTTAGGGTGCCTGGAACACAAGGGTTATAAACACATATATACATCTATTTATATGTAAGATTTGACACATTTGTGGGAAGGTGCATACCTACTAGTTAAAAAAAAATAATGCTTAGTGACTAAAATAAAAGTAAAAGAGCCAATAATGAATCCAAAACTAAAATAAATAAATAAAAGGCCAATAATGAATTCAAACAAAAATTAAATAAATGAGAAAACCAATAATGAATTCAAACAAAAAAATAAATAAGAAAGCCAATAATGGATTCAAAACTAAAATAAATAAATAAAAGGCCAATAATGAATCCAAACAAAAATTAAATAAATGAGAAAACCAATAATGAATTTAACCTAAAACTTGTAAATAAGGACCTATTCGAGCTGAACAAGCCAATAATGTTAAAGGGGCTAGGGGGGTTCAGGGTTCCATCAGAAGGGAGTAGTCTAGTAGAGATAGGAGCAGAGATCAATGGGAAGGCAATCAGGAATGTCAGGACCACTTTCGAATTCTGTGACTTAGGCTTTGCAGACTATGACGGCATTTTAGGCATGCCAGGAATTAGGGCACTACGACTCACTATGAGCCACGATGGGACAATAACATCCGAATACGAGAAGAAGGGTGATCCGTGTTCATCAGCTTTTAAATCACCAATCATAGCGAAAGAACTAGAGGCGCTACCGCCCAGATTACCCATAGACCAAATAAGGACAGGAGAAGACGTGGTCAGAGCATTCCCTCACTGTTTTTGCGACGGAATTAGCGATATGGGAGAGGGTTCGACAATAACAGCCCCTGAACTGAGAATGTTGTCGGCAAAACCAATACATAAACGTCAGTACCCTATACCAGCGATAACAGTCCCAAAGGTAAAGGCCTTGGTAAAAGAACTGGAGGAAGTTGGGATAGTGGAGGAATGTACATCTTTATGGAACTCCCCTCTATTCCCTGTTGCGAAATCTGACGGTAGTGTCAGGATTACACTGGACCTCCGCCTAATTAATGATGCGACAGAATTCTTCCCTTTCCCCATGCCCAGAGTTGAAGACAACTTGCGAGCCTTTGCGGGCGCCAAAGTCTTCAGCACTCTAGACTTAACCTCCGGGTTCTTTCAAATTCACATCCCAGAGTGTGATCGCGACTATTTCGCTTTTTCCTTACCTTGGGGGAGGTACCGATTTGCACGTTTGGCACAAGGTGCAAAGAATTCAGCACAAATCTTCCAATGGGCTATGAATATAGTACTGGGAGATTTGTTATTTAAGTGCGTACGATTTTACATCGACGACGTGATTGTCTACAGTAGCTCTTTCGAGCAACATGTAGCAGACCTTGCTGCTGTACTCGAACGCTTGAATAAATTTCGCCTGCGAGCCAAACGTGCTAAGAGCTACTTCTTCCGAGATTCGGTAGAATACTTGGGTCATACCATCGACCAAGAAGGAATTAAACCCCTTTGCGACAACGTCGCAGCATTAAGAGATATGCCACGGCCTAAGAACATCAGGGCTGTGAGAAGTCTACTAGGCATGGTAAATTACTATAGGCGTTTCGTGCCCAATGCAGGAGAAGTCCTCGCTCCTCTGAGCAATCTATTGAAGAAAGAGCACAAATTCTTCTGGGGTACCGCAGAACAAGCGGCCTTTGAAATCATAAAGAAGGTACTTACGAGTGAGCCAGTACTGGTCCATCCAGTGCCAAGTAAGCCCTTTATATTAAACACTGACGCCAGTGGGATAGCAGTCGGAGCCTGCCTACAGCAGGAGGTACAAGGAGTCGTAAAACCCGTAGCTTATTATAGCAAACGACTTTCTGGACCCGAGACCCGCTACTCCACCATAGAGAAAGAGGCATACGCGGTAGTACTAGCGCTACAGCATTTTAAACACCTTATAGCTGGTAGCAGTATAGAAGTCCTTACCGACCATAAACCTATAACGTATAAAAAAGGGTCGGATTACAAAAACGCACGGTTATCCAGGTGGGCAGAAATTATCCAGGAATTTAGAGTTACCTTTGCCTATGTACCAGGGAAAGACAACAGAGTAGCAGATTTCCTAAGCAGGTTTCCTTGCAGCAATGATCTCAGCACTTTAGAAGATAATAGGGTTGTGGCCGCAGTCACTATTGAACAAGGGTCCCCTTTATTGTCTAACGATGAGGTTTGGTCGGAGCTGAAGCGTGATCCTAAGTGGTCACCATTAATCACCAGGATAGAGACTAGGGTAGGGACAGGCATAATCCCACATAAACATAAGGAATACATGAGGAAAGATGGATGCCTATATGTATATAACGACCAGGGTAACTGGGTGAAGGTGATCCCGAGATCGTTGATCAATCGAGTCATGGGCTATCACCACAACATCGCCTCCGCAGGACACTTCGGAGTGAGGAAGACGCTGCGCCGACTGAGGTCTGAATATTTCTGGCCTAGAATGAGGACGGAAGTCCAAAACTATATACGCAGGTGCGAGAATTGTCAATTTTCAAACCAAGGCGCATCCAAGGCTGCGAATGCCCCACACTTCAGGCCAATGCAGCGATTCGAGCATATCGCTATAGACTTCATTGGTCCATTGGAGACTACTCCACGAGGCCACAACAGCATATTATCAATCATGGACTTATTTACTAAATACCCAATATTGGTACCGACAAGGGATCAGACGGCAGGAACTGTAGTGAAGGCCCTTGTGGATAGGGTGATTACGCATCATGGAGTACCCAAGACGGTGCTGTCAGATCGTGGTTCAGCATTCATAAGCCAAGTCTTTAAAGGGGTCTGTAAAGCGCTAGGAATATCGGCGGTAAATACCACTGCCTGGAGACCGCAAAGCAATGGAGCAGTTGAGCGTCAAAACCGAACGGTAATAGAATCACTGAGGCGTTGTGCATGTGGGTCCAACTGGGATAACATTCTGTCCATGGTAGCGTTTGCCATTAGGTCCACCGAACATGCCTCAACAGGATATACAACAGCAAAACTCCTTTACGGATATGAGCTGAGACAGCCACAACCTCTCGAAGAACTAAGAGGCTACCCTATAATTAATGATTCTATTAACCATTATGCGACAGCTTATAAGCACCAGATAGCTGAAAAGATGGAGACGGCGAGAGAGAAAGTGCGGCAGACTTATCTAAAAGGTCAGGACGAAGCTGGAGCCAAATTTGCCGAAAGCAAACTGCGGATATTTCCCGAAGGGCAGCTGGTTTTAGTAGAAAGAATGCATGAGACGAAAGGACGTCATAAGCTAGAACCACGATACGAGGGCCCGTTCTTAGTACTGGAGCGCACCGGAGAAACAGTCTACCTGCTCGAAGATACCAAAAGTGGTAAGAGGGATAAGTTCCATGTAGATCGTATGAAGGCCTACTACGAGCCTATTAGGACCTACCCGCTAAATTCAACAAATAACCAGGAACAGGAAAGCGAAGAGGATGAGGAATTCTGTAGCACAAATCCAGGATTTGTGAATTTCTTTTACCCTCTGAGCAAATCAGCTGTACCACCTAGCAGTAACCAAACAGCACAAGTTCAAAGTTCAGATAATGGTCAGAATTCGTCAGCTATACGACGCTCTACACGTGAGAGGAAGCCGACAAGGTGTAGACTTTGTGATGAGAGCGGTGGCCATAGTCACTGACGTGATGTAGTGCGAAGAGAGTGCATGTATAGAAAGCGTAAGTTCGTAAAACTTTAATATGTATCAGGTGGGACAGATTTAAGCAGAATTTTTTTTTTCTCTTATAGAATTTTTTTTTCATGAAACCTTAAGTTTTGAAATTCCATGTTAAAATTTTTAAATTTCTCTCTCAATGCATATTGTAAGTATAGACAATCAGTCTTGTTAATATTTGGCAATTAGGTGTATCCAATTTAGCACAAATATTCAAGTTTAGGGTAATTTTTTTATTAAGATTAGATTTGAGAGACCAAATCAAGCAGAATTTTTTTCTTTTGTAGAATGTTAAAATTTTCAAACTTTCTCATGTCAAAGCATATAGTATAGACAATCAGTCTTGTTAATATTTGGCAATTAGGTGTAACCAATTTGGCACAAATATTCAAGTCTAGGGTAATTTTGTATTAAGATTAGATTTAAATAGAATAAGGTATTATTTGATCAAGGAGCTAATACTTAATACTTCAGTATGGTGCATACTTTACAGTAGGATCGGTGGCGCAAGCAGCTAAATAGATGTACAGGTATAGCTGGGCGACATCAAGTTTACTCCAGAGTCACATAACAACTCCAGAGAAGGATGTACTGCCGAGGTCGGAGTAATGTTTGGCGGCGAGCTGTTTGTGCTCTTAGTGACGTTCAAGGTTGAGTATACGGGAGCCATCGTATGACGCTCAATAATCCCTTGAATTGAGATTAAGTAGACATAGACAATCAGAAGCCAGGTAGTTTAGAGCAGTGGTGCAGCAGAGTGTAGGTTTCCACATTAGTACAGATATCGGTTGGGTATATACAGACGCCCTTTAATTCCATATCCTAGAACTATTGCGTGTTGCCTACAGTCAACAGGTAGGATAAAGTTGTTGACTAGTGGTGTAGAGTGGTTGCTGTGACTGGAGCGTGTTTGAGGAGAGAAGGTCAACAATAGGATCTTATCAGTGGAGGAAGCGCCTCCAATTGTTTGTCGCCTTCATGAGTTGAATGTCCTATTCTTTGTCGCTCTAATAAGTAAATTGTCCTATTAAATTATCTTTGCAGTGGTACTAGGTGTTGAGGCAAAGACAATTTAGAGACTTTGATATTCACTCCCATCTTCACCGCTAGAGGCGTTGCTCGCGAGCAAAAGGGCAAACTCGACGAATATTCGGGATAGAGACCTGAAAATTTCACTATAAGTTTTTCCAGATTCTACTCTATATACTGTTAAAATTTCAGTCAGATTAGTTACGATATAAATCTTCAAATCGAGCGAGCGTCTATAAATATTTCGATTTAGATCAAGTATTTTAATTATTAAGCGAACTATTATTAATAAAATTTTGAGAAGATTTTGATTTTAAACGTATTTATAACCTTGATAGAGGGCGCTGTTCGTGAGCCAAGTAGAATAATTTGAATATATAGTTTTAATATTTAATTTATATATAATTTAAAATAGCCTATCGTTTTCCTCGTATTTTTTTACCTATGTATGGAAATTTTGGTACTGTAAAAAAAAAACTTTGCTTCAATAATATATAAAAAAAAAAAAAACACCGAGGCTAAGTTTCGAACCAAGGTTGTGGAAACACGAAGCCGCACACCTAACCATTAAGCTACGCTTGGCAGCAGAAATATTCGCATGTAAAGCTATTTCAGGCCTTAGATATTTCTAACGACCTTTTTGAAATAGGTTTTTGAAACATGGAAATTATAATACTTCAAATAAATTGAAATAGAGTGAACACAAATAAAACATGCCAAATATTTCGAATTAGAGCAGTTATTTTAAACGGCGAATTAGATCAGTTATATCTAAAAATGAAAATATATAAATAAATAAAACCTACCAAATATTTCAAATTAGAGCAGTTATTATATAAATATGTATATTATATGTGTTATTAAGCGAACTATATTAGTTATTTTAAATGGCGAATTAGATCAGTTATATCTAAAATTGAAAATATATAAATAAATAAAACCTACCAAATATTTCAAATTAGAGTAGTTATTATATAAATATTTATATTATATGTGTTATTAAGCGAACTATATTAGTTATTTTAAACGGCGAATTAGATCAGTTATATCTAAAATTGAAAATACTACAATCTGTTTAACTACGATTTACACAGCTTTCTATCGCCACGACGAAAGCAGACTCTATCAAGCTGGAAAAACATCGCGCCAAACTTTCATATCGATTTTAAAAGCCTCTCGAAAAACGACTTTTTACACATCGTGCTTTTAAAATGCCGCCTTTTACACGGCCTTTATATGCAAAATCCTGCCATCTTCAATGTACAAGGCCTGAGACGTCTGAAAGACTTTTTGGATTTAAACGGTGAAATACGAGATATCAACGATTTATTCTCCCACGCCACGCGAAACATTCGGAACGATTTTCAAAGAATCACTACGTTCTACAATGAAACGAAAATTATGAATTTTAAACCAAACAACCATCCTTCCTGCGTTCACCTTCCCATTACGTACAAATCACGCCTCTTCTCACGGTTCAGAAGCAGCGCGCTACTCCAAATAATCATATCGTCCTATTTTAATTTGAAGTACGCTGAAGAAAAAACGGCCAAATGGACATTCGACACTGCGCCTTGCTGGCACAGAAGAATTAATATATACGACGACATCGCATGGCGTTTGAAGCTGAGAGCTCTACCTTACCCTACAAGAAATGGAAAAGCTTCCTGCACCGCCTGCGGCGGACCCCCAGATATCCAGCATCGCTATACAGAATGCGCTTTGACGAAACCATTTATCGACAACGCTATTAAAGAATGCCGAAACATCGACCCTCTATACAGGTTCAATCCTTCTAAATTTATCCTCGAAGGGGAAAAGATCGAATTACGTCGCATTTTAAACAGAACAAAATACGATATTTATACATTTTTCATCAATGTAGATTTTAATTGTACCCCCTCCCCCACTAACTCTTAAAATTGTAACGTCGTTCTTTATGACTTAATAAAAATCGATTTTGTCTTATGAAAATATATAAATAAATAAAACCTACCAAATATTTCAAATTAGAGCAGTTATTATATAAATATTTATATTATATGTGTTGTTGAGCGAACTATATTAGTTATTTTAAACGGCGAATTAGATCAGTTATATCTAAAAATAAAAATATATAAATAAATAAAACCTACCAAATATTTCAAATTAGAGCAGTTATTATATAAATATTTATATTATATGTGTTATTAAGCAAACTATTATTAATAAAATATTGAGAAGATTTAGATTTTAAACGTATTTATAACCTTTTAGTACTTGATAGAGGGCGCTGTTCGTGAGCTAAGTAGAATAATTTGAATATATAGTTTTAATAATTGATTTATATATTTTTTAAAATAGCCTATCGTCATCCCCGTTATTTTTTACCTATGTATGGAAATTTTGGTTTGAATTAGTGAACTAATGCGAATTTGTATACAGGTCATACAAACCAACAAACAGACAAACATACAAACATTCATTTTTATATATATAGATATTGCAGATATTTTAGCGCCCTTCTATCACCTCTTAAAAAAAGAATTCCAAATGGAATTGGACTAACTAACACTGTATATTATTTGCAAAATGCAAAACATTGCTAACAAACGAGTCGGTGCTGGCACATTATGATGCAACTAGGGAACTAGTCCTTGCATGTGACGCCTCTAGCTATGGATTAGGAGTGGTTCTGAGTCACAGAAACGATAGAAAGGAAGAAACTCCTATAGCTTTTGCTTCAAGAACGCTAACTGAAGCGGAAAGGCGGTATTCTCAATTAGAAAAAGAAGCCTTAAGCATCATTTTTGGTTGTGAGAAATTCCGACAATATCTATTGGGACGTGAATTTGTGTTGGTCACAGACAAATGACCTTTAATGCACATTTTTTCACCCCAGAAACTGATCCCCATATGTGCTGCATCAAGAATTAAGAGGTGGTCCTTAAAATTAGCTGCATTTAAATACTGTGGAGTTTCGAGAAACTGGTGATAATGGCAATGCAGACGCGTTATCACGTTTACCTTTAGGCTCAAAGACCACAGAATCTTTGGATGAGGATCAGGTGCTTCTCCTTCGGAAAATGAGTGAGGTCCCTTTCTCATTCCAGGATGTGGCAGTTGAGACACGCCGGGATAGATTACTATCAATTGTGTTGAAAAATGTTAGGGAAAATAATTGGCAAATTCCAAAGGTATCGCAGGAAAATCCACTATATCCCTATTATAGGATAAAAGACGAATTAAGTTGTGAGTTTGGGTGTCTTCAATGGCGTGAAAGAGTGGTAATTGCCCAGAAATTAAGATCCTTAATTTTGGACGATTTACATGAGATGCACCTAGGGATGGTGAAAATGAAAATGATTGCTAGACGGTATTTTTGGTGGCCAGGCATAGATAAGAACATAGAAGAGTTGGCTAGAGATTGTAGAATATGCCAAGAATCTGCAAGTATGCCGCCGTCTACCATTTCAGAGTGGACTTGGCCTGAAAAGCCGTGGCACCGTCTACACTTAGATCTAGCTGGTCCCTTTATGGGACGAATGTTTATGGTCCTTGTGGACGCGTACACCAAATGACTGGAGATTGTCATCATAAAGGACATTACGAGCCGGACTATCATAGGGCATCTTAGAGAGATCTTTGCCAGATTTGGATTACCTGAAATTTTGGTAACCGATAATGGCAGACAATTTGTCTCAAGTGAATTTGAAGAATTTACAACAATGAATGGAATAAGACACACAAAAACGAGTCCGTACAACCCCAGTACTAATGGCTTAGCTGAGCGTTATGTACGTGAATTCAAAAACTCTTTACGAAAGAACCAAGGAAAGGACAGTATAGAAATCAATCTACAGCGATTTTTATTCACCCATAGAGCTTTTCCACAAACGGTATTAAAAGAGTCTCCCGCAGAACTTTTAATGAAAAGAAGTTTAAGATCAAGATTTTCAAATTTGATTCCGAAAATGGCGAAGGTGGGAGAGGTGTACCATGATGCCGTGAGGAAGCAAGAGCATTTTTCGGTCGGCTCTGATGTGTATTTCCGGGGTTTTGCTAACGGACCAAAATGGAAAAGGGGCAGGATCATGGAACTACTGAGCAGCCGACATTACCTTATAGAAGACGAAGGCCGTTATGTGAAAAGACACATAAATCAACTAAGGCCAGTCATCAAGAAAGAAGTTCCTGAAGTGAGAGATTTGGTATTGCTGGGTACATCAAGAGACTTTATACTTCCTGGCACTTCTCGAGATCACCCTAGGCTTGGAGGACAGGAGAAAGAAATGGAAAAAGCTCCGGAGGTGGACGAAGAATTGAAAGGAGCGGAGTCTTCAGCACAAGAGGACACTCCAGAACCGGGCCCTGCTGCTGCGGCTGTCTCTGTCCCTGTGTGCAGTCCAAGACCGCAGCGATCCAGAAGACCACCAGACCGGCTGCACTACTATTAAGAGGGGAGATGTGGTGTGTATGTAAATGGTTAAACATCTGTATGTATTTTGTATTTTTATCACTATCATATGTAAATATATATTTGTATATATAGGACATTAACTGTGCAATTAAAGAATTACTGGGTGGAGATACAACAATATTGCAATGATGTTGTTAGTCTAATGGAAGCGCTTGGTCATGACCATGATACAGAAGAGTGGCGTTTATTCGTTGATTCTTCAAAAATTAGTTTGAAAGCTGTTCTCCTTCACAACGGAAATAAGTTCCCATCAGTGCTAATAGCATATGCATCCAACATGAAAGAGACTTACGAAAACATGAAACTGCTTTTGAAAAAGATAGAATATGAAAGATATGGTTGGAAAATATGCAGCAATTTGAAAGTCATTGCTCTCTTGCGTGGATTACAGAGCTTGGATATACAAAATTTTGTTGTTTTCTGTGTGAGTGGGATAGCAGAGATAGAGAAAGGCATTACATTAATAAATCCTCCCCTGATCGATTCAGAAAATATTTACTTACCACCATTAGATATTAAACTGGGATTAATGAAGAACTTTGTCAAGGCAATGGATCGAAATACCAGTGGATTTGCCTACCTAAAACAAAAATGTTCTAGCATAAGTGATGCGATAATTAAAGAAGGCATTTTCGTTGGACCTCAGATTCGAGAATTGCTGCAGGATGAAAATTTTCAAAATAGTTTGAATGAAGTTGAAGCAGCAGCATGGAATTCCTTTAGAAATGTTCGCAAGAACTTCTTAGGAAGTGTCAAGGTTGAAAATTACCGAGACATAGTTAATGACCTATTGCTTTCCTACAAGGCACTAGGATGTAACATGTCTCTTAAGATTCATTTCCTGCATTCACATCTGGATTTCTTTCCAGACAATCTTGGTGCAGTTAGCGATGAACATGGTGAGAGGTTTCATCAAGATATATCAAGCATGGAGAAACGGTACCAAGGTAAATGGAGTCCCGTTATGCTTTCTGACTACTGCTGGACACTCAAGAGGGATGTACCACAAGCAAAGTATAGAAAAAAATCCACTGTCACTACTTTTCAATAAAATAAATATTTTTCGTTCATATGGGCCTATATATTAAAAACATTTCCAAAATTCAAGTAGGTGTATCCCAAAAATCTTGCTAGATAGAAAAAACTAATGGTATATTTGAAATCAGCACAAAGAGTTAAAATTAGATAAGGTGTGCTGTTTCTTTTGGTACAAAGAAAAATAATTAATAAACCAGTGTAATGTAAAAAGGTTTATGCAAAAATGTTTATGTAATATTTTTTGCTGTATTTATCCCAATACCAAAAAAAGGCTGTCACGCAAAAACCATGGGTGATGGAAAATTTCTGATTAGATTTTTGAGTTCAGCATGAAAAGTTACACTAGAAACACCTCAGGTTCTCTTGGGCAAAAATGTTGTTGACCAGTGTAATTAGTTGTTTGTGTGTTTTACAATATCAAATTAAATAGTTTTGGTAAAAAGATAAATTAAAAGTTTTTAGGCAAAGTTATATTAGGAAATCATAATACAGCATCATTATATCATCAGTTTTTATAGCAACCATGATATGCAAATTATTCCAATAACATACTAATTTGCATATCTTTGTGCTATAAACTGGTGATAATGATGCAATATTATGATTTCCAATTATTACTATTGCTTCTATTCGGGGGTCGGTGGAAGGCTGGTTAAACCGTTTGGTTTACGACCACTACGACCCGGGTTCGATCCCCGCATTGGACACTTTTTTTCTGTTTAAAAAAAAAAAAATGCTCCAATGGCCCCCCGATTCTTGCCAAAGTCCAACCCCACCAGCGAGTGCAAGTAACCAAACGGGGCTCTGGCACATTTGTAAGTGCAAAGTCGAACTGCTTTCACATGTGTAGACATGTGGTGCGCTTACAGTAAAAAGCAGTCGCTAACTACCCACCATGATTATCATGGCCTGTACCACGTGTACTAGGGATAAGCAAAAAATATATATATATATGTTTTTCTTATTTTTGGTTGTAAGTTTTTTTTTTCATCTTGAATATCTCAAAATTGCTTTATTTGATTTTAAAACATTAAAATTATTAATCGTAAGAGTGCTATGCAAAATATGCAAAAACCAAGATTGATCTACTTTGGATAGCTAATGAAGCAAATGGATTAGAAAAATGTTAATTTTAAGAAAATATAAAGAAGAGAGGATGGCCTCCAATGAGCTGGCTGGAAGAGGTCAAGGAAGCTACAAGAAGTGAGTTGATAGTCAACAACAACAACAAAAAAAGCCTTTATTGAGGACCTCTCGTCCTATAAAGGATTCGCCAGTTTACAGAGTAAGTGAAGAGAAGAGAACTAAGAATACAGAGAGAAACCTATAAGTTAGTAGGTATAGAGTATAGTATTTTCTACACTGGGACTATATACAACAGCAGTAACAAGCCTTTTAGTGGAATCAAAGTCCCATACAGGATTCGTCATTCTAATCCTACAAAGATTATTTACATCAATTAGATTATGTATGTAGCTTTCTTTTCTCTTCAGCCGTCTTCCAAAATTTGAACAACGCAAACGCTCCAGCTCTGTTTCTCACCACCTCATTCAACAGGAGCTCCAAAGAGAGTCCCTCAAGGCCTATTTCACTGAGGAGCACTTCTCGTTCGTCTTTCAGCCCCATACATGAGAGTATATGGTGATGTAGCCCCGGCTCCATTCTTGTCCCGCAAATCTCGCATGTCCATCCGTCTGTTTTAAATATTCTGGGGCGATCATCAGTAAAGAGCACCGAGAGGATTCTCAGTCCGGCAATACACCGTTTGACCCGGAGCGGGAAATCGCTGGACAGATAGTGTTCCGGTAACTGAGTTGAGCAGATGTTTTTATAGTGGGGGTATAGTCTTGAATTTATTATTCTTGTGTGATCCTTTTGCAGAGATTGATCTATTGCAGTCCTGATTATGTAGGGAATTTCTCTTTGTAATGTTCTATAGTCTGTGCAGAAATTCAGCCATTGAAATCCGGTGGTGTTTAAAATATAACCTATACTTCCTGTGAAACCTATATATTTTTTCGTTGCGTTTGAGATTTCCCACAGCTGGGACAAGCAGAGCAGCGGCAATCTAGTTTCACCCATTCCCAGCATTCTCAACCAGAACTTTAAGGTTAGTTTCAAGACTGTAACGCTGAGTGACACTCTTCCCAATTCTATCCTGAGTATGTATCGGGGTGTATCTTGGTAAATTTAGATATCTTCGCATAAATGAGTCCTGAATTTGATCAACAATTAATGTATGCTCATTTGCCCAAACAGGTGCAGCGTATAGCAGGGTTGATAGAACCATCGCGTCAAGAAGTTTCATAGAGGATTTAAAAGAGTTCATCTTCGACCTGGTCAGAATAGGCCAGACCGCACCACTGGCAGCAAGAGCTTTACCCTTATAGTATAATGCGGCTTGCTTAAAAGAGTTTGTTGAGGAGAGTGGATATCCAAGATACATGTATCTTTCCGTGACATTCAGTGTTTGTTGTCCCCAATACCAATTATCGGATTTTGACCGCTTCCCACCATTGCGAAATACCATTATTTTTGATTTGTTTTCATTCAGCGTTAGCATATTTTCCTCAAAATATTTTCGAAGTGATAAAGCACAATTTGGATTATAGATTTAATAAAAGAAAATAAGACCTAATCCAAATAATTTATTGGTGTGTGACGTTTCGGCACGTCGCACACCAATAAATTATTTGGATTAGGTCTTATTTTCTTTTATCAAAATATTTTCGTATCATATTAATTTTTAACTGCAAATTGTTCTTAGATTTGCCTATCAGTACAATAACATATAGTAACAAATGTCCATGCTCTGGCAGATAAATACCAGGTGTGAGTCACTAACAGATCAATTTGGACAAAATATTTGCCCATACAGTTTGTCATCAAAATTCATAACTTGATGGACACTAACAACAGTTCTAGTCCATTCTGTATTTTTCTTGTTGGGCCCATAGAAAATTCCATGTAAATGAAACTTATTCCTTACTAAACACAAGGCAATAAGACCCAAATACAGTAAAACCCCACTAATACGAACCCTGGATATAGCGAACCTTCCCTTATAATGAAACTATGGCGATTCCATTCCATTGAAAATACCATCGTTATAACGAACTTTGCAATTTTTAAAATAACTAACTACCCCTATAACGAACATATTTTAGGTCCCAAAATAATAAAATCTATTAAAAATACTATGCTTATAAAAAGCTTAAAATTGTCATTAAAAGAAAAATTAAAACAACAAAATTTTGAGCACGTTTCAGCTCGCGGTTTCAAAACAATTTGTTTTGCACCATTGTTTGTTTTCGTTTAAATTCAATTTTTGCTGTATGTTGTATAAATTTTAACACATTATACTTTTTTATTAAATAGAATATCTTTGCAACCATCAAATTTGAAATAGAAAAAATGCAAATGGCTTCCAAAATAAAGAAAACAAAAGCATTCTAAAAACAAAAACGTTATTACTTTTTAAAAAAAAGGCCATTTTCAAAACTTTTCAAAGTGAAACAACACAGGCAAAACTTCATAACATTTTGAAATAAGAAAATATAAAACTTTTCTATTATAGTAGATAAAATAGAAGGCTATTAAAAATTGTTTGCAAAGAGGAATCAACCTCAACTTTGCCGCGATCGTACGTGTTAGGGCTAAAATAAAGTCTAATAAACGGGCCCGTGATGCAACAAAATTTATTTTTTTATGCCATTAACTATGGCGATTTTAAAGCCAGCAATGGTTGCATGACAGGCCCAAAACAAAACGAAATCTACACTTAAAAAGAATATGTGGGAACATGAAATGGAAGAAATACTTATCAAACTTTATTTGAAAGGTGCAATGCTTGAAGAGTGCTTTGAAGAAACAAGGTATTAGAGCCATTTTTTCAAGAAAAAATTGTATTATAAAATATGATAAAAATGTTTTAAAATCATTTTATATTTTTTAATATATAATTAATAAAACTTTCCATAGGATTTGTCTTGATTTTTAAATTAGACATAGAGGTACATGCATGTTAATGATAAGAAGAACCTACATCTAATGATTTCTTTTATTATTAAGTATTAATGTGAGGAAATTGGTCAATTAAGGGAATTAAAACAAAGTTGCCATTATTAAGAGGCAGCCTTTTCCCGTGTGTATGGCTGTCCTTTAATTAAATGGTCTAAAATTTTTGAAAAGTAAAAAAAATAGCCAAACCGTGGCTATAGTGAACCAAAAGCTCTGTCCCATTGGGGTTCACTATAAAGGGGTTTTACTGTAAATAAATAGTGTGTGTTGCTTCAGTAACAGTGCTGTTGCCGAAGCAACACACTATTTATTTATTTAGATTTGGTCTTATTATCTTGTTTATAATCTACTAGCGGATGTATCCGGCTTCGCCCAGGTTTTACCCGAGTAAAGGTTTGTCTAACGAACATTTGTTAAAACAATTCTCTATAAACTTATAATAAAAAAATAATAGATATATTTTGATAATTTGAAACTCGTAAATTTGAATCTCTCGATAAAGTGAACATTTTTTCCCGGTCCCTGTGTGCCGTGTCATCCTGAATTTTGTCTTTTCTAATTTTCTACATTACAAAATCATCGTTTTATCTAGTGAACATTTTTTCCCGGTCCCTTGAAAAATACTCGATAAGTTGAATAAAATCAATATTAATTGGTTCCCTCGGTAATTGGAAGTTAAAGGAATAGTATCTTTGCCTTGGAATTGTATCATTATTCTTGTCTCAAATAAATTGCTGTGTCATCCTGGGATAATCTTACTTTGATAAATAATCTTTAAGATAATAAACTTAGTGATAATAAAACTTATAGATAAAAAAACTTATCATCGTCGCAATGGTGGCGCTGCTTGCGAGTTAAATCTACAAATAACTCTAAGGATATTCAAGAAATTATTCTTCAGAATCCTTCCCAGTACTATACTAAATAACTTCCCAAAGTTTCATGGCGTTCCAATGAGTGGTTTGGTCAGGCATAAAGGACACACACACACATACATTCATTTTTATATATATAGATAATCCAAATTGTCATTTTGGCTTGCATTTGATGCACTAAACAGGAACTTTGTGAGAGGCCGCTGCTTATCTTAAAACAGCTTGAGGAGCATGAACTCATGGAATTTTGTAATCTTTACACAAGGGAATTAAGAAACAACAATTTAATCCAAATTGAGCCATATCACTTGTTCCTTACTAGAACACTAGCCCTTTAAACCAAAATGTCTTGAATGACAACCAGTTTTAAACTGTATTTAAATTTTACTTTAAAAAAGATTATTGATGTGGTTGCTGTCATCGACCTAAGGCTACTAGTTTGCGGCGATGGTCAATAGATGGCGTCTAGTTTTGACATTTAATTTGACAGGAGAGGAGCCCTATACTTTTTAGATCAATTTCCTCCTGGAAAATTTTCTATCTATTGAGGTATTAAGTGTCATTGTTTCTTATCCCCTACAAGTAGATATAAATATCATGAATACCTTAGAAATAGTTTACTAAAATGAATATAAAAAAAAATTTAAATCCCTCTCTTTTTTTTTGCAATATGTACTGAAAAGGAAAGAAAACATTCAGTTACTGCCATTAAATATGTTCAGGGCAATCATCCACTACCTTGTAGCAAGTTACAACAGACAGAGTTAACCACTAGGAAAATAATTTTTAAACTTCCAGTTCGAAATAAATTTATTAGGTGACACAAACCAAGAGTTACCTAGTTCAAAAATGGTAATGCACAATTTGGATTATAGATTATAATACAAGAAAAAATAAGTTCTAATCCAAATAATTTAAATGTGTCACGTTTCGGCAACAGCATTGTCACCATCATCAGACAAAAGAATAAATTATTCCTTTGTGTGATGATGGTGACAATGCAGTTGCTGAAACGTCACACACTTAAATTATTTGGATTAGGACTTATTTTCTTGTGCTAGTTCATAAATGTATAATCAACAGTTATTATGTACAGGGGTTCATATATACATTAACTAATTTTTACAAACACTATTTTGTGAATATGTATGTTTTTTTATCACAGTTGAGTGAAAGAATTATCTGGTCAGATTAATGTTTTGATATTATGTGTTTGATAAAGCACAATTTGGATAATAGATTATAATAAAAGAAAATAAGACCTAATCCAAATAATTTATTAGTGTGTGACGTTTCGGCAACAACATTGCCGAAACGTCACACACTAATAAATTATTTGGATTAGGTCTTATTTTCTTTTATGATATTATGTGTTTGTTTTTTTTTTTCCTTTTTTCTATTGTTTTGATTGAATTTATATAGAACTTGTCTTGATATGAGGTTCTTTTTTTTTTGTTTGCATTATAGTCAAACTTTTGGAATATTTGTTTGGTAGTTTACTTTTATAGAATTTAAATGCAATTTTTAAAATAAAGTTATATATATTTGATATTGAATTTATAAATGTGTGAGTGGTCAACAAAACTACCGGAAGGTCACCAATCAGCTGTAAGTGATGGCCACCAACAGATAAAATTGGAAAACATTTGTCCATAGTCATCAAAACTCAACTTGATGGATGCTAACAACAACAAATCCACAGGGTAATAAGACCAAATCCAAATAAATAAATAGTGTGACGTTTCGGTAACAGTGTTGTTACCATCTTCAGACAAAAGTACTGAATCCAGTACTTTTGTCTGAAGATGGTAACAACGCTGTTACCGAAACGTCACACACTATTTATTTATTTGGATTTGGTCTTATTACCTTGTGCTTATAATCTATAATCCAAATTGTGCCTTATCAACAACAAATCCAATCTTATTGATTCTAAATTGAAGATTTTTTTTGCATAGAGCTTTAGCACTTTCTGTACATTAAAATAATGTTGGTTGGTAGGATCAGGAACAAAGAAGTCTCTTGAGAAAATTGGAAGAAGAAAGAGGCCTGTTGAAGTTCTTTAGAAAAACAAAAAAATTGGATGTGTGAAATATGTTAAGAGGAAATGGATAGATGAAGAGCTACGATGGGTAAGATGAATGAAGAAGAATTGAACTGAATAATGAGAAGAACTTAGAATAGAGAAGCATGGCTCCACTGGAGACCGGGTTCTGATCAAGAGCAGAGAAATGAAATAATAATGGCTTTGTCACACTACCATCAAATTGGTTATTACAGTCAAACCTCCATGGGAGGACATGTCTGTATAAAGTACAGTTTTCATCGCCAAAATGATCCTTTTTACTAATTAGCAAATCTCTGTTAAGAGAACACCTCTTTCTAAAGTACACTTTTGCTCTGTAACTAGATGTCCTTTGCAGAGGTTCTACTGTTCAAGCAATTGACAAGATTGAACTACACCACATGATTGAGGGGTTTGGTGGTGCTAGGATACTTCTACGAGAGAGTCCATCCATGGAGTTTATAAAATATGGTGTCACTCATCATAGATTTTACTAGAGTTACAATTTATAGATGTTACCATACTTATAACCCAGCAACCTTCAATTAATTATGGTAGTGTGGTGCTCTGTAAATAAAAGCTTTAAATAAAAATTCAAAACAAAAATCATGTGTTTAATTTTGAAAAGTTCTAAAGTGCAAAACAAATGCCAAATGAATCATTAAAAAAGCAGAGGTTTATTTTCTCTCTATATATAATACAGTATACAAATATATTACAACTATACAATATTACAATGATGGCCTACTACAGTTTGAAGGTAGTATTGTCCTCATCAAGTAGCAGCTGGTAACATTTAGAGTCTCCAACAATCCCTCTGAGTGCATAGTAGTCAGTTTCAGAGAAGAGACAAGTGCAGGATGGCTCAGGCTCGGCATCCATGGCTTCCTTATTGGACCATTCGGAAGAAAGGAACTCACAGGCTTGGGCAAAGAGCCGAGGAGTTTTGGGCAACTGGAAGAATACAAGGTGCCTGACCCCCTTGATGAGGTAGTCGCTGTAGAAATGCTTACGCTCTGTGAAGTAGGTAATTTTCTGTTTACCTTTATAAAAGAGGATACGGAATTTTACAACAGACTTATCAGGCTCCTCTTCAGAAATTCCTGATAATGGGAGGTCATTGTCTTTCAACAGTTTGGCGATCAACCTGGCTTCAATGCTGGTACGGACATAGATGAGCACATGACTTTTGTGCATCAATTGAGGAAAGATATTTTTCTGGAAGAAGTCAAACCTTTCCATGAGAGTATTGTCCACTTTGATGAACTCCTTGGTAACTGGCTGGGTGACACGGGCAAGAACTCCCTGTTGGATGTCTTTGGACAAAATTTGGCCCTCATAGTTGAAGCATTTTCTGAGGAGTATCTCCTCAATTATATTATCATAGATGTTGCTGAAGAGCAAAGTCTGCCTGTATGACTTTCCACAATCGTCAAGCATCCAGTTCCTAATACGGAGAAGATTGGATTTAAGGATTGCTTTCTTTGGGATCTGGTTCAAGCACTGCAGGATGACATCAAGGTACTCCAAGTTCTGCATGAGGAGGGCATCATACTGGTCAATGATTAGCATCTCAATGCTAGAGAGGAACTCAAAATCTCTGTCTTTTCCTCCCTTTGTCTTGACCACAGTTCGGAGGCCGAGCATTGAAGCGATGATGATATCTGAACTGTAGAAATCTGAAAAGAAAGTCAAGGCTTTAGAAGTTATACGAATCCCAAGTTTGAAGTCCTCGTCATTGTTCCCTTCAAAGTTCTGGTAATAAGCGGCAGACTTCCGTGTGCCGGGAGTGGATATCTGGTAGTATTCCTTATTGAACCTCTCCATGTTCTGGATTTTGACGTGGCCTTCCATGAGAGCAGCGATGTGCTTGCTGACTCTATAGGCTGAATGGCGGTAGGGTAGAATGATGAGCACTTTGGTCCTGCAGAATCCTTGATCCCGAATGGGTGTGCTGGGCTTCAAGATGTTATTTTTATTCAGGGTGATATAAGACTTGAGAACATGATTTAAGGCATGAAGGGCATATGCGAATCTGATGTCTTCACCATTTTCATGTGTGCGATTTTGATAACCCAGATCCTTGTAGGAGCCAGCGATGGACAGGATCTCCTTCTGTAGGGATGACAGCTCAGTCCTGCCAGGAGTCTTGGGCTTTCTGTACCAACTGAGAGCCTTGCGAAGGCTCTTGCGCAGCAGTGGGATTAGAGTTAGCTCATCTGTGGATCTCAGAGTGGGAGCATTCTGGGCCAGGTTATCAGGGACCCAAACCTTCTTGATATGTTCCCATCCTAGATTGAGCAGAGGGATATCCTGTGGACTGTTCATCTCACTTTTCTGCAGCTCCTTGTTCAAATGGAGGTGGTAGGGGTCATCTTCCTTCAGGCAGTTGATATCCACAAATTTCTGAAAAGCAAAGATTTCTAAATAAAAATAACAAAAAAATATATATAGATTTCATACAAAAGGCAAAAATAACACATAGTACCATGTAATTATTCAGTTTTTTTTTTTAATAATATAGTAAAAATGTCTAATCGGAAAAAAGTCTGTAGAAAAAAAGTGTCCTATATTATTAAAAAATAAATACTGCTGAATAATTTCATCCTAATAAGATGGATGAATTCCCAAAATACTCTAAAAATCGAACCTTTCCTTCGACAAGGTCATAGAGATGTAGATAGGAAGAATCTTTAGTAAAATAAAAAAAATCTCTAAAAAGTTCAATATTTGTAGTTGTAAATTAAATTTTATTGCCCTCTATCGGTAAAATTATACACAAATAATTCATTAAATCATAGCATTGCAGTAAGGTCTGTAGAGATTTAAAAAAGAAACGCATTGTCAGTAAATTTATTTGTATAAAAAAAAAAAAAAAAATTGTAGTTGTATTTATATGGAGAGTAGGAGCCTTAGTGTCAAGCTTTGTTTGTGCAATTGTATTATCATCCATACCACACCAATGGGAAAGTTTAATTGAGCAGTACATGTGGTAAACATTGTAATGTGGGGTAAGTTCTTAAACAGATGACAAACTACTTACTGAAACTGAACCAGTGGCTGTTTCTGCAGATTCTGAAAACAAAATAATTGATAGATTAAACACATGGGTTTATAGTTCAACAGTAGAACCTCCATGAGAGGACACCTCTTTATAAAGGATAGCTTTCATTTGCAAAATTATTATTTTTGCTCTATAGAAACTGGTAAGAGGACACCTCTCTCTAAAGGACACTTTGGCTCTGCAATTAGGTGTTGTCCTTTACAGGGAGGTTCTACTGCATATATATTTTTAAATCCATTACCAATAACGAACACTGTTGCTATAATACTCCAATAAGAGAGAGTCACACATACAAAAGCCTTCATTAATCTCATATATAGGTGCATCATAAGGTCTGCAAAGGAAATTAGTATCCACAAAACCTAATCTAGACAATTAGCTAATAAATGGGTTTGTAGGATGCCTCCAAGGAGAAACTAAAAAACAAAAATAAAATAAATATTAAAAATATGGGTATTTACAAATGATACATTCATACATAAAAGCCTTTGTCTTTTTTATTCTCATGCAACTGATGATTGGAAGCTTTGAAAATTTGAAACAGGATTTGTATACATTATTGGCATTCATAGAAAGTGCAAGAAAAAAGAACAAACAAAAGATAGGCATTGAAAGGAGAAATATTAAAATCGTGTTAGCTCTTGTTTATTTTCTCTGTGTTACACTGCTCTGTAAAAATTGAATAATCTCAGGAAGAGTAATCAAGTAGGTGGAGAAAAGTACCTTTCAGAGATTATATTGAAACTAGACAATGACCCAGGCAACTCCAGGGGTTTCTTCTAAGTCGATTTTTACCTAAGTACATATAGAATAAAGAGGGCTATTTTTTAATAAATTAGATTTTATTAATATAAAAATCATTATAAGAATCAGAATTTAAAAAACCTGTTTAAAAAAGGCACTGCCTGAACAGAAACACAATACCAATAGAATCAGTTAAAGAATTTTGCTTATTTGGTTTTATATCAATTTCAAGTTACTATATGTGTATTTTACCTCATTTGAATGTTTCTCTTCATTATATGATAGCTGGATAAACAGACATGTTGTCTTCTTCTTCTTTCTTATCTCCACTCAATCACACACACACACACAAAAGCCTTTATTAAGACACACAGGTCTTACAGAGGATTCTCCTTGGGGTTACAAAACGGAGAAACCTATGAAAGTGGGAAATAAAAAATGGAGAAAGATTATATACATTTGGTAAATATATACAGATTATAAGAAAGAATAAAAAAAATAAGAAGAATAAAAAAAATCGAAAAAGAAAAAAAAAAATTTTGGAAATATGGATGGGAATCTCCACTCAATCATATTAGGGTATTAAGCTTGTAAAGCTTGAGATCATGACTGGGTGAAGTAGAATGCGTCTACCTTTGTCATTAAGACTGGGAGCACTACTTAGTGGCAGGCCAAAAGGATGTTGTAAAGAGAAGAAAATGTATCTAAAGAGGAATTTTATTGCTATTAATTATCATCAGAATGTTCATATATATATATATATACCCAGTTTCCTGAAGCACGGATAATCACTTTGAGAGAATATAGAGAAATGTGCCCTGGATTAATAATAAAGTCAGCCTAGGACTGATGAGGGCCATTAGTCCGAAACCACGGCCTTCAGGTGGACACTTCTCAGTTTGCCAAAGCTGGTATTGTTACGAACCTGAGTTCGCTAGTTGACAGAGATGGTCAATAGATGTCACCTTGTTGTTGTTTCTTATCCCCTTTGGTAAAGGTTACACAAATTCCATGAGTTCCTCTAGCTGTTTAATGATAAGCCTCTCCCAAAGTCACCTAGTGGACTATATATGTATATACAGTTAAACCTGTCTATAACGCCCCATCTGAATAGCGCCAGTTTTTAAACATTAAAATGGAAACATTTTACATTAAAAGTGACCCTATTTTGGCGAGTCCCAAGAGGGGGCGCTATAGACAGGTTTAATTGTATATATATAAGTAGAACCTCCCCTGTAAAGGACATCTAATTGCAGAGCCAAAGTGTCCTTTAGGGAGGGTGTCTTTTTCCCAGAGAGTTGCTAAATTGTAAAAATGGTAATTTTGCAAATGAAAACCGTCCTTTGTTGAGAGGTGTCCACTAAAGGGAGGTTCTACTGTATAAGGCAAAATATTGATTTTTTTATTTAATTTATTATTCTTTATTCCCGGGGTATATTGATTGAGACAATAAAAGAATTTGACTCAAAAGGAAACTGTCTTAAATATATTTAAATAACCTTTTTTTTTTTGTGCAAAAACATTTAATTCTTATATCAAGGACTTTTTTTCTTATCACACAATAAATTAAGATATATGTTATAATCCTGTAAGGTATATATATAAAAACTTGTATTTTTTTAAATATAGCAGATGGCAATAAAAAAAACAATTATTAAAAAGCGTAGAGAAGTGTTGCTAATAACAATGTCAATTTCCCTTACCTTTGGTAGTAGAGTCCCCATCTTTCTTACATTTCTTCTTTGCTGTTCCTGAATATTAAAAAAAAAGGTCAAAATACATGTTGTGAATGCCTAGCACAACAGAATTCAAAATTAAATAACTACGAGAAAATGAGACCTAACCCAAATAAATTAATAATGTGTGATGTTTCAGTAACAGTGTTGTTACCGAAACGTCACACACTATTAATTTATTTGGATTAGGTCTTATTTTCCTGTATCTATAATCTATAATTCAAATTGATAAGGCACAATTTGGATTATAGATTAGAAACACAAGGTAATAAGACCAAATCCAAATAAATAAATAGTGCGTGACGTTTCGGTAACAGCGTTGTTACCGAAACGTCACACACTATTTATTAATTTGGATTTGGTCTTATTACCTTGTGTTTATAATTCAAATTGTGCTTTATCATTAAAATTAAACAAGTTTTGAGGAAAAGTTTGAACTTTGTTTAATACCCTCTGTAACTGTCCTTAAGAGAGAGACTACTGTGTTACAATGCTGCTACCAATTGAATTTTTCTCTCAACTCTTCTATTTATAATCCTCCCATGAGAGACCAATCAAAAACATTTCTGATCTCTCCTAAAGGTCTCATCAGAAGTTGAAATAGATTGGGTAAAGTCATTTTTGATTTTGACAAGAGGGGTCATTTACATACAGTGGAACTTGGATAATTCAAACATCTTAAATTCAATGATAAAGCACAATTTGGATAATAGATTATAATAAAAGAAAATAAGACCTAATCCAAATAATTTATTAGTGTGTGACGTTTCGGCAACAACATTGTCACCATCATCAGACAAAAGAATAAATGAGAAAACATGTTACAGCAAGTTCTTATATAGTCCTGTTATCAAGTGTTTAAACAAGATAACAGATAAGGAAAATAGTTTTTTTAAGTCAACTTGAAATATTCTTCTTAGAATTAAAAGTGGATTTTTTTTTTTTTTAAATATAATTAAAGGCATATCTGTAAATATCATTTATATTTCCCCTTTCTTCCATTCTATTAATTGAAGCACATGTCTTTTGGATGAAAAAGGCTTCTTTGAACTGTCTTTTGTAATAATTTTTTTCATAGTCCGGTGTTCTTGGGTTTTCTAAATTGAATTTATTGTGTCCTGTGTCCCTTCTGTGTTCTACAAGAGCAGAATTTTTAATTCTATCCCACTTCAGAGCATATTTATGGTTTTCCATCCTTTCTTTTAATGTTCTGGATGTCTGTCCCACATATCTTTGATCACACTTCTCACACTTAACTTCATAGATCAAACCTGCTCTTTCTGTTAATTGGGTGTTCTTGTGCTGGTTTAGGTATTGTGAGATAGGGTTACATGGTTTCCATGCAATGTTTATTTTTCCATACTTTTTGAATATATTAGTAAAATTTCTTGCAAACTTTTGGTTTATAAATGGCAATGTGATAAATTTGGTTTCTTTGTTTTTGCACTTTAGATTTTGAATTAAAGTATTATTCTCATATTTTTGGTTCATGTCTTCTATTATTCTATTTATCAATTTGATGGGAAAATCTTCATTGATTAGTTCTTTTTTGATGTTGTTAATTTCTATATTTCTTTTAGTTGTATCATTAATGAGTGTAAAAGCTCTATATATAAGAGCTTTTACTAATCCTACTTTTTGGCTGAAGTGGTGCTGTGAGCTAAAGTTCCAATAAGTTCCTGTATGTGTTGGTTTTTTGTATATAGAGGTTGTAATATTGTTAT
Organism: Cordylochernes scorpioides; assembly: GCA_030710605.1. NCBI lineage: Eukaryota > Metazoa > Arthropoda > Arachnida > Pseudoscorpiones > Chernetidae > Cordylochernes > Cordylochernes scorpioides. The sequence continues at coordinate 41,794,897 of CP092871.1, forward strand.
TGTTGTATGATAAGTTCATGTCCAGGAAATTACTTGATTTGTTGTTATCTACTTCTATAGAGTAATTGATATCAGGTAATAAATTGTTGAAAGTATTCAAAATTTTTTGTTCACTTCCCTGATTAATAAATAAAATGGAGTCATCCACATATCTTTTAAAATAATAAACATCATTTTTAAGTGAATTTAGAGCTTTTATTTCTAATTGGCCTATAGTAATACAAGCTGCGTTTGGTGATATTGGACTACCCATTGTTGCACCTTTCATTTGGAGATATATTTGGTCATCATAAATAAAGTATGTTGTTTTCAAACAAAATTCTATTCCAATTGAAAATTCAGATTTTGGCAAATTATTTATTTTTGATTCTATAATCACATGGTTTAATGCATCCATAATTGTGGGTATAGGGATTGATGTAAACATGGATTCAACATCTAAAGATATAATTCTTTGATTTCCCTTAAGCTTCATGTCAATAATATCTTCTTTGAATTCATAGGAGTTAACAATTTCATTTTCATTAAAATATTGATAGATTTTTAATTGTTGTGCTAACCATTGTGACAAGGCATATGTTGGTGAAGGTCTATTGTTTACTATTGGGCGTAATGGACAGTTAGGCTTGTGGACTTTTGGAGCACCATATATATTGGGAACATGTGCATCATAATTTTTCAACTTGGTTAAAAGCCTGTAATTAATATATTTGTTTTTTCTCCAGTTTTTAAGTATGGTGTTCAATTTATTTTTGAAGTTTTTTGTTGGATCATTTTGTATAGGAGAATAGGTCCCATTGTTATTCAATAAAGAAAGCATTTTTTGTTTATAGTCTTCTTTTTTCATTAAAACAATTCCATTTCCTTTGTCATATTTTGTTATTAATATTTTGTTTGTAGGCCTTTAAGTTTGGAGGTCAATTTTCTATCAATACTATTTGATTTATAATTTTGTTTTAATGTATTAGTAACTTCAAATCTTATATTTGCTGCCTCATTAGGGTTAAGAAATTTGCATATTTCTTCTGTTTTTGAAATAATATCCAATTTTTCTTTTTGTTTCAGATTACCCCCTAGTGCATTTACCCCCTAGTAAATTCAATTTAGAAAACCCAAGAACACTGGACTATGAAAAAAAAAAATTATTACAAAAGACAGTTCAAAGAAGCCTTTTTCATCCAAAAGACATGTGCTTCAATTAATAGAATGGAAGAAAGGGGAAATATAAATGATATTTACAGATAGCCTTTAAATATATTAAAAAAAAAAAAAAATCCACTTTTAATTCTAAGAAGAATATTTCAAGTTGACTTAAAAAAACTATTTTCCTTATCTGTTATCTTGTTTAAACACTTGATAACAGGACTATATAAGAACTTGCTGTAACATGTTTTCTCATTTATTCTTTTGTCTGATGATGGTGACAATGTTGTTGCCGAAACGTCACACACTAAAAAATTATTTGGATTAGGTCTTATGTTCTTTTATCTTTAATTCAAATATTTATCTTGGTCCCTAGAATTTCTATTTTTAATTCAATTTTTTTTATTCTCTTGGGTTTCAAATTATCCAAGTTCTTTGACTGTACATATACAATGGAACCTGGTTGTAATAGCAACGTTTATAACAACACACAACTTAGTTTATACGAGGGTGAGTAGAAAAGTAAGGTCTTCTACGAGATAATATCCGAACGCGCGTTGCTAGGTGAAATCCGACAACACCGCTGCCTTCCTTGGTTCCCCCTCTACCGTCTAGAACCTTCCCGGTGACCCTTGGACGCTCAGTCGCTGTCTGGCAGCCGTTCGCGATGGAGCTTCCCCATAGTTCTCCCGCCAAGTGCGAGTTGCGCTCAGTTATACGCTTTTTAAATGCGAAAAATAATTCTCCGGTCGAAATTCATCGTCAGTTAGTGGAAGTGTATGGTGAGAAGTGCATGGACATCAAAAATGTGCGGAAATGGTGCCGGGAGTTTAACGAGGGGCGGATAAACGTCCACGATGAACAGCGGTCTGGGCGGCCGAGTTTGCCGGAATCAACCGTGGCTCGAATCGACGAAATGGTGCGCGCAAACCGGCGGATAACCCTTGAAGAGATCGAGGATGGCCTGAATGAAGATTGCAGCCACTTCTCCGTGCACAAGATTGTGTCTGAGACCCTCGGCTACAGAAAGGTGTCCGCCAGGTGGGTCGACAAGTGGCTCAAAGAGGCGGCGGGAGAGTGGTACAACACCGGAATTACAAAGTTGGTTGACAGGATGAAAAAGGTGATTGAGCATCAAGGCGACTATGTAGAAAAATAGCAAAGTGTCCAACCTTTCCAATGATGTATAAAAAGTTTTGATTAAATGTGCTTTTCTATGAAAAAAAAAAATAGGAGACCTTACTTTTCTACTCACCCTCGTAACATCATAGTTCTAAAGACCCAGGTTTCAAGTCCAAATTGAGGGAACAACAAGGGGGAAAAAAAAAAAAAAAGAGATCTTACCATCTGTGTCTTCTTCATGCTTCCTTTTCAGATTTTCTTCTGGAAAAAAAAAAGAAAAAATATATATTAGCATAATATATATTTTGTAATATTAATCTTAAAATGATTTATTGGCTAGCATAGACACACTGCTAATGGAAACATTGCAGTTACACACAGTTCACAAAAATGCTTTCAGCTCTCTTAAAAGTATTGGAGGCTTTTGAGAAGTGTCATTTTGTCTCAATCCCATTGTGAACAGAAACCCCAATTTGTGTCTCCTAATGTACAACTCTGTAATGTAAGAAGTGTGAATCAGGGAAAGTTAGATATAGTTAAGGAAGAAATGAAAAGGACAAATTTAGACATCCGAGGCCTACGTGAGATGAAATGGACTGGAAAATTTTACTCAGAAGAGTACACAATATAAATTGTTTTAAATCTCCTGGATATTTCTACCAGAGATTTCTGGAGATGAGTTTCTTTATCATTTATTTAAATGTATATATAATCAGTTAGAGAGCATCTTAACGGCATTTATTTATTTATTATTTTTTGCTTATCCCTAGTACACGTCGTACAGGCCATGATAATCAATCAGGGTGGGTAGTTAGCGACTGCTTTTACTGTAAGCGCACCACATGTCTACACATGTGTAAAGCAGTTCGACTTTGCACTTACAAATGTGCCAGAGCCCCGTTTGTTTACTTGCACTCGCTGGTGGGGTTGGACTTTTGCAAGAATCGGGGACCACTGGAGCACTTTTTTTTTTCAAACAGAAAAAAGTGTCCAATGCGGGAATCGAACCCGGGTCGTAGTGGTCGAAAACCAAACGGTTTAACCAGCCTTCCACCGATATATTTTATGTACTCCTGTAGTAGGGTAGAGATGCTCAAGAATGCAATTAATAAAGAAACTCAACTCCAGAAACCTCCGACATTTATTTGATTAGAGTGCACAATATATTACTCAGGGAATGAAACCCAAAGAAAGAACAGTGTGGCAATCATCCACAAAAAATAGACAAATATATGTGTGGATTCAACCCTGTGAAAAACAATCATTTCGATCAAACAACCACCCATTAAACATCAACCCCACCCCTCCCAAAATCCTATCCTACAGCCTCAAGGGTGTAAACAGGTAGCACAGGATGTCGGGAGTTTAACTCCCGGTAGGGCCACCCTGTGCTACACACCCGGCTAATGTAGGAAGGTATCAATTGTCTGTTCTCCATAGGAGCGGCTACAAAGGGTGTCTGCACTCCATGTCAGGAGCGCCCAAACAAAAGAAGCAAAGTCACACTACTATTGAGTGGTACTTCCAGGTCTTCAGACCAACAGCACCCCTCTTTCTTTCTCCATGTCTACCGGACTATAATAGAAAAGCTGAGACAATGGAACCTAATGGAGATTGTTTAAACGACTTGAGGAATAAGCAACAACAACAACAACACATTAAGTCCACAACAGAAGACAAAAAACTACAAGAACTAATAGACACCCACAGGCAGGGAAACTCCTGCTACTGATTGATGACTGGAATGGAAAGTGTAAGATCAAAGTTACCCAGGAAAAATTGGAAACTTTCTGGTAGGAATCGCAACAAAGAAGGAGAAAGACTAACAGAATGATGCTATGAAAATATAATTTTTTTATACAATAGAACCTCCACGAGAGGACACCTCTTTACAAAGGACAGTTTTCATCGCCAAAATTACCATGTTTCCTATTTAGCAGCTCTCCAGAAAGAGGAAACCTCTTCTAAAGAACACTTTGGCTCTGCAACTAGCTGTCCTTTACAGGGAGGTTTTACTGTATTCATACTTCAAAAACAGAAATGTAGATTATATACATGGACTTCACCAGACAGGGCTCATCGAAACCAAATTGATTACATTATAAGATTGAAAAGTTCAATTCTTTCAACTAAAACACTACCAGGTTCTCACTGTGGAACTGATCATGAAGAATCCTCTTTCAAAATGTTGGCGTAGTAGGTTGTACATAGCCATGTCCAGTTAGGATGGTTGTTGAAGTGCACTCAGAATTCTTTGTAGCAGGGAGATCTATTTTTTTTTAGCGTGGCTATAAATCTTCTGAGATTGCTGGTTGAGCAATCCATAATGTATAGGCCTGTCCGTAGAGTCTAAGTGATCTGAGTTCTTTTATATATATAAATATATATTATAGTATATAAAGAACTAGAACATTATCCTGTTCTATGAATGAATGGGTCTAGAACAACAGCCACTCTTACGTATGTATGCCACTTGTACATGTGTATGTTTATATAAACACAGACATATCCTGACTGTCTCACATGACCATTTTAGATTACAGAGCCATCTAGTGGAACTAAACGTTGATTTAGTTGTTCCCTGATATTTGGCTAACCCGTTTTCTTAATAAATCAAGAAAAGCCAGCCACAAATGCCTTTCAGGCTGTTAATCCTCATTAGCATGGTGTAGGCCTCAACAACCAAAAATTTGGTAAAATTAATAAATAGGTATTTATGGCTAAATTAGCATAAATACAGTGTTCATGTGAAAAAAATAGGAAAAAGGGTCAGGTGTTATTAAAAATATAAAAAAGGCATGTCTTGACCACTCAAATGTACATTTTAGATGGCAGAGCACCATCTAGTGGAACAAAAATCAACTAAATACCCATTTCTTGATTTCTCAGGAAGCCTCTTGGACCAAATTTTTGATCGTTGAGGTAAAGTCTGCCCCACATTGACGAGGGCCAAAGCCCAAAACGTGTTCATGGTCGGATTTTCTTCAAGAAAATGCCTTGATTTATCAAGAAAATGGGTTGGCCAAATATCAAGGAACAAATTAAATCAACGTTTAGCTGATTTTTGTCCTACTAGATGGCGCTCTGCCACCTAAAATGCTCATATGAGAGGTGAGGATAATCCTCTTTTGTTTTTTTATAAATAAATGTTCGTAAAGTTGCCTCTCCCGTTAAAATGTATGCTAAAACTAAGTGCCATCTGTCTCCGTTTTCAACCAAGTTTTCCTGTCCCAACCTATCAAATAACAAACTTTAATGCGACCAAATGATAATTTGGTTTTAGATAGGAACTCTAAATATTTTGATTTCTTCCTCTTTTGAAGTATTGAACAATCGCTGAAAAAAAAAAAAAAAACAAGCCACAATTTTTTCAACAAAAGGAAATATAGAAATTGGTTCAATTCCCAGCTACCACAAAGTCTGAAAATTTGTCATCTTGTATTGTCATATCAGGTTTGGATAAGTGTACAAATTTTCAGACTTCTGTATGCTCTGGAAGTATATTAAAAATCTATTACAAGGTTTGTGAACAGACAGACATGGAAGCAAGTTAAATAGAAGCTTTTAATAAAAACCTAAAACCCCAAAAAATCCATAACATGATTTCTTTCAAACCTTTGAAGATAGCTTACCTGTGAGTTGTGCCATTGCTGGATCACTTCTGAAAACACACACAATGGTTATTTTCTTGTAGCAATGGTTATCATAATTTTCACAGTTTCAGTATGAACCCTTTAACCAACTATGATTCATCATTTTTTAAATTCCAATCTTTTTATTTTAACCAGCAAGCCCCTAAAAGAGGTACAATCGAACACTTCATTAAAACAACATCATTTGGAAAAAGATTTTTAAACAAAATTCTATTGAAATTAAAAATTCTGATTTCGGAAAGTTATTTATTTCTGTGTCTTTTATTAGATGGTTTAATGCATCAATAATTGTGAGTATAGGGATTGAAGTAAACATGGATTCAACATCTAAAGATATAATTCTTTGATATCCATTTAGCTTCATGTCAATAATTACTTCTTTGAATTCATAGGAGTTACAACATTTCATTTTCATTAAAATATTGGTAGAATTTTAATTGTACTAACCTTTTCCAAGGCATGGTGAAGGTCTATTGGAGCTCCAAAGGTACACAAGCCTAACTGTCCATTACGCCCAATAGTGTTGTGGTTTCTTTGTGTAAAGATTACACAAAATCCATGAGTCCATGCTCCTCGAGCTGTTTTATGATAAGCAGCAGCCTCTTCCAAAGGTCCTGTTTAGTGCATTAGTAAACAATAGACCTTCACCGACATATACCTTGGCAAAATGTTTAGCACAACAATTAAAAATCTACCAGTATTTTAATGAAATTATTAACTCCTATAATATATTAAATTCTCATTTTTCACTATTTACCTGCTCTCTGCAGGATACTCTGGCCTAGCAAATAGAGAGAGGTTCTACTCCATGTGTCAATAAGGTATTATTGTAATAGGATATTGATTGAGTCCACCAATGATAAAACACAATTTGGATTATAGATTATAATACAAGGAAATATAAGACCTAATCCAAATAATTTATTAGTGTGTGACGTTTCGGCAACAGCATTGTCACCATCATCAGACACACACACACACACACACACACACACAAAAGAATAAATGAGATAAATTTATTATTTTATTCTATATAATAATATATGAATATATTATATATTCATCAATTTAATTTATCTCATTTATTCTTTTGTCTGATGATGGTGACAATGCTGTTGCCGAAAGGTCACACACTAATAAATTATTTGGATTAGGTCTTATTTCCTTGTAGAGTCCAGCAATGAAACAGTACCTAAGATGGCACAATTATAGGAAAAAACATCAGGCCTGCAAGGAAAAGCATCTTTTCAAAAACCTATTCAATCTCTAGCCCTCAGGCCGTCCCTCCACAGGAGAAAACATGGAAAAGTCTTGATGTTTTTACTCAATATTGATACGGGTGATTTCTCTATTGTATTATAAACACAAGGTAATAACACCAAATCTTAATAAATAAATTCTATGTGTGATAAGGCACAATTTGGATTATAGACGATAAACACAGGGTAGTAAGTTTGGTCTTATTATCTTGTGTTTATAATCTATAAACCAAATTATTCCTTAACATTATTATAGACTACACACAATTGGATTATTCTATATACAGTTATCAGCGTCATGCGTTCTTAATTCTGTCACCGTTTGCTTTTGGTTCAGTGGTAGAATGCTCGCCTGCCACGCAGGCGCCCCGGGTTCAATTCCTGGCCGATGCATTTTTTTTTTTTACAATTTTTAAAACTCATTTATATATTATACAAGAATGACATCCACGGCGCCAATTTATAATTGTAACGAATAGTATTTGAATAAAAGCATTTAATCGGGTAAACCCCGGGCGTTGCCTGGGTCATTCGGCTAGTAGATTATAAACACAAGGTAATAAGACTAAACTTACCTTGTGTAAGTATATATATAACTTATATAACTTAAACTATAATCTATTTGTAAGTGCAAAGTCGAACTGCTTTCAGAATGTGTAGACATGTGGTGCGCTTACAGTAAAAAGCAGTCGCTAACAACCCACCATGATTATCATGGCCTGTACCACGTGTACTAGGGATAAGCAAAAAAAAAAAAAAAACTATAATCTAAATTGTGCCTTATCACACACACTATTTATTTATTTGGTGTTATTACCTTGTGTTTAGTAACCAAGATGACTGCTCCCTAGTATTGACATAGACAAGAAATTGTAGCTGTGGGAACCATCCAGAATCCTTTACAACAAAATGGATGAAGTCTCTTTTAAATCTTATATAGAAAGTTACCCTTGTCACATTTATATCCTTGAATATAGTAACTTTAGAAGGTTTTCAAATCCTCTGTATATAGAATCCTTTTTTTTTTCTTCTTATCCATAGTACACGTGGTACAGGCCATGATAATCATGGTGGGTAGAGGTAGGCAACTGCTTTTACTGTAAGTACACCACATATCTACACGTGTGAAAAGCAGTTCGACTTTGCACTTACAAATGTACCAGAGCTCCATTTGGTTACTTTCACTTGCTGGTAGGGTTGGACTTTTGCAAGAATCGGGGACAATTGGAGCATTTTATTTTATATAAAATCTTAATCTAAGTTATTTATTTGTCTATTATAACATGGTTTAATGCATCCATAATTGTGGGTATAGGAATTTAAGTAAACATGGATTCAACATCTAATGATATAATTTTTTGATATCCATTTATGTTCATGTTAATAATATCTTCTTTTTTTGAATTTATAGGAGTTGGTGATGTTATTTGTAGAGTGCTGCCTTCTCATGTAAGTTCTAGGGTACTTTCAATAATTCAGAGATTGGCCAATTGGGATTATAGAAACAAGACCACATCCAAATATATAAATTGTGCCTGATGTTTCAGTAACAGTATTGTCACCGAAATGTTCAATTTGTTTGTTTGGATGGTTGTCTCTTGTTGACAATCTCTACAGCGGGAGACAGCCACAATCCAGGATCACAATGGAAATTTTTTCTGAACAAATAAATTGTTTCAATGGCCTCCAATTCTTGCAAGTGTTTAACCCCAACAGTGACTGCAAGTAAACAAACAGGGCTCTGGCATATTTGAAAGTGCAAAAGTTGAACTGCTTTCTACGTGTGTAGACATGTGGTATGTTTACAGTAAAAGCAGTCAGTAAGTACCCACTATGATTTATCATGGCCTGTTCCAAGTGTATTTGGGGGATAAGTACCAAAAATAATATAGTCATAAATGGAAAAAAACAATCGTTAGTGATAATTGGATAAATGTGGCTTGCCACATCTGTATTCTGTGCAAGATGAGTCCCTAAAGTGCACCTTTCAAATATGCACTTTTTTATTAGGCCATTTGAATACACTTTTGAAGAAAATGAAATTTCAGGGTTCCTGGCAGACATAATAAGGGTTATCTGATATATTTAATTTATTGTTTTACGGTTATTGTTACACTTAAACGTAATATTATTTTTTACAGGCTGTTATTTATCAAAAAATTTTCAACTTACATGAAAATGTAGTGCTTTATTAAAGTGAATAATATTAAAAATTAATTTTATTTGAAAAACAACAAAAAATTGTTTAAATCTATAAACACGTGACAAAAGTTATTTTGATTTAGAATACCAACACACCATCATCATTTTTATTCAATGAATTAAAAATATATTTTGACAAACATTTTTTTTTTCAAGTAATATTTTTAAATATTTTAAAATTTGGTTAATAATTCAATATTTGATTTTCATCTACCGAAATAGAGAATATTATTGTTATTTAAATTTATAATTTGTGTATATTTAAAACAATAGCTATGAAAACAGTTCAAGTGTTTAAATTGGGAAGCAGCATGTAGCGAGAACATAGGAAAATTTCAACGCCATATTTAAATGTTATTAAGTTTACCTGAGAAAAATATCAAATATGCATCAATTCTATTGCTTGATTAAAAGTGATATAAAAAAATAAAAATAGTACAAAAGAGAAATTGTACTGGGTTTGTTGGGGCACGTTTTTGTAACCATACCCCAACAGAAGATGTATGTATGATCAACATCAAATGGATACATGGCTTCCCTCCCACATAGACTTATAGACCACCTTTTTGCCCAGGAACCTAGACACTTGATGACACCAGACTTCCATGCCGAAAGCTGATGCCTGGTGGAGAAGAAGACACCAGTGACATCCAGAGACATCCGCGCTGGAAGCTGTTGTACCATATGTACATATATGCCCCTCATTTAAAATTTAGGTAGAGGTGACCAGAAGAGATGGAGATGGAAGATTTCTAAGGACGGGGGGGGGGGGGGGTTAAATATCTTTCCCGAGAAAGGGAAGCATCGCATTACAGCCCAAGTGAAAGGGGCCTGGGTCGATTTTAGCTAAAGACGGGGGGGGGGGGGGGGGGGGGGGGGGGGGGGGCTTTATATATATCTTTCCCGAGAAAGGGGAGTGTTGTAATACAGTTAAGGTGGAGGGGGCCTGGGTTGTCTGATGAAATCTTACACTAGTGCCGTGGCTGTTTCCCTCTTTAGACTTTTTTTTGTTTTTGCAATACTATATGTTCTACATGTGGGAGAGGCCTGGGGCGTCTGTGAAATTGTATACTGGAGCCGTTGGCCATTTTCATTGGTGTTTTCTTTCGAAGAATGAAAATGCCAACCAATAGAAACTTTGGCGCGGGCAGCGAATGAAAATGGACAGAGGCAAGGATAAAAGAGGGTTTCTTTGCCAAAGGAATTCAGATCCAATCAGAGTCGCTAAATGAGAAGGACAGTCTACAGTCGGGCTCGAGACGCAGAAAGGAGGAGACCAGACTTTCGCCGGCTTTCAGAAAAAGGTAATCCTTTTTTGCCATTATGGCTTAGTACCCCCTTTTTGAGTAGAAATTAACTTAGATTTCGCATGGGCCCTAAAGGGCTTTAAGTAACTTAAAAAGAATGATAGGGTTCTTATATTTTGTCTTGCTATAATAGATGGAGATCTAGGCTTTCCCCTTTATAAAGGCAAATTCGTAACTTCAGGTCACCTCTATCTAGATCACTATATAAATGGCACATCCCACCAGTATAGAGATGTTCCTTAACTTTACTTGTTTTTTAAATAAATGTCTAGTATATAACTTATATGGAGAATTTTTTTTGTTTCCTCTCATACATATTTCATTCTTTTGTTTTATGGTGCTACCCCCCCCCCCCCCCCCCACATCTTATTATTACAAATTGTACTGAAATATAGAACGACCGGCTCTAATGGAATGGAGTTGTGTATTGTACCTTATTGTGATACTTTAATACAGAAACAGCGGTAAATACGATTTTACCCGCCTTGAGGGTATCTCTTTGTCAGGTTTTAGTAATATTTGTATTTTCATATGAGGAATTTGCCCTTCTTCCACTGTTTAAATGAAATATTGTATGATTCTTACCTATTTGGAGGGAATGTTACTAATAATCAAGTCTTCTAATAATTGCTGGCCAACATACATTGTCGAACGTGCCTGCCAAAGAAACCAGTTCTCCTGTCTGTGATTCAGTATGTTTTTCCATCATATCTACCATTATACTATTTGTTGATTATTTTAGTAAGATCCATGCTGCCTTATACTCATTAGATTGTTCTCTTCGCGATATTTATTGAAACCCCTTTGTTTCAAATATATTAGAAATGTTAATGTTAATAGTATAGGTTTATAGCTTTTGCTTGTTCTCATTGCCTATTTTGTTAGGTTTTGGTATAATCTTTATAAATAGAGTCTTTCCATACATCCAGATAGTGACCTAATTCAACACATTTGTTGAATCTTTGCTATAAAATCGGAATTAAAGGTGTACCTACACGTTTGATCATATTATTACTGGTAAAATCTGGACCTGGTACTTCCCTGATATTTAAATTTGAAATAACATTTTCAACACCTTATATTTCTATAAAAAAATGTTAATTTGGTCTTATATTCATGTTCATAGTTTCTAATAATAACATGCTCCTCTTTATCTGAGATCCCTTATTGTTGTTGGATGATCTCAGAGATTTAAAACTAAATGGGTGCTTCATAATTAATAATGCTCGGCTTGTCACTAACCCGAGTCCTTTAATCTGTAGAGACGGCCAATAGACGGCGATCAATTCCAGCGTCTATTTTAATGGGAGAGCCGACCATTAATTTATAGATTATTTACACATCTGTCTTAAAACTTTCCTCACTATATATCTTTGTGTATGAATGTATTTACAGAGTCTATTGCTATATTTTCCCCGTCTGAAATAGTTCCCAGCATCTTCAGTGGGTTGCTGAACCTCCAGAAGGGGTCTTTTATAGATTGTCCTAATTTAATAATAATCTAATGGGTGTTACACAATATATGCCACAAGTGACTAAGAATAAATTTTTTTTTTAGAGATCAGTGTCAGATAAGTGTATAGAGAGAGAAATAGTAAAAAGATAAATTTGTACTAGATTTTTTTGTAGATAAAAGTTTAGCCAGGAATGAAAGATGGAGATGGAAGATTTCTAAGGACGGGGGGGGGGGGGGGGGGTTTAAATATCTTTCCCGAGAAAGGGAAGCATCGCATTACAGCCCAAGTGAAAGGGGCCTGGGTCGATTTTAGCTAAAGACGGGGGGGGGGGGGGGGGCTTCATATATATCTTTCCCGAGAAAGGGGAGTGTTATATTACAGTTCAGGTGGAGGGGGCTTAGGTTGTCTGGTGAAATTTCATACTAGTGCCATGGCTGTTTCCATCTTTAGACCTTTGTTCTGGCAATATTATATGCTCGATCTCTGCTTTAGCTCAACTCTTAATCAATTACAGAGTTTTTTTTTTTCAATTCTTTTATTTTATTTATCCTGTTTGTACAAATTGCATTACATGTGATGATGTAAAGACACATGCCGATAGTGCATCATTGACAGCTGTGTTTCTATTATACAACATTAAGGTCTTGTTACGGGTTATATACATGGGTTGTTGGCCTGAATTACCATATATATATATACTTAAGTAAGGAATTTTTAATAAGTCACATCGTATATCCTCCCTTTCCACTTCTACAAAACGGGTACACAACAGGTTCAAGTAAATAAATTCAAAGAAAAAGCCATTTCCTAATCGTGTAACTAAAAATTGTTGATGGCTTGCACAATCTGTCAAAATAAATATTGATTAATCTTTGATTTGTAAGTATTCCAGAATTGACTGATATGCCCTTTCTTGATTAATAGAGAAAAGCTAGCCATGTACGCGTTTTGGGCTGTTGTCCCTCATCAGCGTGATGCAAGCTGTACATCAAAGGCCAAAAAATCTATTCTTTGAGGCATCCCGAAAAATCATGAAACAGATATTTAGTTTGACATTCTCACGCCCTTTTGGTTGTTGAGGTACAGCTTGCATAACGCAAATGAGGGTTAACAGCCTGAAACGCGTACTGGTTAGCTCTTCTTAATTATTTAAGTAAGGGTATTTGGCCAATTCTGAAAAATAATTAAAAATCAACAATTAATTGATATTTATTCCAACTGATATCGCAAGCCATTAGCAACTCTCAGTTACATTAACAGGATATAAAAATGTTCTGAAAAGACAATTATGAGTGAAATTTTGAAATATTTTATTAACACTAAAATATGTATAATATAATGTTTCAATTCAATACATATAGGTTTTCACATTTAATACTATTTTATACACTTTAATAGCATTTTTCACTTTTAAGAGTATTTTTCACTTTAATGATTGCATTTTTCACTTTAACAATATTTCACTCTTTTAATATCAAAACTGGCAACAGGGTTTTGGAAAAAAAAGTTTTGTAAAAAATATATATTTTTATTATTTTGTAAAAAATATATATATATTAAATTATAGTGATATATAGTTGAACAAGCAATACAAAAAAAAATCTCTGAATTGGTTACATCAAGAGATAGAATTGAAATGTAATTCCTATAAAGAGAGAGAGTCCTTCAAACCATTAAACCACTTTGGCTGAATATCTCTTTTCTAATATATTTTAAATATATTTTCTATAAATTACAATGTTAATATTAGGTTAAATTTCAAAATTGAGGCGGCACAAGATGGCCAGCCATCCCACAATAAATGATGCCGCAAGATGATAACGACTTCCTTTCATCTTCTGTTCCCAATTTAAATTAAACAGTTCTGCCAATTTGCTTAATTTTTCATGCCAAACCTTTGACGTCAAAATGTGCACACAAACCTGGACACGTCATCTAAGAAGTAATTGGCTATCAGAGATATATTCTTGACTATTTCTCAAAAGGCACACTTGCTCCTGGAAGATGCCTTCAAGGGAGCAAGTCGAGTCAAGGATGTACCCAGTCCTTTCTATTTAAACACCAATCTTCATCATCCTTTTCCTCTATTGTTTCAACTAATGCTAAGCCTAAGAGACCAGCATATATCAAGAAATCAGTGAAGCACTCTTTTGTAAACCTTTCCCCAACCTTTGAATCGTATGTCGTAGTCAGATACACAAATAACAAGCTAACCCACGGGATATTCTCAGGGAGATCTATAGGATTCACCCAACGTTCGTAGCCTCCAAGGAAGTTGCGGCGTCAACCAATTTAATTGACAAAGTGGTATCACACACATCCCGAAGAATTTTCCAAAACCCTGGCCTCAAAACTCACAACTATCCCCTAAAATTTAACATTCCACGAGCACCCTAACATTCTACCCAGGTATTGTCTCTTCAGAGTAGGCAATGAGGTATTGGATGAGAGAGATTTGCATGGATCTCTGGTCTAACTACGCCATCCAAACTCGTCCTTGTCAACGTTCCATCAAGGTGGCCCACCGCTCAAGAAACAACACCCAGGGCGCAGCGACAGTCTTCACGGAAGTGGACGACCAAATAAAGTAAACACTAGGCCAACATGGGCGTATTTCCATAGCTGGTCTGATAATCAGGTTTGAGCCGAGTCACACACTGCGGCAGTGTTTCCTCTGCTGCAGATTTGGGCACAGATCCTCCAACTATCCTGCAGCCACACATGCTTGCTAAAAATGCGGCTCCTCTGAGCACGAAGGCATAAAGTTCAAGGTCGAGGCAAGCAAGGAAGGCTCTTGCTGTTGCAACAAAAGAGCTAGTGCTGCTATTTATCACCTGTTCACATTCTCCACGTGCTTATTTGTGAAGGCAAAAATAACGCAGTCCAGTAAATTTTGTAAGACCTTGAAGAATTGTATAGGCTAATGCCCACACAGTCTCCTTCTGCCATCTTAAGCTTCAAAATTTTGCCGACCATGTACTTCTACAGGAACTACCTTCTCATTTAAACTGACCCACGTCTGGCTTTAAAATCTTCTATATCTCTGGTTCCTATATACTTTCAGGCATAGTAGCATTCTCTAATATTAATGCGCTTATCATCAATTTTTCAGACCCAGCAATCACATCTATTGCAATCTGGCTAGGGTACAGTCCTATCTCGGTCATCTCAGCATATTGGAATGGACAAAAGGATGCTGGAGACTTTCTTTCCCCATGTTGAGTCCATCAACGGCAGGTTCAATTTCTCTGATTTTGAGCATAAGCGCCAATGTCCACTACCCTTGCTGGTGTATCAACCCCAGACTTGACTCACGTGGAGAAAATGTTGAGGACTTTGCCCGCTTTAACGACCTCCACGTCTTACGCCCACCAGTATATGAAGCTTACGTGGTGCCTCCCTTATAGTAATCTCTTTTCCTCTATTGTTATCACACTGGCGTCAAGCTCCCTATCTGCCCATGATACCAAGCATCTGCTGGGTGAGTTGGCATTTATGAACCACCTCTCTATTCTCTCTATTTTCCCAGATTTGATGACAAATGAACCCTGTAACACGCGCAATGAATCCTCATGCAAACGAGACTCATTCACCTCCTTTCTTAAATCAAGTCGTTTCCCTCCTCTAAGAGGCGTCCACTCCTGAAGAGATTGACAGTTTAGTTTTGCTCACATATTTATCCTTTAAGGGGCCTGTGATACCTCCATGTGGAGGCGGTCCAGCAATCCTAGACCTTCAAAACCGCGGTGAACTCCCGAACTTAGTGGCCTAAGAAGACTCGTCACTGCTTGAAAAATACTTGAGTCCAATTCAGAATTTCTTTCTTGGACGCTAACGAGCATGCCACAACCGATTTAAAGCAACAATACGGAAATCCAAGAGTAAATCTTGGCTAAACCCCTGCAAAAGGTTTCAGCCACTGCATAGAGCAACATACACAGCCTCATAGCACAAGACAGTGAACCCCACAGGGAACCTCCTCTCTTCCATCATAACGATGACTCCTCCCTTCACTACATATGAAGAAAGCCGCACTGTCCTAGAGAATTTATATCCTCCAGACAATCTACCAACCAATAATTAATTCTCACCCAATTCCGCGATGAACCAGTCTTCCAGCCGTGGTAAATCTCCAGAGCCATCTACCGTTGTGGCAGAAGGAAGATCCTAGGTTCCGTAGGTGTTTAGCACTCTATGTCAGGTCCTAGTGGAATCCCATTATATTAATTACTGGCTAAAATAGTTTCTGAAATTAGCCACTTTCCTTGTCCCTGAAAAACAAGTCGCCTCATTCTGATCACTAGAACTTCTAGAACCGACCTAAACCACATAGATACTACAAGCCCATTACACTTATTGTAATATATAATATGTATATATGGTTTAGACCAAGGTCTTGGTTGTTGTTGCGTTATTTAATCACTATATATCGCGAGATATTCATGTTTTTAGTTCTTATGATAATTCTGTAATAATAAAATATATACCTTTTAAGTAGCATACAATCTCTTTTAATAGAAACTACACTACCTAAGAATATTGAATATTAGGTAGAAGAGTACATAACAGTGGCGACAAGGATTAAAAGAAAATGGATTGTAGGTTATCAAGTATTGAAGAATTTAACCCTAATAATGGCAACTCTTTTGCAAGTTATTTGAAAAGAATAGAATTATATTGTTGCAAATGAGGTGACCAAAGAAAAGAAAAAGATAGCAATATTTCTTACCTTGTGTGTTAAAGAAACTTATGAAATAACAAAATCGCTGACTCCATCAAAAAAGCCGTTGGAGACAGATGGGCTGAGATTGTTGACAAAATAAGGAATCATTTTGATCCTAGACCCAATGCGATTGCTCAGAGATTTAAATTCATTAAAAGACAACAGAAACCAAACGAGACCATAGCTGAATTTATAGCTGCCCTAAGGAAGCTAGCAGAGCACTGTGGATTTATTGATCTCGAGGATAGATTACGGGATGCGTTAGTGTATGACATCATTGATGAGAATTTGCAGACTATTTTGCTAACGGATGACAAGTTAACACTTAAAAAAAGCTCAAAAAATAGCAACAGCACACGAAGCTTCAACAAGAGATGTGGCAGAAATGAAACTAGAACAACCCCGTGGAGAAGTCAATGCAATAGGAAGCACAATGAAGAAACAAAGAGACGAAAAACAACTTAAAATATGTTTTCGATGTGGGAAGACGAATCATAGATCAGATAATTGTTTCAATCAAAGAAAAAGGTGCAACCAGTGTCAGGAAATTGGACACATTGTTAGAGTTTGTAAGAGCAACCGGGAAGGGAACATAAAGAAAACTGTTCAATAGAAGATGAGGATATTGTAGAAACAAATGGCCTATTCAATGTGAAACAATGGAAGAATATGAATAGTTATCATAAGTACATGTTAAGGGTGCAAACCAGCGGACGAGCCATAGACATGCTAATTGACTCAGGAACTGGAAAGAGTATCATATCAGAAAAAACACACCAGGAGACGTGGACAGAGGCAGAGAGACCACACCTGGAGAGGAAAACCACAAGTTTAGCGCAGTAGAATAAACAGAGGCTACCAATTTTGAAGAACATAATCACAGAAGTTAGAGTAAATGAAAATAAAATAGCCATGAAAATGCTCGTAGTGAAGGGACCAGGCCCAAATTTGATAGGAAGAGAAGCCTTTGACCAAATTAGGAATGAAGTAGAATTGGTAAACTACCATGACAGTATACCCAATATTTTAGAAGAGTTTAAGGAAGTGTTTGAAGATAAACTTGGAAAATATAAGGGTCCACCCATACACAGAGCTCAATTCACAAGCAAGACCTATCTTTCTTAGAGCAAGAGCATTACCATTTGCCATCAAAGAAAATGTGGAAAAGACATTAAAGAAAATGGAAGAACAGGGAATATTAACCCCCATTGAGTTCTCAAAATTTGCAACGCCCATCGTTCCAGTACAGAAGAGAGATGGTACAATAAGAATATGTGGTGACTACAGAAGTATTATTAACACTGTTTAATTTAGTTAGAATATTTATGTTTATATAAAGGTTTAATCCTTGAAACAAGTGAGAAGGGAAATTCTCCTAACAAATTCAAGTTCCCCAGATCAGGTATATTTACGCAATTATAGCGGGAAAGGAAAGTGGACACCTGGGACCATTAAAACTGCCTTTGGACCCAGAAACTATGAAGTAATGATGGAGGATTGAACAACGGCAAAAAGACATCAAGACCACTTAATGAGAAGGCTGAGCAAGGAAAAAGAGGAAGAAATAGTGGAAGGTTTCAACCAAGAAAAAGTGGATGACCCAGATAAGGGAAAGGAAGAAACAATCCCGACTGGTAGACCAGTCAGATCAAGACGGCCACCTGAAAGACTATGTTGCTGATTGTGATAAATAGGTGTAATATATAATATTCATATATGGTTTTGACCAAGGACTTGGTTGTTGTTGTTGCGCGATGTAATCAATATATAGCGCGAGATATTCATGTTTTTAGTTCTTATGATAATTCTGTAATAATAAAATATTATGCAAATATATAACTCTTCAGTAGCATACAATCTCTTTTAATAGAATTTATACTACCTAAGATTATTGAATATTAGGTAGAAGAGTACATAACACTTATCTTCATATCAGATGGTTTTCGTGGGTAGAGTAACAAAGATCAGGTATCGGCAGCTCAGACTTTCATAGATATATCCTCGTTGGGTGCTGTCAAGGGCAGTATATTGAATCCCCGATCGATTCCAACAGTGCCAAGGGCTAGACTTGAGAACTTGGTCGTCAACATATCGCTTCGCGAAGGCTCTATTGCCAGGTCCCTATTTGCTGTACATGTTTTGTTCAAAAACGATTCCACCAGGCTTGTGCCAAAAAACATATTTTGCAGCTCTGGTCACGCCATTTAGGTTTCGACCCGCTTTTTTAGAGGGCCAGATTTTGCAGCCCTCGCGGCTTAATGTTACTTCGTCAAAAAAAAAAACGATATAAGAGCGATCATATATGACATATATTTGATTTCGCGGAACCATTATACCAATAAAAAATGAGCAAAACTTCAGAAATTTCGTGATTTGAAAATTATAATCCAATCGTGATAGGTAGCGGCTCGATAATGTGAAGTTCCTGCTTGGATGTGTCATACACTCTCGAAGGAATTTTCCACATATCGGTCTGTATATCAGTAAAGTAACGCAGAATGGATTACGTATCTGAGCAGACATTTTGAAATCAGAGTTTCGTGAAACAAATATGGTCTAGAAATAACTTTATCTCTGTTAATTTTTCTTGGTCTTGAATCGGATTTCGTTCGAAATTTCGTAATAATAATATAATAATAATTTCGTAACAATTTTTTTTGCGGATTTGAGTCACTTGAGTCAGCGAAGTGTTATTTTAGATATATTAGATGAAAATCACATGAAAAGCCTTGAAGAGTGTATACAGAGAGGGATAAAGAGAATAGAAGAACGGCTAATGATCACAATGAGGAACAAATTGGACAGATGGGCTCCTAGAATCAAGAAGGTCGATCCTAGAAGAGTATGCAACATCTCAGGGAAGGATCAAACTGAAGATCAGTTGAGGCTTCTTGATAAAGGGTCAAACTATAGACCTATGCCTCTCAAAAATGATTACATTAGATTAATTTCTAACATTGAGAATGGAATCAAAAATTTGAATGAAAATGATAAAGTTATTATTAGAAACAAAATAACAAATCTACTTATATATTTGCCTTATTCTGTCTGTTTGTCTGTTTGAAGCTCACGGATGGGATTTTTCATAACCATCGGTGGTTCAGTGGTAGAATGCTCGCCTGCCACGCGGGCGGCCCGGGTTAGATTCCCGGCCGATGCATTTTTTTTTTTTTTACAATTTTTAAAACTCATTTATATATTATACAAGAATGACATCCACGGCGCCAATTTATAATTGTAACGAATAGTATTTGAATAAAAGCATTTAATCGGGTAAAACCCGGGCGTTGCCCGGGTCATTCGTATATAATAATTGTATAAACGAATGCAAGACAAAATCACCGCGAATGTTTCTTTTTTTTAAGGCAATTTCTTTTTAAGGCAATTATCGTTAATTATCGTTAATTTTTGTTTCGATTTTATTAAAAAAAAAACGATATGGTGCCTTTAAAAAATGATCTTTATTACTATGCAGTTTTCTATTTAGTCAATATACCTAAGTTCATGTTGCAAATGTAATTATCTCTATCGATTTAGTAGGTGAAATGCAAAAAAAAAATCGACATGATGAAATCTTTATGAAAATTCACATTTTTATTTTTATATTTTCAAGACACACACAGTTTGGGGCGGGACGTTTCACAAGAGAGACATCCACGGCGCCAATTTATAATTGTAACGAATAGTATTTTAATTAAAACATTTTAAAAACACACAGTTTGGAACGGGACGTTTCACAAGAGTGACATCCATGGCGCCAATTTATAATTGTAATGAATAGTATTTGATTTAAAACGTTTTTAAAATATATACGCACTCGGGTAAAACCCGGGCGTTGCCCGGGCCATTAGTCTAGTGTAATATCAAGGACAACAAAAAACGAAAAGAAGTTTGATTTAGATAAAGCAAAAAGCTCAGAATGGGGAGATATCAATAAATTAAAAAATGACGACAGAATAGTTATAACTAAGGCTGATAAAGGAGGCAAGACAGTCGTGATGAAGAGAGAAGATTACAACGATAAAATCACGAGCCTCCTCAACGATAACAACACATATGAAGAAATTCAAGGAGACCCTACTAAAAAGATAAAGCTTAAAATATCTAAATTTATCAGAAGCATGAAATCTAAGGCCTTAGACAAAAGAAAATTGAAGCTAGAAGATGTCGCTGCACCTCTTTTCAAAGGACTTCCAAAGATCCACAAGGAAGGAGTTCCCCTACGGCCCATTGTGTCAGGATTCAAGGCCCCCACCAGAGGTTTGGCGGACTGGCTTAAAAACCAAATTCAGACTACAAGAAAGATTTCTGGGTTAGAAATTAGAAATAGGAAAGAGATATTAGATATCACAAAAAATTTAAAGCTGAATGAAAATGAAATAATGGTATCCTTTGACGTCAAATCGCTTTTTACCAATATTAATAGAAGTCTAGCTCTTAAAGAGCTAAAAGAATATTTCGAGGTAAAAAGACAAGATTGCACAATCAAGGGATTAGAAATCGATGAAATGATAGAAGGGTTTAGGTTATGTTTAGAAAATATTTATTTTAGATATGGGGCTAAATTTTACAGACAAAAAGACGGTACTGCTATGGGTTGCCCTACCAGTATGATCATAGCTGACATTGTAATGGCATCAATAGATAGAAAGGCAATTTTAATAGAGGGAATAAAGATATGGGGACGGTATATAGATGATGTTTTCGCAGTGATCCAAAAAGAAAAACTTAACGAGATCATTGTCAAATTAAATAATTTAGAAATAGGAATAGAATTCACCGTTGAAACAGAAAAAGAAGGATTTTTACCATTCTTAGATGTAGGATTAAGCCGTAAAGAAGATGGATATATTCTAACCAGCGTTTACAGAAAGCCAACAGACTGTGGGATACATCTAAATTTTAATTCTAACAATCCTATTTTACACAAAAGGCAGGTGATAAAATCTCTTGTACAAAGAGCCAAACAGGTATGTACAGACCAAGACATTTATAAAAAAGAGATAAAGAAAATTAGAGCGGAGTTAAAACAATCCGAATATCCAGTTGGCTTCATAAATAAATGGATTAGAAGATATGAAATAGATAGGCCAAATTTGAATAGAACTACAGAAGGTTACAATAATATAATAATTCCTTATATTAGAGAAGTGGATAACGAAATATCTAGAATTTTGAAAAAATGTAAATATAATATTTGGTATAGTACTGGGACAAAAAGGGAATTTTTAACTAGAAATAACATAATGAAGGATAACATAGGCACATCAAAACCAAATAACGTAATTTATGGATTAAATGCACAGAATGTGACAAAATTTATGTAGGAGAAACCGGCCGAAATTTAGAGACCAGAATTAAGGAACACCAACAGGGTTTATTGGGGAGAAGGGCGTTAAGCAAAATTGGGGAACATGCATTATTTTCAGGACATAGGCCAGATTGGAATGATATTGAGATATTTCATAGGAATATAAAATTTAAAAAGGAAAGATTATTTTTAGAGGGATGGGTATCACGAGAATTTGGGAAAAGAACTATAAATACTTTTGAAGATATTCCGCAACAATATGCTTCATTTTTAAATTTAAAAAGTAGTTAATAAGCTAGATAAAAAAATGAACATAATAGTTGTAAATCTATATAATAATCTTTGTGATTATTATTATTATATTACTTTATTTATTTATTTTTACTTAATTTGTTATAATTTTATTATTATATATTTTTATTTCCAAGATCATAATAGTCTTTGACGAGTTTAATATTTGTTTTTGACTCGCGCTTTAGATGTTGTACTAAATTCGAAGAATCACGTGAGAACGCCCTTGCAAACCTCAGAACAATTTTTAACGCCTTGCCAAATGTTTATTTTTATTTACTTCTCCTGACGAAGACAAAAGATTTTTGTCGAAACGTTGAGAAAATAAAAAACTCCAACTGGCCGAAGTGTCTATTTTTTATATAAAAATTGAGTCAAGTTGTTAGAGCAACAATATCATTAGCTAAAAAATAATATTGTTTTTATTCAATCGGCGGCTCTTAATTTGGTAAAACAGCTCCAAATTTCCGCGAAAGAGAGGATATTTATTTCTTGGATATTCAATGGTAGATCTTAAAAAAAAAAAAAAAATTCTTATCAACTTACTAAAAATCCATATATTATTCTTCAAAATAAGCAGCGTTTAAAGGAACGTCCAACTTAAAAAAATTGTTTTCAAAAATGGCTTTAAAAATGTATCCATTGTTGTTACTATAGCGATTAAAATTGAAAAAAAAAAATTTTTTTTTTTCGAGTTAAAAAAATGTTTAGAGTGATTTGATATCGTGAATTACAAAGGCGTTCAAATTTCATTAAATACAACCGCCAAATTTTCGCTTTTAACATTTAAAAAAACAATACAAATTAAAACTGATATTTTTGAATAAATCTATACATTTTAATTATAAAAAAAACTTGAAATAGCATTAGAAATGAATTAAAAACTGATTATTCAAAAAGAAAATAACCATTTAATATCGATTTGTAAATATATGAACTAAATGTAAACAAACTTAGCAGTGTTTCCCAACTAGAGTATTTTGAAAAATAATAAATTATCATTATATATTTAAAAATATTCTTATTAGGTTACAAAATATTTCAACCTACATTTAAAAATTCTAGAATGATATTATAATAAAAAATATATATATGTCATAATTTGTATATAATTAAATGCAACCCCGACCCACTATGTATGTACCATGTATGATTTTCAAAGACTTAATAAAGAACAAGGTAACTGGAGGAAAGCAAGTAGCAATAAGACATAGGAAGTAGGCCTAAAGCTGGCACGACTATTCTTGGCACCCCTGTGTCAATATTGCAGGGGCAAAGACCGGACGTATCTAGTGGCCGCAGAAGTTATATTAGTCAAGAAGCACTCAATACTTCCTGACAAAGCAGGTTGTATCTGGTGACCAGAAGTTATAAATGTTAAGCTAACACCCAATATTTCCGGCAAAGACAGGACGTATCTAATATCCGCCGAAGTTATAAGCGTCGAGCTATCCAACACTTCCTGACGAAATCGAATATATCTTCCGGCAAAAACAACACCAAAGGAAACCGCCGGCCAATCAGAAGACAGCACCTAAATAGGTCGACCAATAGGAAAAGATCATGTGATCATCTCTCAACCAATCAGAAAGAAACTGAGTCTTGGTGTAAAATCGAAAAGGAAGAATGGGGAGTTGTTCACTGGCTCTCGCCGAGTTCGGACCTAGTAGTGATTTCGCTCTCAACAAGGTAACATCTACTCTCGAGACCTTCCCGCTCACCCCATAGCTAAGTCAATCACCGCCATGTGATCAGATAATTAATAAGTCAAATCGCTCAGCTCTTCTCAAGCTTTCTTTCCTCCAATCCAGTTGCCTTTCATTTTCAAACCCCATCACGTGTCCTGATTATTCCTAACTGTATGCTGCAACTTCCACTCAAACGACTGCGCTTCAATCAAATCTCACCATTCGCATCCAACAACAAGAAATTCCGCAACGATATTGCCACAGAACGGTTAAGTCGACAGGATAAAGAGATGGAATTAAATCAGGATCCCATAGGCGTAAAGTCGGATGGCCCGATGGAAACAACAACGGAAGGGAGGCAGGAAGTAAGAGAGACGGGCGAGACAACTGCGCCCCTAGCGGACGCCGTTAACCAGCTATCAGCGCTCCTGACCCGAGTAAAAATTTCTGATGGAGCGGAGTCGACAATCCCGCCTTTCGATGGCACATACAACGCGACACAGTTTTTCCAAGCATTCGACCGAAAAATGGAAGACGCATCCATGGGAGAACAAGAAAAATTACTCCGCCTGCCAAACTATCTGGCGCGACAACCCCTGGAGCTCTTCAGGAAACTTCGGATGGCCGACCGGAGTTATTTCCAGGTGAGACAAATCCTCCTAGATCTCTACCCTGAGTCAAGCGAAGCGTCCTTTGCGAAATATTTCGCCATGAAACTTACTGGACAAGCCAACCTAGAGACCTACTACCGGGAAAAAACCGCCATGGGATTGCAACTAGGACTTCCACAAGAGGTGATCCTCGAGACGCTGACAGAAGGACTGCCATTCAACGACCAGCGCCTAGTCCGCGTAGTACCCCCCGAGAACCTAGGAGAATGGTTCCGACTGGTACAGCGGATCCACGGGCCCAGTGTACCGACAACGCGACCCCGAGAAGATCAACCACCCCCAATGTCGGGTCCGTACCACAGCACACCCCGACGCCCAGGTGCATGGAATGCACCTCTTCCACCGTCCAACTGCAAGTTCTGCGGCGCGAGACACTGGCACAGCGAATGCCGACGTCGACCAGTCCCGACGACCCACTAAAAAGTCCGGACAGTGCAAACGGTCCCAAAATCACCAGTTCCGATTCCACAACAACCAAGTCAAGCCAGAGACACCCCAGCCGAGCAGCCCTTTCGAGACTGAGGTAGGCTCCCTAAACCAACTGACTGTCAAACTTTTTCTAGCCCCTAATGTATCATGCCCCTTTTTAATTGATACAGGCGCCAGCCTGAGTATAGTGCCATATAATATTTATCATATGCTAAAAACCCACCTGCCTAATTTAACCCTTGAGGGACATTCACTACACCTCCAAACCCTAAACGGATTTGCAAAAACCATGGGTAAACTATCTATCCCACTGACAATAGGACAAATATCACGAAAGGAGAATTTCCATGTAGTGAATGCACCATTGCCATTTGGAATTCTTAGTATCAATAGCCTCCATAAATTCAGATTAACCATAGATTTTAATAAATGCACTATATTCCAGCTGGGCGCCCCATTGTCTACCCTTTCCTACCATTTTAATCATGTGTCCAATGTATGCACGTACTGGCAGTGTCAGGCGATGTCACAAAAAATTTTCCCCGCATCCCAACTTTCCGCCTATGACAACCATTGCGTGCATTCATTGAAAAAAAACCACTTATCTACATGCCCCTTTTTCACTAAAGCCAATTGCCTTTTTTACATGCCCTCAAATAATCAAACCACAACAATTTCAACTTATGAACCTGTCCAAAACGCACCCACACAGCGGGATAACTCGCATACCAAAAACATAGGTGATCACACACCGTTGCACAACTCTCACATGACCAACCCACACAACGAAATCGACACTCACACTAATACACAACAAAACCCTTTACCACATGCATACTACAACACA
Organism: Cordylochernes scorpioides; assembly: GCA_030710605.1. NCBI lineage: Eukaryota > Metazoa > Arthropoda > Arachnida > Pseudoscorpiones > Chernetidae > Cordylochernes > Cordylochernes scorpioides. Next base: position 41,821,000 of record CP092871.1, read on the forward strand.
ACACCTAACACTCACTATACACCACAGTTCACAACACTTCTACAAAGGTACACTCACATTTTTTCACAGGACAAATTCAACGTACCATGCTTACGGATTCCACCAGTAAAAATACCCACGAATTCCGAAAAAATAATCACCATACGTCCATATCGTGTTCCGATATGTGACCAACAAGAAATCCGTAACCAAATACAACAAATGCTGGAGAACGGCATCATAGAACAATCTTTTTCACCTTTCTCGAGCCCTGTCACCCTCGTCACCAAGCGCGACAAGACCAAACGGTTTTGTATCGATTATAGGAAGGTGAACGAGCTAATCAGCTCTGATGTCCATCCCCTCCCGAGAATCGAGGATATTGTTGCACCAGGTTGCGGCTTGGCAGACTGTTCAGCCTGGATTCTCTCCTGTGCTGGGTCTTGCATCTTACCAGAGCGTGTTTCAACCATCCTACAAATTTATAAAAGGGAATAACGAGATAAGTCTTCTTTAAGTAGCCACCAGAATCCTTTCTTTATTTTCTCACATCAAAGAGAGCAGTGAAGTCACAGTGTACCTAAATACAAATGATGATAAATTAATAATCTGTTTTAAATAAATATCATAGAATATTTTATATAAAAATAAATAAATATATAATTTGAATTTCAAATATATTAAAACTAATATAAGAAATACGCCATTAATCATGATGTAACACTTCCCCCTCTCCAGAGGTCGTCACGTCCTCGTGATTGACCTCATCAATTCTTTCAAAATAGGGTTTGATTCTTGAGACATGGACAATCAATGGGTCTTGGCCAGGATTATCTTTTGGTTCAATTAAGTAATTTACGTTGGACAGCTTCTTTAATATTCTATATGGGCCAAAATATTTTCTCAGTAGTTTCTCACACTTTCCTATTTTCCTAATTGGTGTCCAAACTGCTACTAATTCTCCTGGTTCGTAGCTTCTTTCCATGTGTTTCTTGTCATAGTTCTTTTTCATTCTTTCTTGAGTCTTTATTGTGTTGTTAATAACTAATTTTCTTGTTCTGTTTATTTTGTCTAAGTGATGTTTTATGTATTCATCATAATCATCTTTGTCAATGTCCACCGAGATATTCCTGTCGTCCAAAAGAGACGTGGGTTCTCTTCCAAACATCAGGAAAAAGGGAGAATATCCTGTGGTTTCCTGAATTGTAGTATTGTAAGCGTGAGTGATGAATGGGAGTATTTCGTCCCAATTTTTCTGATCAGTGTTCACATACATACTGAGCATATTGATCAATGTTCTATTTAACCGCTCTGTCAATCCATTAGTCTGGGGATGATAGCTCGTTGTGAAGCAATGTTTAATCTTGCACGTTTTCATCACCTCTTTCATTAAATTACTGGTAAATTGAGAGCCTCTGTCACTAATAAGATATTGTGGGGCTCCGTGCCGAAGAAAAATATCCTCTACTAGAAATTTAGAAACTTCTTTCACTGTTGCTTCCGAGACTGCTCTTGTTTCTGCATATCTAGTGTAGTAGTCCGACAGCACGATTATCCATTTTTTCCTGTTTTTCGTAGATGGTAGTGGACCAACAAAGTCAATTCCAATTCTTTCGAAAGGAAAGTTGGCTGGGGGGATGGGCTGTAGTAGTCCAGAAGGTAATTGGTTTGAGCCTTTCCTACTTTGGCAAAGGTGACACGTCTTAACGAATTCTGAGACATCCTTTAGCATGGATGGCCAAAAGTATTTACTCTTTATTCGGTACATGGTTCTGGCGACGCCCAGATGGCCATTCGACATATGATTGTGATATTCTTTCATTATTTCTCTCTTTTTATTCTCTGGAACCACAAGCAACCACGCCCTGCCTTCAGGGTTTGGGTTTTTCTTAAAGAGGCATCCATCTTCTTCTTTAAAGTTTTGCGCAATTGATCGCCTGCTTCCATTAAGGTTTTTCTTAACACTTTCGATAAATTTATCCTCTTCGTCTGTTATTTGATTTAAAAATAGCCTTTCAAAATCCTCATCCCAATCAGTTTCTGGTAAGGGCCCCCTAGATAAGCCATCGGCGTCCAGATGCTTCTTTCCCGATTTATGTATTATATCGAAGTCATATTCTTGAATTTTCAATGCCCATCTTGCCAATCGACCTGTTGGATCCTTCAAGTTTTTAAGCCAGCATAAGGCGTGATGGTCTGTTACTATTTTAAAGTGTCTTCCATAAAGGTAGGGTCGTAATTTTGACATTGACCAGACAACGGCCAGACATTCTTTTTCAGTGGTTGAATAATTTTGCTCCGCTTTACTTAGGGTACGACTCAAATATGAGATCACCTTCTCTTCACCACCGATGTCTTGGACAAGTGTTGCACCTATGCCGATGTTGGACGCATCAGTATGAACATAAGTTGGTGCATTTGGATTGAAGTGACCTAAAATTGGTGGACTTAATAGTGCTGTTTTTAGGGTTTGAAACGCTTCCTCTTGTCTTTCTGTCCAGGTAAATGATACACTTTTTTTTATAAGGTTGGTCAAAGGGTCAGCAATTTTTGAAAAGTCTTTGATAAATTTTCTATAATATGAACACATTCCCAAAAAGGATTGTACTTCTTTGACCTTTTTGGGCCGAGGAAAATTTCTGACAGCTTTGATGTTATGTTCCGCGGGTTTTATACCATGTTTGCTCGTTATATAGCCGAGAATCTCCAATTCTTCAAAAGCAAATCGGCATTTTTTGTCGTTTAACCTTAAATTAGATTCACGAAAACATCTAAAAACAGCTTCAAGTCTTTTGAGGTGCGTTGGAAAATCCGGGCTATATATGATAACATCATCCAGATAACACAAACAAATTTGCCATCTCAGATTTCCAAGCATATTCTCCATATTTCTCTCAAAGGTAGCAGGCGCGTTACAAAGTCCAAAAGGCATCACGTTGAATTCATATAATCCATGCGCTGTAGTGAAAGCTGTTTTCTCTTTGTCTCTTTCTTCGACTTCAACTTGCCAATATCCAGATCTGAGGTCTATTGCTGAGAAGTGTGTAGATCCTTGGAGAGTATCCATAACTTCGTCTATTCTAGGGATCGGATAGACATCTTTTACCGTCACATTATTCAGTTTTCTGTAGTCCACACAAAATCTGTATTTACCATCTCGCTTCTTGACCAATATTACTGGAAAAGACCAGGGGCTAGAAGATGGCCTAATTATGCCTTCTGTAAGCATCTCGTCAATTTGCTCTTTTATAATATCTCGTTCTTTAGCACTTACCCGGTAAGGCTTGTGTTTAATTGGCTTCGCGTCTTCTGTGTCTATCCGATGTTTTGCCAAATTGGTTCTCCCTAATCTCGATGAAAAAAGATCTCCATACCTTTCTAAAACTTGTTTTAACTCCTTCTGTTCCTTTGGTGAAAGATTTTCGTTTATTTGGAATCTAGGTTCTTCGTTCTTTTCTACCTCTCTTTCTCGACTCACATTTATTTTCGCTGGACTACTTCCAAAAGCCAATGTTTGGTTTTTCATTATTTTTAACGGTCGAGGATACGGATTAGTTATCCAGATGTGTGTTTCCCTATTTATAACATTGATCAAGCTTCTTGCTAGACGAAGTCCATTTGTTTGAAACATTTTGCTGCTCTCTTCGATAATATATTCTCCATCCTCTGTTTCTACCAATGCCTTGATCAATTTCATGGAACATTCCGGTACAATGGAATCCTTGGCACTCTTTATTTTCAACATTTCAAAATTGATTTCGTCATGATTATTCGTCAAATCATATTTTATAGTTTCTTGCTTACAATCTATTTTTGCGTTCATTTTCTTAAGGAAATCTCTCCCAAGAATTAATGTCCGTAAATGCGTTTTCAATATCACAAAGTTGTGTGATAATGTTTCGTCATCAATTTTTATATTTAAAAATATACTTCCTACCATGTCCAATTTTTTTCCCATCGGGTCCTGCACAAATTTTTGCGAGTTTACTTATACCATGGCCTGTATCGAGGGCCGTTCTGAGGTCGACCACTGAGAGGTCAGCACCTGTATCAACCAAAGCTTCAAAAGTCCCTATCTTGTCCACATTAATTTTTAATTTGTATTTAGGGTCCAACTTCTTGATTCCGTTTATGGTCGACTTGCTTTGATTGACAGATTCAGGCGCGACGCTTAGTTTAAATCTTCCAACACGGAATATCTATTCCGGGTAGGAATATTTGTCTGTGTGCTATGACATACATCAGCATAAAGCCGAGGTCCTGATTTCTCTGATGTTTCATTCATTTGGCATTTTTCTTCGACCTTCTCTTGGGTATCTGCTGGATCCTCTTCTAGGATTCTTATAAACTTGACCCTACAATAACGGGCCACGTGCCCTGGCTTGTTACATTTAAAGCAGATTGGTCTTCCATCTTCCGTCCTATTTTTGCTCACTTCTTGGCTTTTATTGTAAGTGTTTCTCTGAAGGTTTGGTTTCGGCACAAAGTTAGGATTATAAGGGCGTCTAGGGGTAGAGGGCTGGGGAAAGTTGTTTCGATACTGTCTGGGGGTAGGAGGGGAGTCGTTCTTGTAATTATTGGAAACAGGGGCTTGGGGCCTGGAAGTGGTCTGGTAGTTTCGTGCGGCAGTCGGCGGCACGTACCTCGATTGTTGTTGGGGTCTAGAATAGCGTGGACCGTTATATAGGTTTCTGGATTTCTCCACACGTTCCCGATACTTCTTTTCAAAATAATCCATTTTCTTGCACACGACAAGAAGTTCATCGGTCGTTTTAGGAGGGTTCAGGTAGAGCGCGAATGAGTACTCTTTTTTCAGTCCTCCAATAACATGTTCAATTTTTGTTTCTTCTTCCATTGCGGGGTCAACCTTGTTGCACAACACTAGAATGTCTTCCGCGAACCTGATTGCTGGTTCATTCCAGTGTTGCATTCTGTTGAGCTTCATTCTAAGTTCTTCTTTATTCGCGTCCAAAGAAAAATCCTGAATGAGGCGGATTTTAATATTTTCCCAGCTCGTGAAACTAGCTTTGTGTAAATTCAACCAGGTTTTAGCGCTTCCCGTCATGTTCATGGCGGCATAACGAGAGATAATGTAGTCTGCCCAATGGTACAAGAAGCCAATTTCTTCAAGAGATTCAATCCATGGGCGAGGGTCTTCCGTTCCATCATACTTGGGGATGTCGATGTTGGGATTCAGGACAACTGGGTCGGAACTAGCATCTCTACCAATTGTTGCACCAGGTTGCGGCTTGGCAGACTGTTCAGCCTGGATTCTCTCCTGTGCTGGGTCTTGCATCTTACCAGAGCGTGTTTCAACCATCCTACAAATTTATAAAAGGGAATAACGAGATAAGTCTTCTTTAAGTAGCCACCAGAATCCTTTCTTTATTTTCTCACATCAAAGAGAGCAGTGAAGTCACAGTGTACCTAAATACAAATGATGATAAATTAATAATCTGTTTTAAATAAATATCATAGAATATTTTATATAAAAATAAATAAATATATAATTTGAATTTCAAATATATTAAAACTAATATAAGAAATACGCCATTAATCATGATGTAACAATATCCTAGACCACCTCGCACAAGCCAAATATTTCTCCACGGCCGACATATCCTCTGCGTATTGGCAAGTCCCAATACACCCCGATTCTCGACCACTGTTAGCATTTGCCACCTTTGAAGGATTATACCAACCCACTCGATTACCTTTCGGGTTAAAAACCAGTCCTCAGATTTACGAGCGAGCCATAAGTCAGGTCCTACAGAGACACGGACTTGACTGTGTGGCACATTACTTCGATGATTTCATCATTTACTCCAACACATTGGAGGAACATCAAAACCACCTGCGACAATTTTTCGCCTTTTGCGAAGCGGAGAAGTTACAACTTAACTTCGCAAAATGCGAATTTTTTAAGCAATCCATAAATTTTCTAGGTTACACCATCACAGCTGGTACAATTACACCACTTACACGCAATACCGACATCATCCACGCCATTAAACAACCACACAACCGAAAAACACTACAATCCTTCTTAGGCGCTGTGAACGTCTATAACAAATTCATTCCGGAATACGCTCGCTTGCGAGCACCACTCAACAATCTCCTCAAAAAGGACGTCGTGTGGAACTGGAATGAAGCTTGTCAAGAGGCGTTCATTGACCTGAAAGGAAAACTCACACAACACCCCATCTTACACCTTTACAGAGAAGGTCTGCCATGCCAAGTGTATTGCGATGCATCCACCCTCGGTATAGCAGGCATTCTCAAACAAGTTCACCCTGACGGAAACGTATATCCAGTTCAATATTTCAGCCGAACATTGCGCCCACACGAGAAAAACTACTCCATCTCTGAACTTGAGTGCTTAGCAATCGTTGAGAGTGTGGAGAAGTTTCGCATCTATCTTATGGGCAGAAAATTTACTATATTTTCTGACCATCACGCATTGCAGTGGTTGAAAACCATCAAGAACCCGTCCGGCAGACTGTTTCGATGGAGTTTACGACTATCGAGTTACGAATATGAGGTCCGCTACATAAAAGGAAAACTACAATATGAAGCAGATCTCTTGTCCCGTAACCCGTTTTGTGGATTCTTGGACGCCACCCTTATCAAGACACACCAACCTCCTCCATCGAAAGAGTCCACTTTGACCATTGATCGTAATGGATTACATACAGTTTCCCGAAAAGGTGTAACCAAGATTATACTTCCAAAACCACTCATACAACAACTCTTACAAACAGTACACACACAATACAATCACCCCGGTATTTCACAAATGTCACGAATCATCTCCACACAATATTACTGGCAAGGTATGTCAAAAGATATTAAACAAAAAGTTAAGACCTATCCCACCTGCCAATTAACAAAACGTCCAGTAGGACCCACTTACGGAGAATTAAGTCAACCTCCGGAATCTAAAGAACCCTTCGACCTTTTATCTCTGGACACCATAGCAGGATTTGCCAAATATGGCAACACCAAGATATACCTCCATGTGGTAGTCGATCATTTTTCACGCTACGCGTGGGCTTTTCCATCTAAATCCACCAGTACCACCACCTACCAACAGGTACTTAAGCGAGTATTCCAGGATGGTTCTCCAAAACGCCTTCTTACGGATAGAGCCCCTGCCTTCACTTCACCCAAATTTCGTAGTTTTCTCCTTAATAGAAATATTCACCCGTTAATCACAACCAGCAACAACCCACAAGCCAACGGCCTATGTGAACGCCTGAACGCCACCCTCACGGGAAAACTTAGGTTATTACACCTAGAAAATCCTAAGGTCGCATGGACCAAGTTGGTCAAGAAGGTTACACTTATATATAACAAGACACCCCACTCTACCACAGGTTTTCCACCCATATACTTAATGTTTGGTATCCTACCCCCAGAAATCTCTAATCATAACACACCGTACCCAGATATCGACAAAGCTAGAAAAATTGCACACACACGCACACAAAACAAACATTTACAAGACAAAAACATTTATGACCAACGACACAAGCAACCACATTTCGAAGTAGGTGATCTAGTGTTAGTAAAATTATATCACCACCCAAATACAGGGAAACTTGCGCCATATTTCACAGGACCTCACACAATATTAGAAATTATTTCACCAAATGTGGTCCGCATAGATCGACCAAATCAACCACTTCAAAGAGACACTGACACAATCCACGTCAACAAACTTAAACTGTATACAGAAAAAATCCGTTATATATCACCACCCACCGTTAGCACATATCATATAAAGCACAACCCCAATTACACGTTCCCTTTCAAACATTTAACACCCGAATTATTCCCAACAGAGTCATTAAGGTTCAAACCCACCAGCAGCGAACCTTTCAGGCATTTAGACCCTGCCATTTTTGCAACAAGACGATTTGCATCACTCTTCCCCGATGTTAAAAACTGCAAACCTGACAACCAGCTCAATCATATCACACCACTCCCTAAAGATATCAAACAGGAGAACTGCGAACCTACCAATCATTCAAATTCTACAATTAATAAGGTTCAAGCAAATATTTCAGAGTCCCCAGTTACAAAAATATGGACGAACATGGGGCAATATCCTATCTTTCATCTGATTTTTATCCTCTGTTTGTTAGTTCTACCATACAACTGTACCCCAATTTTAATCATTAATTACTTGTTTATCTATACCATGCCCGCTCATAAAATCTTCGAACTACAAGAGGCAGTTTTTAATTTTGGACAAGCATTTATAAAACTTCTCATAATTTTAGGAACCATTTTTGCAGAAAATCTAAATAAACTCCGAAGAGATAGCAGTAACTGAAAAGATGACCAACCAATGTCGGAGAAGTCATACTCCAAAAACAAGACCCGAGCCACACCCCAAAATAAATAGACGGCAGGAAATGAGAATTTTGAGACACCGCGACAGGAAGTGTAGTCCGCGGCGATAAATTCGGCCTATGCAAACAAAGCGGAGCGCCTCGTCCGATCTCCAATTTCATTCCCTCTCTTTTGCCCGACACACCCCACTTCCGTATCTCTAATTACAATGAGAAGGTCCCCTATTGAGGTCAACTGGGAACCTCGCTATGCCACCGATTTTTGATTCCAGTTCGAGTCTACATATCGATTTTTATCATCCGATTCCACATCCACAAGACAACACATAGAACTCGCTCGCACATTTCTTACACAACAGACTTCTAACATTTTTTCACAACACACACAAAGACAAAAAATTACACATAAAGGTTATATAGATTTCCATGTCTCCTGTACACATAGCATAAACGCACTTGAGGGCTAGAATCACGTTTTCACCTAAGTGTCGCTACAGATGAGACAAAAAAATTTATAGGGCATAATTGAGCAATTAAAACATTTATAGGGCATAATGGAGCAATCAATACATTTAGATCAGGGCATGTAGATACCAAAGGGTTCAAACCAATACACCTTATTTTTCATATTAATCATTTTCATTATTTTCTCTCAATTAAAAATGTAAATATTTAATCAATTTATCAATTTATTCAACTTAACATCACTTTTAATCATTAATTATCATATATTTACCACTTAGTTATGTTATCATAGTTTCCAATCAACAAAAACTCATTGGTTTTCTTTCAAAATTGGATATTATATTTCATTTTGATTTACAAAAACATTCTTTTTTTCTCTATTTTTTTTTCACCATGCAACCAAGCATTTACTTTGATTTCTCCCAACTTTTATATTATTTTTTGATTTCCTCCAACTTTTTATTTTTAATTATTTTTTGATTTCTCAAAAGCCCTAATAAAAATTCCTCGTTTTCCATTCCCAATTTCGAGCGAGAATATGGTTAGGCATTTTTCTTTTTTTTTTCACCATGCATCAAGCATTCACTTTGATTTTTTTCAACTTTTTATTTTACTTTGATTTCTCAAAAGACCTTATGAAATTTCCTCGAATTCTTTTCCAAAATTCGAGCAAAAAAGTAACTAGGCATTTTCCCTTATCACCATGCAACAAATCAATTTTTTTTTCAACCAAACACATTCAATTTTGATTTCATTCAACTATTTTTATATTATTTTTATTTTGATTTCAAAAGCCTTAATAGAACTCCCTCGATTTCATTTCCTATCTCGAGTAGAATTCGTTTAGGCGCATTTTCTTTTCTTTTTAATCCACTATGTACCATAACATTCATTTTGATTTCTTACAATCAAAAATTTTTTGATTTCTATTAATTATACTCAACCTATATCATCAACACCATTCTATTTTACTTTTATATCACCAGCAATGCTTGTATATAGCCCCTCAATACCCACAACTAATTTTCCCACAAAATTATTTTTCACTTTACAGAATTCTCTCAGGCTAACCCCTTCTTGAATTCTTCACATGTAGGGGGCGCATCTGTCATAATTTGTATATAATTAAATGCAACCCCGACCCACTATGTATGTACCATGTATGATTTTCAAAGACTTAATAAAGAACAAGGTAACTGGAGGAAAGCAAGTAGCAATAAGACATAGGAAGTAGGCCTAAAGCTGGCACGACTATTCTTGGCACCCCTGTGTCAATATTGCAGGGGCAAAGACCGGACGTATCTAGTGGCCGCAGAAGTTATATTAGTCAAGAAGCACTCAATACTTCCTGACAAAGCAGGTTGTATCTGGTGACCAGAAGTTATAAATGTTAAGCTAACACCCAATATTTCCGGCAAAGACAGGACGTATCTAATATCCGCCGAAGTTATAAGCGTCGAGCTATCCAACACTTCCTGACGAAATCGAATATATCTTCCGGCAAAAAACAACACCAAAGGAAACCGCCGGCCAATCAGAAGACAGCACCTAAATAGGTCGACCAATAGGAAAAGATCATGTGATCATCTCTCAACCAATCAGAAAGAAACTGAGTCTTGGTGTAAAATCGAAAAGGAAGAATGGGGAGTTGTTCACTGGCTCTCGCCGAGTTCGGACCTAGTAGTGATTTCGCTCTCAACAAGGTAACATCTACTCTCGAGACCTTCCCGCTCACCCCATAGCTAAGTCAATCACCGCCATGTGATCAGATAATTAATAAGTCAAATCGCTCAGCTCTTCTCAAGCTTTCTTTCCTCCAATCCAGTTGCCTTTCATTTTCAAACCCCATCACGTGTCCTGATTATTCCTAACTGTATGCTGCAACTTCCACTCAAACGACTGCGCTTCAATCAAATCTCACCATTCGCATCCAACAACAAGAAATTCCGCAACGATATTGCCACATATACAAATCTGTTGTATAGTTATTATTAAATTAAACATTACTCACCAGATGAAATTATATTACAAATTATTTATTACACTTTATATTTATATTTTTACATCAACACGTTGTTTACATTATACATCGTATTATTATTGTTCATGATGATGATCTATTATATATTTTAAAACACAGAATACTACATTCCCTCCTTCCTTTAGATGAAAGGAATCATGTCTTTATATCTTGATGATGGCTTGACGACTCTTCCACTCCTGGTGATCACGGGTTCCTTGGTAGTCGGCAAGGGTGGAGAAACCTCTGGTGGCAACTGGTGAAGAGCCTCGGCATCAAGTCTATCTGAAACAACTGAGTTAAATGTAGACCCTGTTCTACTTGAACTTGGTCGGTTTAAAGAAGTGTCCTTGTCTTGGTTTGAGGAATTATCATCTGGTATTTGTACATCAGAAGAGTTGAGGTGTTTAATTCTTGTCGAATCTGAACTAAGATTTTCCTGGCTCTCTTCTGGAATCAAGTCAGAAATGCCTTGATTGGTCTCTTGAGTAGGAACATGTTTCAAATGTTTAGCATTTCTATGAATTATTTTCCCATTTTTAGTGTTGACTAATTTAAAAGAATTTATTGAAGTGTTTTCAAGAATGACATGATGTTCTGATCTGAAATTTGAATCAAGTTTTCCATTATTTGGATTTGCCACATAAACTAAATTTCCAATTTCAAAATTATGAGGACTAGCTTTCCGAATTATATCATTATATGTTTTCATTTTTTCTTTGTAGACCATATTGAATTCTTTGATGTTGGATTCATCTTCTTCTGCATCATTAACAAGTGAGCTTAATTTAGTTTTGATTTCTCTTGAAAATAATAGGAATGCTGGAGTCTTTCCTGTAGATCTGTTTGGAGTAGTTCGGTAAGACATTAAAATTCTGGATAAATCTTCTTTCCAATCTTTCCCTTCTTCAGAACTTGAATTAAATTGTTTCTTTAGAAATCTATGGAATCTTTCTATCTTCCCATTACTTTTTGGGTAATAGGGTGAGGCTTTGATGTGCTTGATTCCACATTCTTTTAAAAATCTTTCCATTGATGTACTTACAAACTGTAAGCCATTATCTGTTACAACTTCATGTGGATAACCATGTCTTGCAAAAATCTCCATCAATTTTTTAATAATTGTCTTGCTGGAAATGTCTTCTATTATCATTGCTTCAGGGTATGAAGAATAGTAGTCGATCACTGTTAAAACATAATGATGGCCAATTGGACCAACTATGTCAATTCCAAGTTTTATCCAAGGTTTTGATGGTAACGGAACTATTTGCAATGGTTGATCATTTATCAATGGTTGATTCCTTACACAAATTGGACAGTTTCTTATCAAATTTTCAATGTCAAAGTCCATGTTTATCCAAAAATATTTTTCTCTTAACAGTTGTTTGGTTCTTGTCATTCCTTGATGTGTTTCATGTGCAATTCTCAAGACTCTCTTTATTAGTTTTGAAGGTAGCAAAATTCTACTTCCTTTTAAGATAAGATTATCAAAAATTGAGAGTTCATCTTTAAACTTATAAAAACATTTGAATTCTTCATTCAAAGGATATGGCCAAACTCCCTTTTGAACCATATCTTTCAGTTTTTGAAACAAAGGATCTTGCTCTGTACAAACTTTTATCTCTTTCAAAGACAGTGCTTGAAGCTCTTCAGAAGTGATGGATAAGACTTTATGAACATAGTCCTCCAGCCATTTTTCATCACTTGTGTTAGAAAGAGGTTGTCTTGAAAATATATCTGCAATATTTTGCTTTCCTTGAATGAATTCAATTTCAAAGTCATATATGGTTGTAATCTCCAACTCAATCTTTGAATTCTTGGAGGCAAAACAGCTCCATTTTTAGGATTCAGCATATAGATTAGAGGTTTGTGATCTGTTTTTAACACAAATTTCCTTCCCCAAATATAGGTGTTAAAATGTTCAATTGCCCATACACATCCCAATGTCTCTTTTTCTATTTGTGAATATCTTTTTTCAGTATCAGTTAAGGATCTGCTGGCATATGCAATGGGTCTTTTAATGCCATTTTGTTGTGTTTGTATTAATACTGCTCCAAGACCAATAGGGCTTGCATCTGTGATTAATTCAGTTGGTGAGTTCAAGTTGTAATATGCCAAGCATGGCTCTTTTGTTAGTGACTCTTTAAAATCCTGAAATGCTTTATTTGTTTTCAAATCCCAATTCCACCTAACATTTTTTCTAGTCAAATTATTTAGAGGTTCTGCCAATTTAGAAAAATTAGGTATGAATTTTCTTAAAAACCCACAAGTTCCTAAGAATGACCTTAACATCTCAATATTTTTTGGTATTGGAAAATTTAAGACTGCTTCTATTTTCCTATTATCAGGTTTAATACCTTCACTACTAACAATGTGACCTAAAATATCCAATTCTTCCATGGCAAATTTGCACTTATTCCTGTTGAGCCTAATGCCTACTTTATCAAATCTTTGTTAGACTTTTCTAAGCCTTTCTTCTAGTTCTTGTCTATCTTTGGCGTAAACTACGACATCGTCCAAGTAACAAATTACACCTTTCAAATCAAGCAAAATTGAATCCATTCCTTTCTGATATGCCTCTGGAGCACTTGATAGACCAAAAGGAACTTTACAAAATCTGTAACAACCACGGTGCGTGATGAAAGTTGTAAGGGGTCTTGATTGAGGGTCTAAGTCAACCTGCCAAAACCCTTTTTTTGCATCCAGCTTTGCAAATACTTTAGCACCTTTAAGGGCATGTAACATATTGTCAATTGTAGGAATTGGATGTCTTTCTCTCAATATTGCTTTATTCACTTCCCGAAGGTCTATGCATAGTCTAATTTCCTCACTATCCCTTTTTGGAACAACTATTATGTTAGAAACCCATTCAGAACCTTGATGCACTTCTTCAATGATTCCATTCTCTAGCATCTTATCAAGCTCTTGATTTACTGCTTCTACCATTGCATAAGGTATACGACGGCATCTCTGGGCAATGGGCCTATAGTTGTCTTTCAATGTCACTTTATGACTATAGCCTTTTATAGTTCCAAGTCCATGGAAAAGATGTTCATGTTCTTGAACAAGAGTTTCTATATTAGTAGACATTGATTCATTTACATGATTTACCCTTTTAATTATACCTAGTTCAAAACTAGCCTTGCCTCCCAACAAAGATTCAACTTTTTTTATCAATCACATAAATTTCTTCTGAAACTGAATTTTCTTTCCAAGAAATCACAGCATTGAAATAACCATAACATGGAAGAGGTCTATCTTGACCATAGGCAAAAAAGGTTCGGGTGGTGTCATGTAATTTTGGCATAATTTTATGGCCATATAATTCAAGCATCTTATTATAGCTTATGAAAGTTCTATCACTCCCTGTATCAATTATCATATTTATTTCACTACCATCTATTTGCACTTTTTCTTTATTTTCAGCACCTGTATAGTAGGTATATTCATCTGAACTTTCACCTACTTCAGTCTTATTTTCTTCTTGTATGGTCTTAACTTTAGTTTGATTGAAATTTTTGTGGTTTCTATTATTATTTTGATTTGGGCGGTTCCTGCAAGCTCTAAAAAGATGTCCTAATTTATTGCAATATGAACAAGTCATTTTTTTAGCACCACATTCTTGTGCTGAATGTGTATCTAATCCACAGCGATAACATTTAGGCTTTGAGGCACCTGAAAATGATGGGGTACCTTGATTAGTGAATTTACCTTTGTTGAAATTATTAGCATTATAGTGCTTTTTAGGTTTATTTTGAACTCTATTTAGTGTTTGATCATTTTGAGGTTCAAGAAGTCTAATTTCTTTTCTAGAAATTTCTAACATTCTAGCAATATCAATGGTTTTTGACAGTGTCAAATTTTCTTGTTGCAACAATTTTTCTTTAAGTTTTTTGTTGTTACATTTTTCAATTATTTGGTGTCTTATCATATCAGCTTCTAAATTCCCAAATTCACAAGATTTAGAAAGCTCTCTTAAAGAAATTAGGTAGTTGTCGATCGATTCATCATCTTTCTGGACTCTTTGTCTAAATTTAACGGGTTACCTTGCAATCAATGGGACATGGATCTATTGGTGGCTGTAGGTTTAAAACAATCAATGACTTACGCAAACGATTTACTTTGGAAGATCAACCCTTATTTAATTTTATTTTCGGCTGTAGATTGCATCTATTCTAACATAAAGAGAGAGAGAGAGAGAAAATATCTTTATTTACGGGCTGCTAACCAAAATGAATGATTTTTGAGCCCCAATTCTAACATAAACAAACTATCTTGAACTATATATTTTTATATTGATGATGATTACCATTTTTTATTTACATGTATAATCTATATATATATAAAATTGAATATTTCTCTGTCTGTCTGTCTGTACTCTATAGATTCAAAAACCATACATCCAATCGCCGTCAAATTTTGGGATATTATTAGGTATATCCCCGGGAAGGTTTTTGAAAAATAATTTCTTGAATATCTTGAATATATTTAGTTATTTGCAGATTTGTAGATTTAACTCAAAAGCAGCGCCCCCATTGCGACGATGATAACAAGTTTTTTTATCTATAAGTTTTATTATCACTAAGTTTATTATCTTAAAGATTATTTATCAAAAGTAAGATTATCTCAGAATGACACGGCAATTTATTTGAGACAAGAATAATGATACAAATCCAAGGCAAGATACTATTCCTTTAACTTCCAATTACCGAGGGAATCAATTAATATTGATTTTATTCAACTTAGGGTTCACTAGATAAAACGATGATTTTTGTAATTTAGAAAATTAGGAAAGACAAAATTCAGGGACCGGGAAAAAATGTTCCGTTTATCGAGAGATTCAAATTTACGAGTTTCAAATTATCAATATATTGTAACCAAGTATTTATTAATTTTATTATTTTTATTAACAGAGTGGTCATTTTAATATTTATATTTTGCTACTCTGTAACTTCCCCTCGTGGCTTATCTTTTGTTTACTTTTCATAGTTTGTCCTTCCCTGAAATAAATTTTGTTTCCTCCTGAAGTTTTTGTCTTCCCTAATTTTCCACGTGGCAATATATATATATATATATATTTTTTAAATAAGTTTATAGAGAATTGTTTTAACAAATGTTCGTTAGACAAACCTTTACTCGGGTAAAACCCCGGGCGAAGCCGGGTACGTCCGCTAGTCTATATATATATATAATTGAATGTCTGTCTGTGCTCTATAGATTCAAAAACCATACATCCAATCGCCGTGAAATTTTGGGATATTATTAGGTATATCACTGGGGAGGTTTTTGAAAAATAATTTCTTGAATATCTTGAATATCATTAGAGTTATTTGCAGATTTGTAGATTTAACTAAATGATGATGATTATTTATCAAAAGTAAGATTTTCTACCTATTAATTGCGCACAAGTTAGAGTTAGTTTTATCATTTATCTACAACATACATATTGGGAGAAAATATTACAAAACTAACAAGTATTTTAATTAATTATAAAATCATGAATTTTTCTATTTACAAGTTATATTTCCCTTATAGATCAAGGCTCTCGCTGATGGAAGAAAACGTACTAAATACTTAGGTTTGGAAGCCTCCTTTTATAGCTTCTACAGGTCCAGGTAGGTCACTGCCCTTTCTGATGTAATCAGGGGGAACGTTACATCAGCCAAGAGTGTCATGACCTTATAAAACTTGGACTGATTTCTGAAGCCTAGTTTCCCAATTTGTACTAGACCTGATTAGTTTTAGACTTAAGTTTCTCCTGAGATTGTCCATTCCTTCTATCTGTGCAGTTGTTATATTTTATTACAGTCTTAAGCGGTACAGATTGATGTTATTTGATGTTTCATAGTTGCGGTAAATAGCAAGTTATATACATTCACGTGGTGACACATGTGGTAATACAATATTTGCATATATTACAATAATTCCATGGTCTTTAATAATCACATATATATATTTACTAGCTGAATGACCCGGGCAACGCCCGGGTTTTACCCGATTAAATGCTTTTATTCAGATACTATTCGTTTCAATTATAAATTGGCGCCGTGGATGTCATTCTTGTGAAACGTCCCGCTCCACACTTTGTGTCTGAGAAGCGATATTTTTATAAAGAGATGATCTGGCTTTGTGTCTTCTGCTCGAATGAATGTTTTTCTGTTAGAATTTTGTTCCTGCATACTAAAAATGAACTGGCTTCACCCGTGGTCTCTGCTTTTTGGAATTTTTCCGGATATAATTTTGTATCTGATAATCAAATATGATACAGCAATAGTGTTATAATCATTTTCTGACAAAAAAAAACAACTATTTTTGCCCAGAACCTGTCAAATGCTTATAAAAAATGGCCATATTTAGGTATTTATTCCATTCACAAAAGCAAACGGTGACAGAATTGTTGATTGATGACTCTGATACTTGTATATTTTAATAATATTTTAATAATAATATAAATGAGAGTTTTAAAAATTGTAAAAGAAAAATGCATCGGCCGGGAATCGAACCCGGGCCGCCCGCGTGGCAGGCGAGCATTCTACCACTGAACCACCGATGCTTATAAAAAATGGCCATATTTGGGTATTTATTCAATTCACAAAAGCAAACGGTGACAGAATTGTTGATTGATGACTCTGATACTTGTATATTTTTAATAATATTTTAATAATAATATAAATGAGAGTTTTAAAAATTGTAAAAGAAAAATGCATCGGCCGGGAATCGAACCCGGGCCGCCCGCGTGGCAGGCGAGCATTCTACCACTGAACCACCGATGCTTATAAAAAATGACCATATTTGGGTATTTATTCCATTCACAAAAGCAAACGGTGACAGAATTGTTGATTGATTGTTGATTGATGACTCTGATACTTGAATATTTTAATAATCCAAATTGTGCCTTATCATTGGATTTGGTCTTATATTACCTTGTGTTTATAATCTATAATCCAAATTGTACCTTATCATTGGATTTGGTCTTATTACCTCGTGTTTATAATCTATAATCCAAATTGTACCTTATCATTGGATTTGGTCTTATTACCTTGTGTTTATAATCTATGGCTTCACCCGTGGTCTCTGATTTTTGGAATTTTTCCGGATATAATTTTGTATCTGATAATCAAATATGATACAGCAATATTGTCATCATCATTTTCTGAATAAAAAACAACTACTTTTTTTCCCAGAACCTGTAAATTTATTTTTCTTGACTAAAAATCCGAAAAATATATTTTCCAGATTTTTCTCTATGTCCTGTTAAAACACGTTTTACATGTCCATTAGGTCAGCTGATATTACCTCCCATCTTCACCGCTAGAGGCGCTGCTTGCGAGCGAAAGGGCAAATTTGCAACGCAATTTGCAAATAACTTGTATACATACTTGTGTACATAGACCGTAAATCTGTATATAGACAGGAAAAGTACATATATTTTAATAATATAAATGAGTTTTAAAAATTGTAAAAAAAAAAAATGCATTGGCCGGGAATCGAACCCGGGGCGCCCGCGTGGCAGGCGAGCATTCTACCACTGAACCAAAAGCAAACGGTGACAGAATTGTGCATGACTCTGATACTTGTATATTTTAATAAAAGACAATACAAGTTTGGAGCATATAGAAGGTTATAGGCCGCGCTTTAAAACGACCTTGTGTGACAAACCTTTGTTTGATTAGCGCGCGACAGCGATTATAAATGATGGCGTCATGTTATGGATTTCGCCATTTTAGTCGCTGCTCCCTCTTTTGCGATTTTATTAGGTTAGCGCTCACTCATTTATGAAAACGATACCAGAAAATGATGATTATTTTCATGATCCTACCTAGATTGCGAACACGACCTTTAATAGGTCATAACATGTTAACAGCCATACCTAATAAGAGGAGCATAAAGAGTATGGGACCACGCCTCTTTGAGGACCATATGGGGCGAAGGACTGTGCCTTTGTTGCAACCTTCTTTTTGAAACGAGGGTTGTAAGTCCTTAAATGCGAAAATATTTATTGCCTGTACATATAAATCAAAAAGGGGAGGGGGGGACAGTTTTGATTTGCTACTGGGAAACTGTCTCAATTTGTTTATAAAAGCGAAGGACACCTCTCCAGTCAAAATATACCTCAAAACTAGACGCCATATATAGTCCTTCGCCGCAAACTAGCGGCTCAAGGTAGGTGACAAAACGACAACGCAAGCTTTGGAAAATTTAAAAGCGCCCAATTGAAGACCATGATACCAGGTCGATTGCCCTTCCTCAGTCCAGGGGGTGGGGGTTCATTAGATCGAAAAAGGATCAAATGAAATCTTCACATTCCGCCAAAGAGGTGTTGGGCTGACAATCCCTTCGCCGAATTTTGAATATTTGTTGGGTCCATTTTGGACTCTGACCCAACAATCAACATTATATGGGTGAATCTGAGGAAACAAGGTTCTCGGCAAAATGTTGGATGTGCAGGATACCTTTTGACCGGATCCTGCAGACCACTGGCACATTATGCTGATTTACCCTGAGGCTTGAAGGAGTGTCCAGTGACAATGATTCATCCTACATCCTGGGAAGAACTTTTAATGGCCCAAGGAACGTCCAATTGCACCATCCAAATTTATTTTTCTTATGCATGCCTTTTTTTTTTCTGCAAAATTTTATGTTGGCATGGCCAACCCAATTTCTTGATAAATCAAGAAAAGCCATCCACGAACGCGTTTCGCGCTGTTGGCGCTCGTCAGCGTGGAGTAGGCTGAACCACTGCGACCAAAAAGATATTTTTGGTCCCAGTGGCTTTCTGAAAAACCAAGAAATGGGTATTTAAGGCCAAACTTGCGTAAATACGCTTAACACTTGAAAAAACAATAGAAAAAAAAGTGGGTCAGGTGTTGATATTAAAAACAAAGTAGGCCTATCCTGACCAGGAGCACATGTGTTTTTCAAAAGGCAGAGCGCCATACTTTCACTCGTGTAAAACACCTGGGGCGATGCCTGGTATAATAATTCAGAAATATAATGAAGAGTATTTGAATAAAAACTTTTTTATACATGCCAGTAAATAATGAAATAAAATAATGTCTTGATTTTAATTTATTTCACATCATTTCATATTTGGTAAAGTTTTATGAACGTTTATGAAAAACATATAGTCCCTCTTGAGCATACTTATTCTTTAGATTTTTTAATCGTGTATGCATGTGAAAAGATTCCACCAATATCTCGCAGGACGTGATATCATGAAGGTGGAATCCGACCGCAAGCCACTAGAAGTAATTAAGAAAACAAAGCAATTTTGATAAGCACCTAAACGTCTTCAAATAATATTTTAGGAATCTAAAGCTAACATACAAAACGGGCAAACATAAGCTAATAGTAGATACTCTATCAAGAAACTACATAAAAATGAAAACCAAAAGACAGAATCGAAAATTGAAATTTATTCGCTGGGAAACATGAACAGCATATATCAGAAGATATTGAACAAATTTTAATGGTGGAACATACAAACATAAAATTGAAGACTATGAGAAAAATACAAAGGGCAACGGAATCATATCCCATAATAAAATAATTGGCTGAAATGGTTTTTCATGAGTGGCCCGGGATAAATCACAAATCCCACCAACATTATAAATGTGAAAAATATTGGAAATTTAGAGAAGAAATTATAATTCAAGACAACATAATATACAAAAGACTCAAGATTATCATTCCCAAGGTAATGCGAAGAGAAATCACTGCAAGAATTCATGTCAATCTTTTTGGAAATGAATCCTGCCTAAAATCGGATCGCCAGACTTCATTTTGGCCAAGTATGGCTTTAACATCAATGAAGCTATTAGTAAGTGTTATACTGGCAATACATACCAATACCAACAGAGGAAGCAGCCACTTATACCCCATTAAGTATTAGCATTACCATTGACTAAGGTGGGATAGACATTTTTAAAGAATTGGGTGTATTTTATTAGTGTTTTAAGCTGGAAGATACCACCGCAAAAACAATCTTTGAGATTAAAAAAAAACTTCAGTAGGCATGAGATACTCAAAATATTAATATCTGATAATGGGCCACACTTTACAAGTTTTGAATTTGTACAATTTAATTTCAGGTTCTCATTATACATAATCCTTATACAGCAGAATCAGCAGTGAAAATAGCTAATAATATAATAAAGAAAACAAAAAACAAGACATTTGGTTGGAAATTCTTGTGTGTGTGTGTGTGGAATGGATAAAGACTCCAATTGTAGAGTTCAGATTTCAAGCCCGACGATATATAATCTACTTTACTTGTTTCTTTAAACGATGGTGTATCTAATTCTGATGCACTTCAAAAAATATCTAATAATGTTGAAGGAAATGGTAAAAACATTAAGATTAATAGAATTATAAACGGAGAGAAATATCTGTAATTATAAAAGTTCTATTTACAATGAGATCTAACTCTCCATATCAGGGTATAATATTAAGAGTGACTCCTAAAGTTTATCAAATTTAAAAAAGAAAATGGGTAATGAGATATACACCTATTTTTTGAGCGATGTTATACACAAGACAGAATAATTGTAAAACAATGCCAAATAGTTTTGAATTTAATTTGAATCACAAAACAAAAGACTGCCAAAGCATTAAAATATGTATAATATGCGGTGTACAGGGTAACCACAACTGTACTGAAACAACAAATTGTCACATCATTTTACGCACCCTAAATAACAAAGAGAAAAAAAAAAACTTTTTATAAAAATAAATCAAA
>CP092871.1:41842658-41890392 GCA_030710605.1 Cordylochernes scorpioides
TCATATCCCTCACTACCCCAGATATCTCTGACAATTTAATTAAAACTTTATGGCTCGATAAATTGCCCACATCCATAAAGAATATACTTATTGTAAGCGATAAGGACATTAGCAAATTGACCATTATGGCTGATAAAATAAACGAGATAAACCCTTCCAAAGAAATATTCAATGCGGAAGTATCTTCTCTCCCAACAGATCGCTTGATCGCCAAATTGGAAGATCTTGAACGGCAAGTGTCCGTATTGAGACTGGAGAGATCAAGATCTCGATCCAAAACTAGGAATCAGTCAAGGGCGAGAAGTAATTCTCAAAGATCTTTCAACGCAAAAAGGAAATATTGCTATTACCATTTTAGATTTGGTCCTAATAGCTTGCAAAATAAATGCAGGTCTCCGTGCAGTTAGAAAGAGTCGGGAAAACTCCGACCGGCGGACAGAGTAGCAACAAACTCTTCCGCCGGCATTAAGGATTGTCGCAATCTCCGATTATTTGTTACAGACAAAAACACGGGATTGCGTTTTTTGGTGGACAGTGGTGCTGATATCTCTATAATACCACCAAAGGATAAAAATAGGATGCCTAGTTCTGATTATAAACTTTATGCAGCCAATGATACAGAAATTGTTACCTATGGAACAAAGGTTAGAAATTTGGATATCGAACTTCGACGTCAATTTCAATGGCCTTTTGTAATCGCCAATACTAACAGAGCAATAATAGGAGCAGACTTTTTGAACAACTTTGGATTGATAATTGATATAAAAAAGAAACGCCTAATTGATGGAATAACTAATCTTTCCATAAGAGGGCGTCATTCAGGCAATCTCAGACATGGGAAATATTAGCACCCTGAATTCATCATCCAAGGTCAGCGCTATCCTAACCAAATATCCTAACCTGTGCAGGCCACCATCAGATTTTGTAGAAGCAAAAAATAGCGTTAAGCATTATATTCCTACAAGAGGTCAGCCAATTCACTCAAAAGCCCGTCGTCTAGATCCACAGAGATTAACTCTTGCTAAGGCAGAATTTCAATATATGTTGAATAATGGAATAATTAGACCCTCAAATTCTCCTTGGGCTAGTCCACTTCATTTAGTTTCAAAAAAGGACGAATCACTAAGACCTTGTGGTGATTATAGAAAACTCAATGCAGTTACACTTCCAGATCGTTATCCAATCACTAGACTGGACGATTTCCACCACATCTTAAAAGGTACTCGTGTGTACTCAAAAATAGACTTATGCAAGACATTCTATCAGATTCCAATTGCAGAAGAGGATAAACCAAAGAATGCCATCATTACTCCTTTTGGGTTATTCGAATTTAATGTAATGAGTTTCGGTCTTAGAAATGCTACTGCCACCTTTCAGAGATTCATGCATGAGGTCTTAAGAAATTTGGACTTTGCGTTTGTCTACTTAGATGATATACTGGTAGCCTCTAAAACGGAAAAAGAGCATTATAGCCACCTTGAAACCTTATTCAGCAGACTAGATTCCTATGGATTAAGAATCAATATTTCTAAATCTAAATTCCTGGTGCAGGAAATTGATTTTCTAGGATACCTCATTACCTCTCACGGTGTGAAACCACTCCCAACAAAGGTTTAAGCTATTTTAGAATATAAGAAACCAAAAACAGTTCATGAATTACGCATATTTTTGGGAATGCTAAACTTTTATCGTACCTTTTTGAACAATGCCGCAGAGACTCAGGCAATCCTTCATGAATACTTGAGGGGTGCCAAGAAAAAGGATAGAAGCGAAATTAAATGGATTGAAGAAGCTGAAGTTCAGTTTGAAAAATGCAAACAAGCCCTAGCTAATACAGCACTGTTAGCCTACCCCGATACTGAACTGCCTATCTCACTCTGTACAGATGCTTCAGATCGGGCAGTTGGATCAGTTCTCCAACAGCTTGACAATAATACATGGAAACCAATAGCATTTTTCTCTAAAAAATGGAATCCTGCTCAATGCAATTATAGTACATATGATAGAGAGATTCTCGCAATATATTTGTCTATCAAATTCTTCAAACACCTGCTTGAGGCACGTGAATTTACAATTTTGACTGATCACAAACCTTTAATTTACGCATTCAAACAAAAAAAATGAGAAAGCTTCTCCTAGACAATTAAGACATCTACAATACATTTCTCAATTCACTACTGACATCAAGTACATAAAAGGTACTGACAACATAGTCGCCGATGCTCTGTCCAGAGTTGATGCTATCACAACCATCGACTATGAAGAGATCGCCAAAGAACAAACTGGTGATTCAGAACTACAAAACTTGATATCAAAGAATACCTCTCTAAAATTTAAGCAATGCCCACTACAATCAGGCAAATTGTTATGGTGTGACGTGTCTACCAATAATATTAGACCATTCATTCCAATTAAATTCTGAATGATGGTTTTTAGGAACTTCACGAACTCTCACACTCAGGCATCAAAGCCACAACTAAACAATTAACATCAAGATTTATATGGCCCAATAAGAATAAAGACATTAGAAAATGGACTCAAGCTTGTGTCGACTGCCAAAAGTGCAAGGTATCGATACACACGAAATCAGAAATAGGCAAATATCAAGAAGTCGATGAAAGATTTAGTGTTGTGCACATCGATATAATTGGCCCTTTACATCCATCCAATGGTAACATCTACTGTCTGACCTTTTTCGACAGGTACACCAGCTGGATGGAAGTTGTTCCGCTACCAGATATGAAGTCTGAAACGGTAGCGAGAGCGTTCTACGAAAACTGGATTATTAGATTTGGAGCACCGCATACAGTGATATCAGATCAAGGAAAGCAGTTTACTTCTCAGCTTTTCAAAGATTTAACAACGCTGTGTGGTATCAAACTTCGCCATTCCACGGCGTACCACCCTCAGTGTAACGGGAAGATCGAAAGGCTTCATAGAATCATCAAAACTGCCATTCGTGCCCACAATAATATGAAGTGGACAGACACGCTGCCAACAGTTCTCCTAGGCTTGCGTGCTGTGTTGCTACCAACAAATATAACAACCATTCTTTGTCTCAAATGGTATATGTCAAAACCATCAGACTGCCTGGCGAATTCTTTGATGATTCTAAACATCCCCTGGATGCAGAAGAATTTGTTCAACAGCTTCAAAAGCAGATGGAATTGCTCAAACCCTTGAATGAAAAACATCATTCGAAGACTAAAGTATTTGTTCATAAAGATCTGAAAACATGTTCACATGTATTTATCAGGACAGATCGAGTGAAGAAACCTCTGGAACCACCATATGAGGGACCCTTTCCAGTCCTTGTTAGAACAGACAAGTACTTCACACTCAAAGTGAAAGGAAGAAATGTGACCATATCGATTGACCGATTGCGACCTGCTTACTTACTGGCAGATTCGGACAATCTAACTTCAGAACACCCACCCGCAGCAAGACCGATCGTGTCGGTAGCGCTGCCTTCTACATCGTCCCAACAGAATCCTGACCCACCAGATGTGGAGAAGTACACAGAATTCCAAGGAACAGGATCAGCACCAGACCTGACTAGGACAAGATCGGGGAGAATAATCAAGAAACCCGTGAGATTTAAGGAGCAATAGACTATATTTCTCCCTTTTCTTTTTCTTGCCTACATTGATGATGTATATATATTGTAATTAACCACTTTGTGCACCGAATCGTGACTTCGCCACTGGAAGGGGAGTACTATGGGGGCCGAGAGACTTCCTTCCTGCCTTCTGGGATGACGGACCACGCCATCAGCAAACATACAAGCGGGGGACATGAAATAGGAGATGACCACCGGGGTGCGGCGCGGCAGATCAGCGGAAGTGAAGGAGAACCAGAATAGACATTCTAGGGTGTTGTCCTTTTTGTCTTCCTCTAAAAATGTAGCTAATAAGAAATTCCAATAAAACACTAACTTTGAAATACTTTCTGGGCCATCGCTGGACTAATAAATCGACACACCACAGGACTATCGGCTAGAAACTGTTACTTATGGGACTAGTTGTGCACCATTTTTGGCCACTCGTATCATCAAACAGTTGGCTTTGGATGAGCAGAGTAAGTTTCCAAAAGCAAGCAAAATAGCATTGACAGATTTTTATGTTGATGATCTAGTAACTGGAACTTTTTCAGTAGATGAAGGCAAGAATTTGGTGCAAGAACTCTATGGTTTACTAAGTGCAGGAGGCTTCGAACTTCGTAAGTGGACCTCCAATGTTCCTGATGTTCTGTCACTTTTACAAAATCATTTAAGATCCACCAACACAAATATTGGGTTTGAAGAATCCAAGGAATTTGTCAACGTTTTAGGCCTTCAATGGCAACCAAGAACTGATGGTGTCACATTTAAGGGAATAGCTCTGCCACTGAACTCTATGACAAAACGAGGAATACTATCACAGGTTGCTAAAATATTTGATCCACTGGGTGGGATCTCACCATTTACGACCACTATTAAACTGATTTTGCAAGAACTTTGGAAGACTGGTTTGGAATGGGATGACCCAATTCCAGAGGAACTAAGAAGGAAGCTGACTTTGATAAACCAGGATCTTCCATCGCTAGAGCACATTCAGATCCCAAGATGCGTGGTACCAGGTAATTTTATGAAGGTAGAATTTCATGGGTTTTGTGATGCATCACAGAAGGCATATGCTGCATCTCTGTATCTAAAGGTGATCCTCTCAAACACAAGCGCTAAGACATTTCTCTTAGTGGCAAAAACAAGAGTCGCACCTATGAAGGTGGTTTCACTTTCAAAGTTAGAATTATGTTTTGCTCTACTTTTGGCAAGATTAGTGAAAACTGTATATGATAACCTTCCTCTTACCATCAATGAAATTTATTCATGGTCTGATTCTACTATAGCCTTATGCTGGATCAATTCCGAGCCGTGCAGATGGAAGACATTTGTGGCAAATCGAGTTGCTGAGATACACCGGCTTGTCTCCGGGGTTTGGTGCCATGTTGATGGAAGGCAGAATCCAGCAGACTGTGCATCACGAGGAATATTTCCATCCGACTTAGTAGAACATCCACTATGGTGGAATGGGCCACCATGGCTAATTGAACCTGTCCTTGAAATTAAGAAATTCATTAATAGCTCCAAGGAAGAATTTAAAGAAGAGGAAAAAATCAAGACGTATTTTGGTACAATTGAGTGTGAAATTCCATCCATTGTGATAAACTGCTCATCATTAACCAAACTGAAATGTATCATAACTTGGTGCTTAAGATTTGTCAACAACAGTCGAATGCCTTCACATTCAAGGAACAAGGAGCCCTTAACATTAAGAGAGTTGAATGATGCCCTGTTGACAGTTGTTAAGTGTGTTCAATCTATTGAATTTTCCAAAGAAAAGCATTGCCTGTTAAGCAACAAGCCAATCCCGAATAAGAGTAGAATATACAATCTATGTCCCTTTTTGGATTCAAGGGGAATCATTAGAGTTGGCGGACGATTAAAAAATGTAAATGTTTATGGTGATCGGATTAATCAAGTTTTACTTCCAAGATCACATCATCCACACATTCATCCACATCAACAGATCAAGGCCGTTTTTGGTAACTGGAATAGATTTTGCAGGACCTTTTCTGATTAAACGGAACATCGGACGTACAACTTCAACCATGAATGCTTACGTTGCCTTGTTCATATGTTTCAGCACTCGGGCCATTCATCTAGAATTAATCAGTAGTCTGACCACAGATGCTCTCATATCCACAATAAGAAAGTTCATTGCTCGAAGAGGTAAACCAGCAACAATTCATAGTGACAACGGCACTAATTTTGTTGGTGCGCATAATATTATTGGGAAACTATGTCACAATGCCAGTAAAGTTCTTACGAATTCAGAGGGAATTCAGTGGAAATTTATTCCACCATCAGCTCCACATTTTGGTGGACTTTGGGAAGCCGGAGTTACGTCCATGAAATATCATCTTAGAAGAACAATGGGCAGTGCTTTGCTAAATTTTGAAGAACTAACAACATTGTTAGCACAAATTGAAGCTTGCCTGAATTCGCGACCTCTTTGTCCTCTTTCTGAGGACCCTGAAGATCTACAGGCATTGACTCCTGGTCACTTCTTAATAGGTGGTTCTTTAACAGCGCTTCCCGATGAAGATGACATCATAGCAATGAGTTTGCCAAATAGATGGAAATTAATTCAAAAATCAATGAATCATTTTTGGACAAGATAGTCCCAAGAATATGTGTCACAACTTCAACAAAGATCCAAATGGTGTAAGCCCCAACCCAACATTAGGGAAGGATCCCTGGTGTTGATAAGGAATAAACAACAACCTCCACTAGCATGGAAGATTGGAAGAATTTCAAAGGTGTTTCCAGGAGATGACGCTAGAATCAGAGTGGTAGAAGTCAAGACTGCTAATGGGACTTACAGAAGACCTATTGTAAAATTATGTTTGTTACCTATATAATGTTTTTTGATGGTCCCCCATCAAGTTGGTGGCGGGAGAATGCTTAATTTAGCTAGAATATTTATGTTTATATAAAGGTTTAAAATATATTTTTTTATGATTGTGTAAATATTCATTGAATTTATCATCATCACCTTTTTTGTTTACAAAAAATGTTATATGAAAAATAAAGTAATGTAATTGAGCGAAGTGGTTGCCCTCATGTTTATTGATCCAATGTTTTAATAATCTAAGGTTTATGTTGTAAGAAAATTATACAAACACCCTTGTAAAGCCAGATACATTCCCAGTTCCCGCAGCAGATGACCTGCAGGCTGTTTTGGCAGAAGGAAGAGTGTTCTCAAAGCTATACTTCAAGGATGCATATCAACAAATGGTAGCTGATGAAGAGACAGCAGAGCTGTTGACCATCAACACTCATAAAGGACTATTTAGGGTAAATTGATTACCGTTTGGCGTCTCCTGTGAACCGGGAATATTTCATAGACGCATGGAAAAGTATCGCGACTTTTGTGTTTTTCAAAAATTATTTATTTATTCATGAATACCTATTTTGTCCCCTTCAAAGTAATCCCCATGAGATATTATACACTTGTGCCAACGATTTTTCCAATCTTCGAAGCACTTCAAAAATCATTTTAAAAAAATCTTTTTCAGCTTCTTCTTCGATGCCGTCCTTTCATGGGCCTCTTCAGTTTAGGGAACAAGAAAAGTCACAGATCTGGGGAATACGGTGGCTGCGGCATCATTAGTGTGTTGTTTTTGGCCAAAAAGTCGCGCACAAGCAACGATGTGTGAGCAGGGGCGTTATCGTGGTGCAAAAGCCAATTTTTGTTCTTCCACAAATCCGGGCGTTTCTGGCGGATTGCTTCGCGCAAATTGCGCATAACTTGCAGGTAATATTCCTTATTGACCGTTCTACCCTGTGGCAAGAACTCATGATGTGCACCACGCCCCTGCAATCGAAGAAAACTGTCAGCAAAACTTTCACATTCGACCGAACTTGGCGCGATTTTTTCGGTCTTGGTTCGTGCGGCAGCTTCCATTGAGATGATTGAGCTTTGGTTTCCACGTCATAACCATAAACCCACGCTTCGTCACCAGTTATGACCCTCTGGAGCAAATTTGGGTCGTCGCGGACAGAGTCCAACATCTCATTAGCAATGTTCATGCGATGCTGTTTTTGGTCGCAATTGAGCAATTTTGGTACGAATTTCGCGGCGACCCGTCTCATGCCCAAATCATTGATAAAAATCGAATGGCACGAGCCAATCGATATGTTTAGGTCCTCAGCAACTTCTCTAACGGTGATTCGACGATTGGCCAATATCATTTTCCCCACTTCATTAATTTTTTCGTCTGTTGTTGAAGTGCTCGGGCGTCCGGCACGCTCTTCGTCGTTCACATCTTCTCGGCCTTCTGAGAACATTTTGTACCACCGATAAACGTTGCTTCGGTCCAAGGTAGCTTCTCCGTATGCCACAGTCAACATTCGGAATGCATCCGCGCATTTAATTTCGTTTTTCACACAAAATATGATACAGGTTCTTTGATCAATTTTTTTAATAGGTAAAAATCGAAGACGATCCAAAACACCTGCAAGCAAAGCAGCTGTCAACAATTAAGTGAACATTCAAAATGGCCGAGCTTGTCGGCATAAGTGAGAGACATGAGTACCAACATAAAGCCACAAAAAGATCGAAATTCGAAAAAACGTAACCCGCGAAAATTCTAAATTCGCGATACTTTTTGAAACACACCTCGTACTATCCAAGATTGCTGGAGTGATTTTTTATCTGGATGACATTCTCGTGACAGGCCGGGATGAAAAAGAACATAGCCAAAGGTTAAGGGAAGTATTAAGGAGTATTCAAATAATGGGATTAACACTAAAACAAGAAAAGTGAGAGTTCAAAAAATCCTCACTAACATTTCTAGGATGCCGAATAGATGCAGAAGGCATACACCCCAAGGAGGAGAAGTGTGAGGCCATTAGACACTTCCCAAAACCCAAAAATAAAAATGAGTTACAGAGTTTCCTGGGACTTTTAAATTTCTATAGTAAATTCGTGAAAGACAGAATCACGATACTTGAACCATTGTACAAGTTACTAAATAAAAACCACCATTGGAAATGGAGAGAAGAAGAGGAAAAGGCATTCAAAGAAGCAAAAAAATTGATACAGTCAAATATAGTGCTCACTCATTATAATGTAGAGAAACCTCTGGTATTAGCTTGTGATGCGTCACCATTTGGATTGGGAGCAGTACTTTCTCACATAGATGGGGGAAATGAAAGACCCATTGCTTTTGCATCAAGAACAATGTCACAGACGGAGAGAAGATATGCTCAAATTGACAAGGAAGCCTTGGCTATAATATTTGGGGTTTCAAAATTATACAAGTATTTATACGGACGCAGTTTTAAGATATTCACAGGCGATAAGCCATTGTTGGGAAAATTTAATCCAGGAAAGCCTATTCCACAAATGCAGTCACCCAGAATGATGAAATGGAGCCTAACACTGGCAACATATGCTTATGAAATTGAACATAAGAGCTGGAACATTGAGCACAAATGCTGATGCATTGAGGCAGAGCACCTTTGGGACTGGGATGGCCAGACCACTGCCCGGCAGAGGAATTCATACCTTAATTCAATAGGAGATACGAACTATCCCTACACAGTAGTAATACCATCAGCACTTCAAAGAAGAACAATGGAACAGCTACATGGAACGCACCCTGGGATGGTGCAGATGAAGGCCATTGCAAGGAGCAAACGTATGGTGGTCAGGAATGGATAAAGAAATATAGGATAAGGTCAAAAGATGTGAAAGTTGCCAATTGGTGCGGAATAATCCAAAGCAAGACCCAG
The DNA here is from genome assembly GCA_030710605.1 of Cordylochernes scorpioides. Classification (NCBI taxonomy): domain Eukaryota; kingdom Metazoa; phylum Arthropoda; class Arachnida; order Pseudoscorpiones; family Chernetidae; genus Cordylochernes; species Cordylochernes scorpioides. The sequence continues at coordinate 41,851,999 of CP092871.1, forward strand.
TCCATCCCTGGATAACACCAAAGAAACCTAGGTCGCGCATTCACATGGACAATGCGGGCCCGTTTCATGGAAAGATCTTCTTAGTGGTGGTGGATGCGCTGTCAAAGTGGCCTGAAGCGATCATCATGAACACATGTACTGCGGCAGCCACAGTAAAAGCCTTACAAAACTTGTTTGCTGTTCATGGCCTACCAGACCAAATTGTTTCGGATAATGGCAGAATGTTTATAGGTCATGAGTTCCAAGAATTCACAAGAAAAATGGAATTAGACATATAACTTCAGCCCCTTATCATCCACAAACAAATGGGCAAGCGAAAAGAGTGGTGCAAACACTTCAACAGTTACTAAGGAAAAAAATGGATTGGTGAATATTCCAACTGTTCTAGCACGTGCTCTTTTTGCAATGAGAACCACACCTCATGGATCAACTGGAGTAACGCCAGCTGAGTTGCTGAAGGGTAGGTGATTGACTACCAGAAGGGACCGATTACACCCTGAAAAGAACAGCGATGAAACAAGTGAGGAGGGAAATTCTCCTAACAAATTCAAGTTCCCCAGATCAGGTATATTTACGCAATTATAGCGGGAAAGGAAAGTGGACACCTGGGACCATTAAAACTGCCTTTGGACCCAGAAACTATGAAGTAATAATGGAGGATTGAACAACGGCAAAAAGACATCAAGACCAACTAATGAGAAGGCTGAGCAAGGAAAAAGAGGAAGAAATAGTGGAAGGTTTCAGTTTCAGGAAGAAAAAGTGGATGACTCAGAGAAGGGAAAGGAAGAAACAATCCCGACTGGTAGAGCAGTCAGATCAAGACGGCCACCTGCAAGACTATGTTGCTGATTGTGATAAATAGGTGTAATATACAGGGTGTACCAGGTAAATTGGGACTAACTTTGACAGTCCATAAAACAAAAACTACTTGAGATTAAAAACTTTTTTTTTCATTACGTAGCCATATTCATGTAAAATGCAACAGTACATGTGTGCGCAGTGTAGTGATGAAGAGTAACCGAGAATTTGAAAATCGAGCTGCCATCATCGTTGCTCTGCGCGCCGGAAGGAGCCCCAAAGAGATAGTGGATTTTCTTAAGTTGCCCAAAACCACTATTTATCGTGTCAAGAAGCAGTTTGATGAGGCCGACAGTAACAAAGAGGGGATAGCTACAAGGAAAAAGCACTCGCGTCGATCGGACAGGGTAAGAGGCGAAGAATTTGTCAAAAATGTCAAGGAGAAGATTGATGGAAACCCTGGGAAGAGCATGAGGGCCATAGCCAAGGAAATGGACGTTGGCTCTATGACAATTGTCAGAACTATCCATGAGGACCTTGGTCTCAAGTCTTATGCCCTTCGGAAAGGTCAGTTGCTGACTGAGAATATGAAGAATAACAGAAAAGGAAAGGCTGCTGCCCTCCTCAACAACCTGAAACACGACTCTTTTGGCATGCTAAGGTTCTTCTCTGACGAAAAGAACTTCGACGTGGACCAAAAGGTAAATCCCAGGAATGATCGCTGGATCTGTAAAGACCCCTCAGAGATACCTGTCGTGATGCACACGAAATTTCCTGCCTCCGTAATGGTCCTTGGCGTTATCAGCAGTGAAGGTGATGTCATGCTTCCCCATTTCTTTGAGAAGGGCCTTAGGATGAACGCTGACACCTACATCAATGTTCTGGAGACCGTTGTGAAGCCTTGGATGGACATGGTGGCCGCAGGAAGGAAGTATGTCTTCCAACAGGACTCAGCTCCAGCCCATAAGGCAAAAAAGACACAATCGTGGCTGACACTTAACATCCCTAGTCACTGGGGTCCTGATATTTGGCCCCCTAATTCTCCAGATTGCAATCCCCTCGACTACTATGTATGGGCCTCATACCACCATCCAGTCTGTCAAGAAAGCAGTTCACACGGTGATGACCCAAATGGACAAGGTCATCGTCGCCAAGGCCTGTGCTTCATTCCGCACTCGCCTCGAGACTGTTGTAGCTAATAATGGAAACTACATTGAATAAATAAAAACTATATCCTTTTATCTACTACTGTGTCAAATTTCATTCGGATATTTTAATTTTTACTTGCAAAAAATTTCAGTTAAAATACCATTGTTGAAATTCCCAATTTACCTGGTACACCCTGTATAATATTCATATATGGTTTTGACCGAGAACTTGGTTGTTGTTGTTGCGTGATGTAATCAATATATAGCGCGAGATATTCATGTTTTTAGTTCTCATGATAATTCTGTAATAATAAAATATTATGCAATTATATAACTCTTCAGTAGCATACAATCTCTTTTAATAGAATTTATACTACCTAAGATTATTGAATATTAGGTAGAAGAGTACATAACACTTATCTTCATATCAGATGGTTTTCGTGGGTAGAGTAACAAAGATCAGGTATCAGCAGCTCAGACTTTCATAGATATATCCTCGTTGGGTGCTGTCAAGGGCAGTATATTGAATCCCCGATCGATTCCAACAGGGTCCCGATCGTCCCATGCCAAGGGCCAGACTTGAGAACTTGGACGTCAACATATCGCTTCGCGAAGGCTCTATTGCCAGGTCCCTATTTGCTGCACATGTTTTGTTCAAAAACGATTCCACCAGGCTTGTGCCAAAAAACATATTTTGCAGCTCTGGTCACGCCATTTAGGTTTCGACCCCCTTTTTTAGAGGGCCAGATTTTGCAGCCCTCGCGGCTTAATGTTACTTCGTCAAAAAAAAAACGATATAAGAGCGATCATATATGATATATATTTGATTTCGCGGAACCATAATACCAATAAAAAATTAGCAAAACTTCAGAAAATTCGTGATTTGAAAATTATAATCCAATCGTGATAGGTAGCGGCTCGATAATGTGAAGTTCCTGCTTGGATGTGTCATACACTCTCGAAGGAATTTTCCACATATCGGTCTGTATATCAGTAAAGTAACGCAGAATGGATTGCGTATCTGAGCAGACATTTTGAAATCAGAGTTTCGTGAAACAAATATGATCTAGAAATAACTTTATCTCTGTTAATTTTTCTTGGCCTTGAATCGGATTTCGTTCGAAATTTCGTAATAATAATATAATAATAATTTCGTAACAAATTTTTGCGGATTTGAGTCACTTGAGTCAGCGAAGTGTTATTTTAGATATATTAGATGAAAATCACATGAAAAGCCTTGAAGAGTGTATACAGAGAGGGATAAAGAAAATAGAAGAACGGCTAATGATCACAATGAGGAACAAATTGGACAGATGGGCTGCTAGAATCAAGAAGGTCGATCCTAGAAGAGTATGCAACATCTCAGGGAAGGATCTAACTGAAGATCAGTTGAGGCTTCTTGATAAAGGGTCAAACTATTGACCTATGCCTCTCAAAAATGATTACATTAGATTAATTTCTAACATTGAGAATGGAATCAAAAATTTGAATGAAAATGATAAAGTTATTATTAGAAACAAAATAACAAGCTCAGAATGCAAAAAGCTCAGAATGGGGAGATATCAAGAAATTAAAAAATGACGACAGAATAGTTATAACTAAGGCTGATAAAGGAGCCAAGACAGTCGTGATGAAGAGGGAAGATTACAACGATAAAATCACGAGCCTCCTCAACGATAACAACACATATGAAGAAATTCAAGGAGACCCTACTAAAAAGATAAAGCTTAAAATATCTAAATTTATCAGAAGCATGAAATCTAAGGCCTTAGACAGAAGAAAATTGAAGCTAGAAGATGTCGCTGCACCTCTCTTCAAAGGACTTCCAAAGATCCACAAGGAAGGAGTTCCCCTACGGCCCATTGTGTCAGGATTCAAGGCCCCCACCAGAGGTTTGGCGGACTGGCTTAAAAACCAAATTCCGACTACAAGAAAGATTTCTGGGTTAGAAATTAGAAATAGGAAAGAGTTATTAGATATCACAAAAAAATTAAAGCTGAATGAACATGAAATAATGGTATCCTTTGACGTCAAATCGCTTTTTACCAATATTAATAGAAGTCTAGCTCTTAAAGAGCTAAAAGAATATTTCGAGGTAAAAAGACAAGATTGCACAATCAAGGGATTAGAAATCGATGAAATGATAGAAGGGTTTAGGTTATGTTTAGAAAATATTTATTTTAGATATGGGGCTAAATTTTACAGACAAAAAGACGGTACTGCTATGGGTTGCCCTACCAGTATGATCATAGCTGACATTGTAATGGCATCAATAGATAGAAAGGCAATTTTAATAGAGGGAATAAAGATATGGGGACGGTATATAGATGATGTTTTCGCAGTGATCCAAAAAGAAAAACTTAACGAGATCATTGTCAAATTAAATAATTTAGAACTAGGAATAGAATTCACCGTTGAAACAGAAAAAGAAGGATTTTTACCATTCTTAGATGTAGGATTAAGCCGTAAAGAAGATGGATCTATTCTAACCAGCGTTTACAGAAAGCCAACAGACTGTGGGATACATCTAAATTTTAATTCTAACAATCCTATTTTACACAAAAGGCAGGTGATAAAATCTCTTGTACAAAGAGCCAAACAGGTATGTACAGACCAAGACATTTATAAAAAAGAGATAAAGAAAATTAGAGCAGAGTTAAAACAATCCGAATATCCGGTTGGCTTCATAAATAAATGGATTAGAAGATATGAAATAGATAGGCCAAATTTGAATAGAACTACAGAAGGTTACAATAATATAATAATTCCTTATATTAGAAAAGTGGATAACGAAATATCTAGAATTTTGAAAAAATGTAAATATAATATTTGGTATAGTACTGGGACAAAAAGGGAATTTTTAACTAGAAATAACATAATGAAGGATAACATAGGCACATCAAAACCAAATAACGTAATTTATGGGATTAAATGCACAGAATGTGACAAAATTTATGTAGGAGAAACCGGCCGAAATTTAGAGACCAGAATTAAGGAACACCAACAGGGTTTATTGGGGAGAAGGGCGTTAAGCAAAATTGGGGAACATGCATTATTTTCAGGACATAGGCCAGATTGGAATGATATTGAGATATTTCATAGGAATATAAAATTTAAAAAGGAAATATTATTTTTAGAGGGATGGGTATCACGAGAATTTGGGAAAAGAACTATAAATACTTTTGAAGATATTCCGCAACAATATGCTTCATTTTTAAATTTAAAAAGTAGTTAATAAGTAGATAAAAAAATGAACATAATAGTTATAAATCTATATAATAATCTTTGTGATTATTATTATTATATTACTTTATTTATTTATTTTTACTTAATTTGTTATAATTTTATTAATATATATTTTTATTTCCAAGATCATAGTCTTTGACGAGTTTAATATTTGTTTTTGACTCGCGCTTTAGATGTTGTACTAAATTCGAAGAATCACGTGAGAACGCCCTTGCAAACCTCAGAACAATTTTTAACGCCTTGCCAAATGTTTATTTTTATTTACTTCTCCTGACGAAGACAAAAGAATTTTGTCGAAGCGTTGAGAAAATAAAAACTCCAACTGGCCGAAGTGTCTATTTTTTATATAAAAATTGAGTCAAGTTGTTAGAGCAACAATATCATTAGCTAAAAAATAATATTGTTTTTATTCAATCGGCGGCTCTTAATTTGGTAAAACAGCTCCAAATTTCCGCGAAAGAGAGGATATTTCTTTCTTGGATATTCAATGGTAGATCTTCAAAAAAAAAAATCTTTTTATCAACTTACTAAAAATCCATATATTATTCTTCAAAATAAGCAGCGTTTAAAGGAACGTCCAACTTAAAAAAATAGTTTTCAAAAATGGCTTTAAAAATGTATCCATTGTTGTTACTATAGCGATTAAAATTGAAAAAAAAAATTGTTTTTCGAGTTAAAAAAATGTTTAGAGTGATTTGATATCGTGAATTACAAAGGCGTTCAAATTTCATTAAATACAACCGCCAAATTTTCGCTTTTTATTATGTTGTTCGTTTACACTTTAATATCTTTAATAGTCTATGGAAATTTAATAAGACGCAGTAAACAAAACTTATTGTTTATTTATTAAGTTACATGCTAATTCTAAATGCTATTCGATGATGATGATAAATAGTTGGCGTTGCCAAACTAAAAGCTTAATATACATTACATGTCCCCTCTTTAACCATCAAAGGTTCAATCTGCGTGGGGGTCGAACCACCCTACCAGATCTGTTGGTGATCAGGTTCCCTGGGGAACCATTGGTACAGCTCTCTGGGGGTCCTGTGGTGGTCACGTTCTCCGGGGATCCAGGAGAAGAGAGTTGTCCAGAAGATGTAGGCTGTGATGGGGTTTCCTCCAGGTCCTGCAAATCAGCTTGTTCCTGGTTCAGTTCTAGTGGTTTCTCCCAATCTGTGTGGGTTGTTTCACTCCGTTTATCCTCGCGGATGTGAATACGATTTCTTCTATATTCATTTCCTTCTTGGTCTTTCACGTAGAAGGATCGGGGTTCATTGGCTTGGTTTTTTAGCTGGCCTGGGATCCATCTTTTATCTTTTCGAAACCAAACTCTATCATTGATAGATAATGGGTCTGCCGGTCTAGTGTGTCTATCGTAATAGTTTTTCATTTTAACTTGATTATCCACTAGCTGTTTCTGGATCGCCTCATTGTTAATCATAGAGGGCACGAACTGGGATGTCTTCGAGGGTATTATGGACCTTAATTTCCTTGACATCAGAATTTGTGCAGGTGATGGCAAATTATTGTGTGGTGTATTTCGTAAGTTGAGAAGAGCTAAGTAGGGGTCTGTACTTTTTCCCCACATCTCTTTATCAATTTCTTTAAAGTTTGAACTGTTCGTTCTACCATCCCGTTACTCTGTGCATGGTAAGGACTAGATGTTACATGGACTATATTCCAAGTTCTAGTAAAGTTCTGGAACTCTTTTGAAAAGAATGGAGGCCCATTATCACTCACCAAAGTTTCAGGAATTCCAAAATTCGAGAAAGTTCTCTTTAATCTCCTTATTATGGTGTCTGTTGTCATATCTTGGAGTTGATATATTTCTGGGTATTTGCTGAAGTAGTCCACTATTAAGAGATATTTTGAGCTTTCTATTTGAAAAATGTCGATACCTACCTTTTGCCATGGATATTCAGGTGCTTGGTGTGGAAGCAAAGGTTCTTTAAGATTTGCTCTTGATGTTTGTTGGCAAATTGAACAGTTATTGATTAATTCTTCAATTTCTTTATTCATTCCTGGCCAGTAAATGAATCCTTTGGCTAATGCAATTGTATTATTTATACCTTGATGTGAAGCATGGAGTATCTTTTATATATGGTGTTTTTAAATGGTCTAAAATATTGATCATATTTATCTAGAATATCTTTGATAGTAGGGCTTTGCGCATTCTCTTCAAAACCAAATGTATTATATATTTCGAGCGCTGAATCGCCAATAATGTGTAATAGAATAGCTCTTTGTTGTTGTATAGTTTTTGAATTAAGATCACTTGCTATGATGTAGTTTTCGAATTTTTTACGCCATTTTGGCCATTTATTAGGATCATTTTGATCTATTGTAAACGCAGAAGGCGGTGGTAAATTATTCATAATTATCTTTTATAATTTATGAGAAAGCCAAATATAAAAAAAAATTAAAATAGTTATTATACCTATATTTTTATATTTTAAAACGATAGACTTACCGCTGCCACCATATTATGTTGTTCGTTTACACTTTAATATCTTTAATAGTCTATGGAAATTTAATAAGACGCAGTAAACAAAACTTATTGTTTATTTATTAAGTTACATGCTACTTCTAAATGCTATTCGATGATGATGATAAATAGTTGGCGTTGCCAAACTAAAAGTTTAATATAAATTACACTTTTAACATTTAAAAAACAATACAAATTAAAACTGATATTTTTGAATAAATCTATGCATTTTAATTATAAAAAAAAAAACTTGAAATAGCATTAGAAATGAATTAAAAACTGATTATTCAAAAAGAAAATAACCATTTAATATCGATTTGTAAATATATGAACTAAATGTAAACAAACTTAGCAGTGTTTCCCAACTAGAGAGTATTTTGAAAAATAATAAATTATCATTATTTTTAAAAATATTCTTATTAGGTTACAAAATATTTCAACCTACATTTTAAAATTCTAGAATATGATATTATAATAAAAAATATATATACAAATCTATTCAAAATAAAACCTATGATATTTTTGAAAAAAATAATCATTAAAATTTTTGAATAATGAATTATTTTAGCGCTGAAAAACGATATATTTTTATCCAATAACATGATTATTTGTATCATTTTGGGTTTTTAGAAGAAGCTAAAAATAGGAATCATGAAAATTCACGCGTTTTATTTATTTATGAGCAAATTTGTATATTTAAAAAGCAGGTTTAAAGAAGTGATATCAATATATTTATTTTTTTAATAAAGGCGAGTGGAATAAAAATAATCTATATTTGTATGATATCAGAGGGTAATTTTATGTTAATGTCACCGCTACCGTGTAGTCGTGAGGAAGGCGACACAGTTTGACCAAATGTGAAATAAGCAAATAGAGATTTCACAGAAGAAGCGGCTGTCGTCAAGAAGGTATGGAAAGAGGAGGATTGAGGCAGGAACGGGTTACCTTGCAATCAATGGGACATGGATCTATTGGTGGCTGAATGTTTAAAACAATCAATGACTTACGCAAACGATTTACTTTGGAAGATCAACCCTTATTTAATTTTATCTTCGGCTGTAGATTGCATCTATTCTAACATAAAGAGAGAGAGAGAGAAAATATCTTCATTTACGGGCTGCTAACCAAAATGAATGATTTTTGAGCCCCAATTCTAACATAAACAAACTATCTTGAACGATATATTTTATATTGATGATGATTAACAATTTTTATTTACATGTATAATCTATATATATATATATAAAATTGAATATTTCTCTGTCTGTCTGTCTGTACTCTATAGATTCAAAAACCATACATCCAATCGCCGTCAAATTTTGGGATATTATTAGGTATATCCCGGGAAGGTTTTTGAAAAATAATTTCTTGAATATCTTGAATATCTTTAGTTATTTGCAGATTTGTAGATTTAACTCAAAAGCAGCGCCCCCATTGCGACGATGATAACAAGTTTTTTTATCTATAAGTTTTATTATCACTAAGTTTATTATCTTAAAGATTATTTATCAAAAGTAAGATTATCTCAGGATGACACGGCAATTTATTTGAGACAAGAATAATGATACAATTCCAAGGCGAAGAAACTATTCCTTTAACTTCCAATTACCGAGGGAATCAATTAATATTGATTTTATTCAACTTATCGAGTATTTTTCAAGGGACCGGGAAAAAAATGTTCACTAGATAAAACGATGATTTTGTAATGTAGAAAATTAAAAAGATAAAATTCAGGGACCGGGAAAAAATGTTCCCTTTATCGCGAGATTCAAATTTACGAGTTTCAAATGATCAATATCTATATATATAAAAATGGATGTTTGTTGGTTGGTCCGTTGGTCCGTTGGTCCGTCCGTGAGTGATAATCTTCTACATCGCTCAACCAATCGTGATGAAACTTTGGGAAGATGTTTAGTATACTACAGGGATGGTTTCTGGCTAATTACTCTTTAGAAATAACCTTTCGTTGCATATTTATTTACAATAAAACGTAAAATCACTCGCAATCAGCGGCCCCCTCGCGGCAGACGGGCGATGGCGGCGCGCGACGATTGGCTGCCGGCGCAGCACGTGACTTCCCTGCCCCCCCCGCCGAGTAAATGAGATCTCCCGGCTGACGGCCGAGCAGCGCCCTCTAGAACGAGTGACGATTTTGACGGCGCGGGGCGCTCCCGGTTGGATAGTTGCGCGGGGGCAGAGTGACCTCGCGGGTGCCCTCCGGGAACTACGTCCATCTTCCATATGTAATATACATTTAATCGTGTGAACCCGGGCGTTGCCCGGGTCATTCGTCTACAAATTCGCAGTAGTTCACTAATTCAAACCAAAATTGCCATACATAGGTAAAAGAATACTGGGAAGACTGACATTTATTAATGCAGTGATTATAATCAATGATTACAATGAAGGGCTATATCTATTGTCTATATATATAAAAATCACTTTCGAATTTTAACGTAACGTTCCATTCTCAATCCCGTTGGGATTTAGATCGGCTAAAACATTTTTATCTTTATCAGTGAATATTAACTTTACTGTACTGAATAGTTTAGTATAATGTTAATTCAACATATTTCAATTTAGCCACTGCAACGCGTGGCCGGGTTCGCTAGTATATATATATATGATGTAATTCTATGTGTGAAAAAGAATTAGCAGTCGTTTGTGGCTGTCTCCACCTCAATAATCATCTCTTTATTTTTTTCAAATATTCTTAAACAAAACAAAAATTTACATACACCATCTAGCTAAATCTTCAGAAAAAAAAACAAAATAAAATTTACATTCTATCATTCAGAATGTATCACTACCCCCCCCCCCCCCCCCACAAAAAAATGTATTAATTTTTTTCTCAACGGAGGTTGGGAGGGGATGGAAGGTAAAGGATAAGATACATTGCAAAAAATTATATTACACAAGTAACCATATTGTTAGAGGTAAAAGGCGACCAAAGCCTGTTAGTTGGGGAAAATCACAGGAAAAGGTGGCCATACAAAACCTAACTAACAATAGGCAGGAAAAAAATGATATGGACATTACATGTCTATGGAGACACTCTCCATGTAGAATCCCATTCCAGGGCAACTTTTTTGTTATTTTCCCGAAACCGGCAGTAGTTTCTCCAGGGGCTCTGTGGGGTGATCTGGATTTTTTTTTTCTTTAATGGAAGAGAATAAAACCTGAGGATTATCGGTGGAAGCTTGCTTGTTAGGTTCGATACCCAAGCATCCTTCCAAATCCTCTTCTTCCTGAAATGGGAATGGTGGTTCAGTATTATCTTCAGTTACCGGATCCCAGAGCTTTACTTTAGAAATATTAACTATTGTTGCATGCTAATTTTCGGGTTGGCAAGGCTTATCTATTTCTATGGTTTGTGGTGAGGGTATGGAAATTATGGTGTATGGTTCTGGATAAAAGGCTGGCATGAGCTTACCTTGACCTGATTGGTAAGGGATCTTATAAAGGATCTTATCCCCTATTTTTAGATTAGGCGTTTTATGGGATTCATTATATCTTTTTACCAATTTAAGATGTAATTTTTCGGTATTTTCATTTGCAATTTTCCTAGCCTCTTCTATGGGTGGATATGCTCTTGTTAATTTATTGATATATGATGGCGTTATGCCAAAAAGCAAATAAACGGGAGGCATTTTAGTTATGGAATGAGGAATACTCCGATATTCTTCTAAGGCCTTTTGTAATAATTTGGGCCATGGTATTCTGGGATTTTGTTGATGGTAAAGTCTAAGTTTTGAGATAATTGTCGCATTCGCCCTCTCTACAAGCCCATTACACTGTGGGTGCGAAGGGGATGTCATCACGTGTTTTATGCCCTTTTCTTGTATAAATTTGTTAAACCTTTTGGACACAAATGAGGGGTGCCTATCAGTAACGATATTTTTTGGTTTACCTACATTTAATAGCTGATTTATTATATTGATGTACGTTGCTATAGACGTACTCTTAGAAGGATAAGCCCAGATGTATCTTGAGTGATGATCAACTATCACATGAAGACAATTCTTTGTACTGTTATAATCCCCTAATCCTAAAATACTGTCAAGGGCAACTACATCAAATGGTTTCTCAGCTAGTGGTAAATTACCCATGAGTCCATACGAAGGTGTAGTTGGCTTCTTTACAGACTGACATATTTTACATTTCAGAATATATTTTTTCATTTGTCCTATCATTCCTTTGAAATAATATTGTGTTGAGATAACTCTAGCCATTGAACTTATGCCGGGGTGTCCTAAACTTTCGTGAGCCCTACTTATCAATTGTTGTTGTAAGGAGGGTGGTACTATAATCCTATCTCTATTTTTAGCCTAATATAAGTAATACCGTTTTTAATGAAATATAGTTTAGATGAAGGCTTAAGTAATGATTTTTGTTCTTGTTCTATATTTTGAACAGTTAAGAAGCAGGTATATGGCAGTCGAGACAACATGTCGGCTTCATGATTCTCACATCCCTTATTATATTTAAATTCCAAATCATATTCTGATAATCTTAGCGCCCATCGGAATAATCTACCGTTAGTATGTTTGAAATTATTTAACCAAATTAATGCCTTATGGTCGGTATGAACTATCACATGTTGACCTGAAATATAGGGATGATATCTTTTACATGTTTCTATTATCGCCAATAATTCAAGTTCTGTTATTGTATACTTGGATTCTGCTCCCCTTAAAGCCCTACTATAAAACGCTATGGGTCTTAAGGTGCCATCAGGATACTCCTGTTTAAGTACGCCTCCTAAACCTGCAATACTAGCGTCGCAAAAGATATGTGTAGCTAATAATGGATTATAAATTTGGAGTATTGGTTTCGAAACTAATGCTTCTTTAAGGGCTTCAAAACTCCTCTGACACTCTTCACTCCACGTAAATTTTACATCTTTTTCAATAGATCATTTAAAGGCGCTCTCAACTTATTAAAATTATCTATAAATTTTGCATAATGCGTAACGCTGCCCAAAAATGACCTTAAGCATCCAACATCACGAGGAGGGGGCAAAGATATAATTATACCAACATTAGTACTTGAAGGAGAGATTTGATCTCCAAAAATTTCGTAACCCAAATAATTTATCTTTTGCATAAAAAACAAACATTTATCTTTCCTAAGTTGGATACCTTCCTCTTGTAGGATTGCAAATATTTCCCCAAGGTGTTCTAAATGGGATTCGGTATCTTTTGAGAAAACTAATATATCGTCAAAGTAAGATATTATATTTTTAAGTTCATATTTCTGCAATATGGAAGTGAGGATCCTGTTAAAAATAGCAGGAGCTGTCCGCAATCCGAATGGTAATCTGCACCATTGGTAAGAACCTTCTGTGGTGGTAAAGCAAGTAATAGGTTGATCTTTTTCATGTAAACCAATAGTCCAGTATGCACTTAGAATATCAAGGCACGAGAATACTTTTGAGCCTTGCACCTTTTGGATGATATTTTCAACTAAAGGAATTGGGAAACTATCTCCTATCAGTTTTGAATTCAATTTCCTAAAGTCGATACATAGTCTAGATTTATCATTTTCTCCCTTTTTATGTGCTAAAGTTACTGGCGAACTATATGGAGAAGAAGCATGCCTAATAATCCCATATTTTAATAATTGCCTAATTTGTTCCTTAATTATTTCGGTGTCCCTGGGATTATGTCGATAAGGTCTGAGACAAACAGGAGTTTTATCTTTGAGTCTTAACCTGGGGGGATCTACTTTTAATGGTCTAATATTATATTTGTTTTCACCAAAAATATCATTATAGCGACTTAATAAAATGTAGAGATTATTCTTAAGTTTGCCATCATTATTTAGATAGCTGTCTTCTAGATTTGGCAAGGGTAAGGGTCGAAAGTTTGGTTGGTAAACGAGTTTAGATTTAAAACAAGAGGGGACATTTATGTTATATCGATCAATAGTTTTATCTAAAAGAGGTAACTTTTATGTGATTACATTTTCCTGAAAGTTTTAAACAATAATTATGTTTTTTACAATATTTAACATTATTAGAAACACCAAAATATTTTTTTGAGTTATCACAATATTGCAAAGCATTGAGTTCATCTTTAGAAAATGTATATTGAAATTTAGATAAAATCACATTATTTTGCATAATAACATTCTCATCAAAATCAATCTTTAGATTAAAATATTTCAGGTAATTAGTGGATACTATCAGAAAATTCAAATTTGGATTATCAATAATATAGAACAACATATTGTTAGTTATATCTCCAATTCTGATCGTTAAACAAATTTGTCCAAATATTCCAATACGGTTAGATACAGTGCTAATCAAATTAGGTGTGTTTGTGTGTTGTTGGCCAGAGTTATTTATCTTATCTAAAAGGCATTCAGGTAATAGGTGTACGGAAATAATATTAATGTCACTGCCTGAATCAAAAAGTACTAAATAGGTTCCCAAGAGTAATGAATCTACCCCAACGTCACTCATCACTCCTGGGCACCATCATTGTTGCCCTACATTACCTCGAAAGTCTTGGTAAAACTGCTTTCGCCGGGTTTCTTGTCGGTCGCCAACCTCTCTGCTGGGGCGGGCACCTGAAGGAAGAGAATCCTGTGAAGGCGTTGCATTCCTTGAGTCGATATTTTGAAAGTCCCGTCGATATCTGGGGCCATTAAAGGGTGAAGATGTCTCTTCCCGTCGAAATCCTTCTTCCAGGGAGGATGCAATCTTAATCCACATGTCCAGATTAGCTGGATTGGCAGCGATCAAAAATGGTCTCAGCTTTGCGTTTACATTCGAAGAAAGCGCTTCCAGGGTCTGCTCCGAACTTATATTCAATATTTTTGCCAACTTCAGTTTATTAAAGTAGTAGTCCATAAGGGGTTGCGATGGTAGCTTCTTTTCAGTCCAAAACTGCCTCATCAATCCACTTGTCGATACCGGGAAAAATGTATTCATAGCTTGGTGAAGTTCATCCAACGTAAACACGTCCTGGCACATCGAGGCGTATATCTCTAACGCTTTTCCCTTAAAAATGCTCGGGATCATTGATAGAGCATGATTTTCTGAAATATTTTGAAGCTTGACTGTCCTTTCAAAAAGATTTCGCCATTCTTGATACGTAAGGCCTGTATCCGGGTTGAAAATCGGCAAAATTTCTTTAATTGAAATGTCTACTCTCGCTCCGGTAACAACCTCTTCTTTCGGTAAAGTTTTCAAGTCCTTCCTCGATGTCATTTCGAATTTATTCCCGTAGGCAGCGATCCTGTCGACTAGCTGATGTAATTCTATGTGTGAAAAAGAATTAGCAGTCGTTTGTGGCTGTCTCTCCACCTCAATAATCATCTCTTTATTTTTTTCAAATCTGTTTAAATAAAACAAAAATTTACATACACCATTTAGTTAAATCTTCAGAAAAAAAAAAACAAAATAAAATTTACATTCTATCATTCAGAATGTATCATATATATATATATATATATATATATATATATTTTATAAGTTTATAGAGAATTGTTTTAACAAATGTTCATTAGACAACCCTTTACTCGGGTAAAACCCCGGGCGAAGCCGGGTACGTCCGCTAGTCTATATAATCCAGATGTAAATACACTGCGTGACATTGAAAATGGAACACCAAGAAATAGTGGCCAGAAAATTATGCAAATTTCAGGGTAGACGCGCCTAACCGAGTTATGCAAATGATGTAAAATGCGCAGCTCTCGTGCGCACATGGAGTAAGATATAAGGGAAGGAACTTGCAGAAAGGACAGTATTCGTGTCGTTATTTCTTCAAGGAAAATCATTGTAGAAATTTTGTTCTTGTGTCAAAAGACACGTGTAATAACAGAGAATGCCACGTCATCGTAAACGGAGGCAGTTCAAGCAGACAGACGCTTTTACGAAGGGCATGGTGATCGGACTGAAAAGGGCAGGTTGGTCCATACGTCAAATTGCAGCAGATACACACCTTGGTGCGTCCACGGTGCACCGACTGTGGAGAAGATGGTTGGTACAAGGAAATGTGGCAATTTATAGGAATGCCGGTGCAACCAGAGTGACGTCAGCACGTGTGGATCGGCGTATCCTTCGACAAGCAGTGGCGGCCCCACAAGCCACTTGTACCGCCATCCTGCAACATGTGCAAGACACCCTAGATCATTCCATCTCGACCAGAACCATTTCCCGTCGATTGGTTGCTAATGGCTTGCACTCATACCGCCCGCTAAGAAGACTGCCATTGACCCCACCGAATAGGCGCCAACGTTTGGAATGGTGCCGGGCTAGATCGACGTGGATGACGGAATGGCACAGGGTCGTGTTCTCAGATGAGTCGCGTTTCTGCTTGTCCAGCGATAGTCGCCGTGTACGCGTGTGGCGTCGACGTGGAGAAAGGTCCTATACGGCAGCAATTGTGGAACGCCCCACCGTGCGACAACGTGGAATCATGGTTTGGGGCGCAATCGCGTATGATTCCAGGTCACCTTTACTTCGTATTCAGGACACTATGACGGCCCAACGATACGTTGATGATGTGCTGCGACCGGTGACACTCCCCTACCTTCAGGGGGTACCCAATGCCCTTTATGAGCAGGATTACCCCCGACCGCACACTGCTCGCATTAGCCAACAAGCTCTGCAAGATGTACAGATGCTTCCCTGGCCACCGTACTCTCCTGATCTCTCACCAATCGAGCACGTCTGGGACATCATTGGACGCCGTTTGCATGCCTTGCCACAGCCGCGTTCAGAAGACGAACTGTGGCAAATGGTTGAGAGGGAATGGAGAGCCATCCCTCAGGACGCCATCCGTACTCTGATTGACTCTCTACCTAGACGTGTTGCTGCGTGCATCGCCGTCCGCGGTGGTCCTACTTGCTACTAAGCCGACGCCGTTCTCGCTCTGTATTATGACTATCATTTTGAAATAAAGATCACTTATTGTTCGTCCCTGTCTCTCTCTGTCTGCCGAGTTTCATCACTTTCTGGCCACTATTTCTTGATGTTCCATTTTCAATGTCACGCAGTGTATATATAAAATTGAATGTCTGTCTGTGCTCTATAGATTCAAAAACCATACATCCAATCGCCGTGAAATTTTGGGATATTATTAGGTATATCACTGGGAAGGTTTTTGAAAAATAATTTCTTGAATATCTTGAATATCCTTAGATATATTTGCAGATTTGTAGATTTAACTAAATGATGATGATTATTTATCAAAAGTAAGATTTTCTACCTATTAATTGCGCACAAGTCAGAGTTAATTTTATCATTTATCTACAACATACATATTGGGAGAAAATATTACAAAACTAACAAGTATTTTAATTAATTATAAAATCATGAATTTTTCTATTTACAAGTTATATTTCCCTTACAGATCAAGGCTCTCGCTGATGAAAGAAAACGTACTAAATACTTAGGTTTGGAAGCCTCCTTTTATAGCTTCTACAGGTCCAGGTAGGTCACTGCCCTTTCTGATGTAATCAGGGGGAAAGTTACATCAGCCAAGAGTGTCATGACCTTATAAAACTTGGACTGATTTCTGAAGCCTAGTTTCCCAATTTGTACTAGGCCTGATTAGTTTTAGACTTAAGTTTCTCCTGTGATTGTCCATGCCTTCTATCTGTACAGTTGTTATATTTTATTACAGTCTTAAGCGGTACAGATTGATGTTATTTGATGTTTCATAGTTGCGGTAAATAGCAAGTTATATACATTCACGTGGTGACACATGTGGTAATACAATATTTGCATATATTACAATAATACCATGGTCTTTAATAATCACATTGATATATTTACTAGCTGAATGACCCGGGCAACGCCCGGGTTTTACCCGATTAAATGCTTTTATTCAGATACTATTCGTTACAATTATAAATTGGCGCCGTGGATGTCATTCTTGTGAAACGTCCCGCTCCAAACTTTGTGTCTGAGAAGCGATATTTTTATGAAGAGATGATCTGGCTTTGTGTATTCTGCTCGAATGAATGTTTTTCTGTTAGAATTTTGTTCCTGCATACTAAAAATGAACTGGCTTCACCCGTGGTCTCTGCTTTTTGGAATTTTTCCGGATATAATTTTGTATCTGATAATCAAATATGATACAGCAATATTGTTATAATCATTTTCTGACAAAAAACAACTATTTTTGCCCAGAACCTGTCAAATGCTTATAAAAAATGGCCACATTTGGGTATTTATTCCATTCACAAAAGCAAACGGTGACAGAATTGTTGATTGATTGTTTATTGATGACTCTGATACTTGAATATTTTAATAATCCAAATTGTGCCTTATCATTGGATTTGGTCTTATATTACCTTGTGTTTATAATCTATAATCCAAATTGTACCTTATCATTGGATTTGGTCTTATTACCTCGTGTTTATAATCTATAATCCAAATTGTACCTTATCATTGGATTTGGTCTTATTACCTTGTGCTTATAATCTATGGCTTCACCCGTGGTCTCTGATTTTTGGAATTTTTCCGGATATAATTTTGTATCTGATAATCAAATATGATACAGCAATATTGTCATCATCATTTTCTGAATAAAAAACAACTACTTTTTTTCCCAGAACCTGTAAATTTATTTTTCTTGACTAAAAATCCGAAAAATATATTTTCCAGATTTTTCTCTATGTCCTGTTAAAACACGTTTTACATGTCCATTAGGTCAGCTGATATTACCTCCCATCTTCACCGCTAGAGGCGCTGCTTGCGAGCGAAAGGGCAAATTTGCAACGCAATTTGCAAATAACTTGTATACATACTTGTATACTTGTGTACATAGACCATAAATCTGTATATAGACAGGAAAAGTACATATATTTTAATAATATAAATGAGTTTTAAAAATTGTAAAAAAAAAAATGCATTGGCCGGGAATCGAACCCGGGGCGCCCGCGTGGCAGGCGAGCATTCTACCACTGAACCAAAAGCAAACGGTGACAGAATTGTGCATGATTCTGATACTTGTATCAACATATATAGTCACGACCGTCTTTCCACCGTCAATTCCTCATGTCACGGATGCGCGCGCATCATCATTATGATCATTATCATTATCTAATGATAATAATAATAATAATAATAAATGTTATTATTATTATTATTATTTTATTATTTTAGTATCAACATATATAGTCACGACCGTCTTTCCACCGTCAACAATTCCTCAATTCCTCATGTCACGGTTGCGCGCGCATCATCATTATGATCATTATCATTATCTAATGATAATAATAATAATAATTATTATTATATTATTATTATTATTTTATTATTAATATATATAGTCACGACCGTCTTTCCTCAATTCCTCATGTCACGGATGCGCGCGCATCATCATTATGATCATTATCTTCTATAGAAGCTTCTATCTTTATAATTATGTATATTCACAAAAAGTCAATTCGCTCGCGCCCTCAGCGGTGAAAATGAGGGGTAATACCAGCTGACCTAATGTACATGTAAAGTTTGGAGCGGGACGTTTCACAAGAGTGACATCCACGGCTCCAATTTACAATTGTAACAAATAGTATTGGAATAAAAACATTCAATCGGGTAAAACACGGGCGTTGCCCGGGTCATTCGTCTAGTATTTTAATAAAAGACAATACAAGTTTGGAGCATATAGAAGGTTATAGGCCGCGCTTTAAACGACCTTGTGTGACAAACCTTTGTTTGATTAGCGCGCGACAGCGATTATAAATGATGGCGTCATGTTATGGATTTCGCCATTTTAGTCGCTGCTCCCTCTTTTGCGATTTTATTAGGTTAGCGCTCACTCATTTATGAAAACGATACCAGAAAATGATGATTATTTTCATGATCCTACCTAGATTGCGAACACGACCTTTAATAGGTCATAACATGTTAACAGCCATACCTAATAAGAGGAGCATAAAGAGTATGGGACCACGCCTCTTTGAGGACCATATGGGGTGAAGGACTGTGCCTTTGTTGCAACCTTCTTTTTGAAACGAGGGTTGTAAGTCCTTAAATGCGAAAATATTTAGTGCCTGTACATATAAATCAAAAAGGGGAGGGGGGGGGGGACAGTTTTGATTTGCTACTGGGAAACTATCTCAATTTGTTTATAAAAGCGAAGGACACCTCTCCAGTCAAAATATACCTCAAAACTAGACGCCATATATAGTCCTTCGCCGCAAACTAGCGGCTCAAGGTAGGTGACAAAACGACAACGCAAGCTTTGGAAAATTTAAAAGCGCCCAATTGTAGACCATGATACCAGGTCGATGCCCTTCCTCAGTCCAGGGGGTGGGGGTTCATTAGATCGAAAAAGGATCAAATGAAATCTTCACATTCCTCCAAAGAGGTGTTGGGCTGACAATCCCTTCGCCGAATTTTGAATATTTGTTGGGTCCATTTTGGACTCTGACCCAACAATCAACATTATATGGGTGAATCTGAGGAAACAAGGTTCTCGGCAAAATGTTGGATGTGCAGGATACCTTTTGACCGGATCCTGCAGACCACTGGCACATTATGCTGATTTACCCTGAGGCTTGAAGGAGTGTCCAGTGACAATGATTCATCCTACATCCTGGGAAGAACTTTTAATGGCCCAAGGAACGTCCAATTGCACCATCCAATTTTATTTTTCTTATGCATGCCTTTTTTTTCTGCAAAATTTTATGTTAGCATAGGATTAACAAAGCAATTTTTTTAATAGTAAGAGTAACTTTTAAATAATTCATCTGAATTATTTATTAACTAATTTTAAGTCAATTTACAAATTGGTTTTATAATTCCTGAGAATTGTTAAATTAATTATTCTTTTACAAATTAGAATATATTGTGATTTAAATAATTCTCATGAATTATTTGATAAATTTGTAATGGTAAAATAATTTTTAGACTTCATATTTACCTAGGTATATACATATATATTTTGGCCTTTTTTGGACCTATCACAGAGGGTGATCTGATTTATTTTTATGATTTATGATAAGACTTATTTTTTGGTTATGATTTGGTCACCCGGGGAGAGGATAGGCCAGTCAGTTTGAAAGCAGCCACCAGAGGGAGCGGGGCGAGAAAAACCGGGGCCATGGCCTCCCCGCAAGAGGGGAGACCTGTGAAATTTAAGTAAATTTGTTTCTTTAATCTTTAATAAGGATCTATAGGTTCTAAATTTTCTTAATATATTAGTTTTTAAGACAATATATCTAGGCCAACATCATTTTTTTATATAAATATTATAAGTGTGTGTAGGAAAATCATCATTGGATGCAAAAATAAATATTTATAGTTTATATATTATCAATTGCCTTCTTCCTTCCTTTTTTTATTTGTTGTCCTTTTGGTTTATATATATATAAATAAATATCAAGATATATATGTATATGAAAAAACAATAGGAAAAAAAAATAAAAAATAAGTGGGTCAGGTGTTGATATTAAAAACAAAGTGGGCATATCCTGACCAGGAGCACATGTGCTTTTCAGAAGGCAGAGCGCCATCTGGTGGAACAGAAAACAACTATTCATTGATTTAACCTGTTCCCTGATATTTGGCCAACCCAATTTCTTGATAAATCAAGAAAAGCCATCCACGAACGCGTTTCGCGCTGTTGGCGCTCGTCAGCGTGGAGTAGGCTGAACCACTGCGACCAAAAAGATATTTTTGGTCCCAGTGGCTTTCTGAAAAACCAAGAAATGGGTATTTAAGGCCAAACTTGCGTAAATACGCTTAACACTTGTAAAAACAATAGAAAAAAGTGGGTCAGGTGTTGATATTAAAAACAAAGTAAGCCTATCCTGACCAGGAGCACATGTGTTTTTCAAAAGGCAGAGCGCCATACTTTCACTCGTGTAAAACACCTGGGGCGATGCCTGGTATATAATTCAGAAATATAATGAAGAATATTTGAATAAAAACATTTTTATACATGCCAGTAAATAATGAAATAAAATAATATCTTGATTTTAATTTATTTCACATCATTTCATATTTGGTAAAGTTTTATGAACGTTTATGAAAAACATATAGTCCCTCTTGGGCATACTTATTCTTTAGATTTTTTAATCGTGTATGCATGTGAAAAGATTCCACCAATATCTCGCAGGACGTGATATCATGAAGGTGGAATCCGACCGCAAGCCACTAGAAGTAATTAATAAAACAAAACAATTTTGATAAGCACCTAAACGTCTTCAAATAATGTTTTAGGAATCTAAAGCTAACATACAAAACGGGCAAACATAAGCTAATAGCAGATACTCTATCAAGAAACTACATAAAAATGAAAACCAAAAGACAGAATCGAAAATTGAAATTTATTCGCTGGGAAACATGAACAGCATATATCAGAAGATATTGAACAAATTTTAATGGTGGAACATACAAACATAAAATTGAAGACTATGAGAAAAATACAAAGGGCAACGGAATCATATCCCATAATAAAATAATTGGCTGAAATGGTTTTTCATGAGTGGCCCGGGATAAATCACAAATCCCACCAACATTATAAATGTGAAAAAATATTGGAAATTTAGAGAAGAAATTATAATTCAAGACAACATAATATACAAAAGACTCAAGATTATCATTCCCAAGGTAATGCGAAGAGAAATCACTGCAAGAATTCATGTCAATCTTTTTGGAAATGAATCCTGCCTAAAATCGGATCGCCAGACTTCATTTTGGCCAAGTATGGCTTTAACATCAATGAAGCTATTAGTAAGTGTTATACTGGCAATACATACCAATACCAACAGAGGAAGCAGCCACTTATACCCCATTAAGTATTAGCATTACCATTGACTAAGGTGGGATAGACATTTTTAAAGAATTGGGTGTATTTTATTAGTGTTTTAAGCTGGAAGATACCACCGCAAAAACAATCTTTGAGATTAAAAAAAAACTTCAGTAGGCATGAGATACTCAAAATATTAATATCTGATAATGGGCCACACTTTACAAGTTTTGAATTTGTACAATTTAATTTCAGGTTCTCATTATACATAATCCTTATACAGCAGAATCAGCAGTGAAAATAGCTAATAATATAATAAAGAAAACAAAAAACAAGACATTTGGTTGGAAATTCTTGTGTGTGTGTGTGTGGAATGGATAAAGACTCCAATTGTAGAGTTCAGATTTCTAGCCCGACGATATATAATCTACTTTACTTGTTTCTTTAAACGATGGTGTATCTAATTCTGATGCACTTCAAAAAATATCTAATAATGTTGAAGGAAATGGTAAAAACATTAAGATTAATAGAATTATAAACGGAGAGAAATATCTGTAATTATAAAAGTTCTATTTACAATGAGATCTAACTCTCCATATCAGGGTATAATATTAAGAGTGACTCCTAAAGTTTATCAAATTTAAAAAAGAAAAATGGGTAATGAGATATACACCTATTTTTTGAGCGATGTTATACACAAGACAGAATAATTGTAAAACAATGCCAAATAGTTTTGAATTTAATTTGAATCACAAAACAAAAGACTGCCAAAGCATTAAAATATGTATAATATGCGGTGTACAGGGTAACCACAACTGTACTGAAACAACAAATTGTCACAATCATTTTACGCACCCTAAATAACAAAGAGAAAAAAAAAACTTTTTATACAAACCATAAATCAAATTCAAGCGAATGTCCGATTTGCAAACCGCAAATAGACAGACTTATCCAAAGGACACAATATTCACAAATACACGAGGGAAATGATGTATCAAATATCATTTAAAGTTCAATCTTAAGTATATTAATATCCCATATGATTGAAAATGTGAGATGTGTTCAACAAAATGTAAGAAAAGGCTTTACTGCGATAAATGAACCATAACATGTTTATTTTTGCATCCGAACAATTTTTTCTTTTTCACAACATAACACATAACACAACCACCATTCATCACAGAAAAAGGTAATGCTGGCCTAGGTAAACTACCCAAAAAAATCTAATTATATATTTAAAAAATAGAATTTATAAATCCCTATTGAAGATTAAAGAAAAAAATTTACTTACATTCCCCAGTTCATCCCTTTTTCCCATCGCCAAGCCTCCCGGTTTCCTCCTCCGCTCCCCCTGGTGGCCGCTTTCAAACTCCCCCGCCTACCCTCTCCCAGGGTGACCACATCATAACAGAAAAAAAATCTTTGTCTGGTCACCCTCTGTGATAGGTAAAAAAAATAATATATCTAGGTGAAATATATATAATTTATATATATATATATAGTGTAAAAACTATATAATAAAAATATAATAGTGATTCTATATTTAAAATTTAATGAGTAAACTGATAATAATGATAATTTATATCAAGTAGATTTGATTAGATTAGCAAGCTAAATCTAAATTAATTATAAAAATAAATAGTTGTTTAGTTTTGTATTAAAATTATCTTTATTATTTGGATTATTTAAATTCAAATTATAAAATTTGTAAATTGTTATTAATTAGTAGAGATAGAGAGAAAAAAAATCCTTTGCTTCTTATACATCATTCAATTAATTATATATTTATATTTAATAACAATAAAATTTAACAACGTAACGTCTTTTGCATCGGCTTTTACACGTCATTTAGACATACTCTAATTTGTATATAGAATAATAGAAGTGAGAATATATTTAATATTATAAATTTTAGTAGTTAGAGAAAAGAGAGAAAGACAGAACCATACACTTATAATCAAACTAATAATAAGAAAAAGTAAAATATTTGTAAAGAAGGTAGATAAGATTGTTAGTATATATATATATTATTTTTATAATTTTATATTTTATCTATTTTTTTAAAAAGATTTTTTTATTTTTTTTTTATTTTATATAATGAATATATCTAGTTGTATTTAGTGAAATATCTATAATATGAATTAACTTTTGTTATAAATTTGGTTATTATGTTTTGAAACCCTAATGGTAGACCAGACATATACAAAAAAAATTAAAATGAAATAATTAATGGAAAGAGAGATATGTTGGACCGAGGATTATCAAATAGAAATCCAGCTGATATTTCACCTCTGCTCTATTATATCATATATCTCTCTTAGACCGGATTATATGTGTTAATATTAAGTTGTTTTAGTGAAACATTTATATATAAAGATACAACAAACATAAGTGTTAAGAACTTCTAAATGTTACCTACCTAGTCTGAGACGCGTTCCTCTGTAAACAGCTATTTCTGGATAACATCTGTTGCGGGGGGGCCCATGTACCTCCCTTCAGAAATAGATTGTTTTCTTAGAAATAAACTGAAGAAGAAAGAAAATAGTTAAGGGAAGAAAGCCAATCTTTATAATCTTTACAGTTAGATATATTTATATAACTGATTCAATTATTATTTATCTTTTAATTTTCCTTTAAAAAGGTAAATTATTAGATGATTAATAAAGCTATTAATTTTGAAAATTCATTAATATTTAATTTCCATTTTCCTCCCCAGAAATTGGAGATTAAATAAAATGAATTCTATACAATATTACTTTAAAAATCTTGTGAAATTTTTTTAAAATCAGTTATATAATTTAAGTTTAATTAACTGTTTTTTATTTTTTTATTTTTTTTTATTTATTTATTTATTTATTGTTACAAAAGCACGAAGTCCAAAGGACTATTGTGCTGTGCTAGTATTATTTATATATATATGATTAATTATTTACACGATGGATTAGTATTGTTTTGTAAATTATTGTACAAATAGTTCTAAACTTAACAAAGTTCTCATAAGATAGAGTATATACACAAAGAGAATTTGGTAATGTTTCAAAGTATCTACATACAATTTGATTAGTCAGAGGGCAAGATAAAAGAAGATGCTCTGGTGATTCAACATCTAAGCGGCATTCACATGTTGGATCATTGATAGCATTCAGTTTGAATAGGAAACTTAAGAAGGGTCCTTTGCCAGTTAAGAATAATGTAGTGAATTTATCAGAGGAAATGAAATTTGGGACAGCAATTGGAAAGAATTTTTTGAACAGTTCATTAGATTGAGAAGAATAAAACTTAAATTTTTAGATCCAGATATAGTTTGTTTAATTCTTTTTGAAGGGGTTTTTTGAGTGTTCGATCTGTGAGAGAATTTGTCATATTATATTTTGTTTGTAATAATTCAAGATAATCGGACAGTAAAGGGGTTTTCGCTAGTATATGTGTGATGTAAGAAGATGAAGTCCTATAAGCATGAATGCATCTAATAAGAATTTGATATTGTATAGAATTCAACTTGGATCTTTTTGCTGCAGTGATAAAAGGAAACCAAATATTTGATGCATAGCTTATTGTAGAGCGTATCATAGCTTTATATAAGATCAATCTACGTCGAGTATCAATGCCCCAAGTACGTGCACATAATGAGAATAATATATTCTTAAGTTTCGTAGCTTTCATAATTGTATTGTCAACATGTGTTCCAAAATTAATCTTATTCCTTTGTCTATGATTTTTAAAAATAACTCCCAAAATTTTAACAGTTTCTGATGGTTGAATTATTTTTCCATCAAAATTAATGGGCAATTTTTCATAGTTATGTAGATAGAGTATACCTGTTTTGTTTGGACTTAGTGAAAGTTTTACCTTTTCACACTATGCTTTGATTTTTATTAAACATTTGGTAATATTATACTGAAGATCATAGATGTTTGAACTCCATACCACAAATGTCACATCGTCCGCGAAAGCAATTACTCTAGCAAAACTTTCGTTAAAAGATAAGTTGAAATCATTAAGTAATATATTCCAAAGAATAGGAGAAATAATACCACCCTGGGGACATCCCTTATTTATCTTTTTTATACACTTTACATTAGTATATTTAAACTCTACACTCCGGTCTTCAAAGTAAGAATTAATTATTTTTATAAGTACCGCTGGAAAATTTGCCTTGTCCAATTGTTGGAGAATTGCCGGATGCCATGCGTTGTCGAAAGCTCCGCTGATGTCCACTGTTACTATTGCCGTATTTTCTGTTTCTTTTTTCAAAAGACTTAATTTAGCTATTTCTTGTAAAGCAGAGATTGTTGATTTTTCTTGTGTAAATCCATGTTGAGCAGGATGCATAACATTATTTCTATTAATATGATTTAAAAGTTCAATATGAATTAGACTTTCAAAAATTTTACCTAAATTAGAAGACAAGCTTATAGGGCGGTAGGCTTTCGGATCTTTATAATTTTCTTTATTAGGTTTTTTTATAATCATTACTGCTGACTTTCTCCAGGCCTCCGGATAATAATTAAGTCCCATACAAGCATTGAACAATTTTGTTAACACAGGAGATATATGATGAACTGCCGTTTTTATCATCTGATTGCTTATATGATCTATTCCTGGAGCCTTGCCATTTTTAAGTTTTTTAATTATTGAACAGATTTGAATATTATCAAAATAAATGATTTTATCATTAGAAAAAGTATAACTCTTGTCTATGATTAATTTATGATAGTTTGTGTCAGAAGATTGACAGTCATTCGGAAATAGAGAAGATAAAAGATTTTTCATTTCTGATTCGAGCACATCTTGAGATACATCTAGAATTGGTAAATCAAAAGACCTAGGAGAAATTTTTTGTTTAAAAGTTTTGTAAGTATTACCAAAAGGAGATGTATTTTCAACTTCCTCCAGGAATACCCTCCAGCTTACATTTCTTGTTTTTTCAATAATATGCATATACTTATTTCGTATTTCTTTATACATTTTTTCATCAACTAGCTGTCTATTAGACCGTTTACCCCGATAATATAGATTTCGAACATATTTAAAATGATTTTTAAAAAGTTCCAGTTCATCCGTCCACCAATTAAATGGATTATTATTTAAATATTTTGGTTTTAATCGTAGAGATGCATATGCAGCTTCAATCAATATGTCAGTTATGTGAGAAACTACACAGTTTATATCGTTTATATTTACTATTTTACCTAATTTCATCATTGCCTCATTTATCCTAGACACATTGATTGCCTGCTCATATTTTTGCCAATTGGCTCTTTTTTCTTGAAAATACCACGTAGAATTATTTTTATGTAATAAACTTTCTGTTTCCAGACTAATGTCGAATGAGATTGCGTGATGGTCTGTGATTTGCGAAAGATTTAACGTTTTCCATCCATTAACAAGTACATGAGCATGACTATTAGTAATAGTCTTACTTAATCCTCGACATGTTTTGTTTCGATTGTTATGTATGAGCATATTGTGAAAATCAATTATAGGTTGAAGTCTTCTACCGTTTTGATTAATAATATTATCAAACCACATCTGACTTCGAGCGTTAAAATCTCCAGCTAAAATCAATGGATTTGTGTTAAAATTTTTAATTAATTTATCAAGGAATTGAACATGGCAGGTATCCATTTTATTAGGGTATATATAAATATTTGAAAGAATAATTTGCCGTTTAGTAGTTTGTACTGATATAGTGGTTGCAAATGAATTTGAAAACTCTTTAATTAATTTACATGATAAGAAAGGGTTTGTAACGATTGTTGCGGTATATATTGGAACTCCCGGTATATTTGCATAATATATTTTTGAACGCATATTAAAGATTACTTCATTATTTATACTATATGGTTCTTGAACTATAATCATATCATATTTTTCTTTAGAAATAAATTTCCTTATTTCATTATTAACCAAATTGCTTTTCCGCGTGTTTTGTTGTAGAATTTTAATTTGAACATTGACCAAAAAAACAAAAACAAGAATTAGTCTATTCTAATCCAAAGTAACAATATCATGATCTAAATCTGCATAACATGTTCTTTGTATCTCATATTTCATTTGTTGAAGGAACACAGGACATAATTTGTCATTGGAACGATGATTATTGCTATTCCTATATTTAGGATGCGTAGAGCAATTTATGCACTTGGGCAAGGATTGACAGTTTACATGTTGGTCATTGTCTCCGCAATTTTTACATTTTATGATGTTACATGAATTTTTACTATGACCATAACTAAAACAGTTTTGACATTGACGTACAAGCACCTTATCCTTCATATATGTAACCTGTATGTCTGTATATATACGTTGTAATTTCTTCATAATTTGGTATGTAGCCGGAGAAATGCGGAGAACAACATCCTGTACATCAGTATTTGATCTCATAGCGAACAGAATTATAAGTTTGTATTAGTTATTATTGAGAGAAATTATAAAAAGTTGATTTAATAAATGGATACTTCCATTTATTTTTTAAAAGTATTTTATAATTGATATACTGGTGAAGTATTTTACTTGTTTAATACTAAATTTGTTTTTAATAAATTCAATGTTTAAATTTTTAATATCTTCTATGAAATTTTCTAATATATTATTTATTCTATAAGATCTTAGAAACTGACCTAAATATATACCTTTGCAGCAGTTTAATGATATATTAGAATTCATATTGCAGTATTTTATATTATTGAAATTATAATTACTTTTTTTATTATAAATTTTAATAACATTATTTGTAAGGTTTATATTTAGGTCTAAAAAGTTAACTTTTTTGTTTCTATTAATTTTTTCATTGTTCTTAAGTTTCAAGTATTTAGGATATATTTCAGGTATTATGTTTTTAAACTATGGATTATTAAATATTATGATGTCATCTACATAATGGAACATTTGCCAATTAACATTATTTTGTAAAAAGTATTCTCTTTCGTACCAGAAAAGTATTAGGTTGGCTAATAAAGGACTTGAAGATGTTCCCATGGGAACGCCTTCTGATTGAATATATATTTTATTTTTAAATTCTATATAATTGAAATTTTAAAATGTTTCCAGTAGAGTTTTTGCTGTTTTAAGATCTAATTTAATTGTTTTATATCTGTTATGAATAATTTTAATGTGGAAAGTTTTGTCATTAATGAATTCGTTAAATAAATTGGTTATTTTATTATTTATATCTCTTAAATTTATTTTAGAATATAGGTCCTCAAAATCAAATGTGTGTACTGAATCAATGTTTGTCCAATTGTTCATTAAATAGTTAATGATTTTTTTATTTGAGTCGATAAATTTATAATTATATTTATTAGTTAATTTATTTATAATAAATTGTAGTGTTGAAGCTAATTGTATATCAATGTTTTTTATAACTGAATTTATACCAGATGTGATTGTTCTGAAAGAAATTGGTTTTTTGTGTTGAGTTTAGGAATTATATAGAATTTTGGTATATTTGGATTTTTGTTGTAGTTATAAATCTTTAGTGAATTTTCCACGTTTTTGATGTCTTTTTTGATTTTTGTGGCTGTAGTTCTAGCAAAAGTGTATTTATTATTATTATCAATTTCCTTTTTTAGAATATCGTGGTATAGATTTTTACAAATTATAGATAAATTATTGGGACATTTATCTATAGGAGTGATAATAAAGTCCTTCTGTAATTTAATTTTATTTTCTTTAAAAGAAGGAATATCTGAATTAGGTTTTGTGTATTTAAGTGTATTATTATAATAATTTATATTTTCCTTTTTAATATTATGTTTCCATTCCAGAAAAGTAAATTCTGGAATACTGTATTTTATACTAATTTTATTTATGAAAATGTCTATATCTTTTAATATAGATTTAATTGTATTATTATAATTGTGTTTAATTTGAGGTATATATTTATACCCTTTATTTAAAATATCTTGATATTCTGGATTTAAAAAAGAAAAATTGCTAGTTAATTTATGACCTGAGAGTTTATATTTATCTATATAGTTGTTGCAATTACATTTAATTTTTTTTTAATTTGCCAAATTATTAATAAATTGGTTATAATTGCAAACTAAACTACCTATATTTTTGTTGTATCTCCAGATTGTTTTAAAATTTACATTTTTTATAGGGAAAAGATTATTGATGTTTTGGTTATTAAATATATCATTAAATTTAATATGATTAAATAAATTGTTATTAAATTTAATGATAATATTAATGTTATTAGTAGATTGTTTAATTTTTCTGTATTTAAAGATGTCTTGTGTGATATCTATTAATCTGTTAGTCAGATTATGAATTTTAATAGATTCTATAAGTTTGATGAATTTATTATTATTTAGTTTAAATAATGTTTTAATAAATTTATCGACGAAGTTGTTAGTATACATTTGTTTTGGGTCCAGTAATTCTTCAAATTCAATGTAACCTAATTTATTGGTAGTTTTACCTCTAGTTTTATTAGGTTTAGTTTTAAATTCATTTTTTTTTTGTATTTGCAGCTTATTTCATAAGTTGAAATTTCTTCTGTTTGTGGTTTGTATGTGTAGTTTAATTCGTCATTAAGTCCATAAGGGAATAATGTGTTGTGTTTATAAATGTAGTTGTTTTCTAATAATAGTCGTTGTTTTTTGTTTTGATATATGTCTAGTATTTCTATCTTGAAGTTGTTAAAAGTATGTAATTGATTGTGTTCTTTCATATATATATTACCAATTGATTTTTTGGCGTGGTTTCTATGTAGGTTTATTCGTATATTTAATGGATTACATGTTTGTCCTATATATGATAGTTGACAAATTTGTCATGTCAATTTATAAATAGTATTTACTAATTTACAACTAGTCGTTTGAAATGTGTCATGGTTCTTAAGAGAGGGACAAGTTTGACAATTCTTTCTTAGGCAATTTTTAGCGAGTTTTAATTAACATAAGAGAGGTGCTAACCCTAATATGTTTGTAGTTTTTTTTAGTTTTTTAGTTTGATATTCTTATGAATTTATTTTTTAATTATATTTTTCTTAATTGTTTTTGTGGTGATTAAGTTTGTAATATATTGAATAATTAATCTATAAAAATATAGATATTACTGTTTGTTATCTGTTATATTATTAAGAATAACTAATAAAAAACATCTTTAAACTAACTAAACACTGAAAAAAACAAAAGTTCTGAAGTTATTTTTTCTAAAATTACTTTTAAAATTTACTTTTTTATAATCAAATAATGAAAGATAATTAAATTCTGTATAGATTTTAGTTATATTAGAATTTCTAATATAATTTAATTTGTATATTATATTAAATATAAAAATATATCATAGAGCAAGCTCATATGAATTAATATAGTGTAAAAACTATATAATAAAAATATAATAGTGATTCTATATTTAAAATTTAATGAGTAAACTGATAATAATGATAATTTATATCAAGTAGATTTGATTAGATTAGAAAGCTAAATCTAAATTAATTATAAAAATAAATAGTTGTTTAGTTTTGTATTAAAATTATCTTTATTATTTTGATTATTTAAATTCAAATTATAAAATTTGTAAATTGTTATTAATTAGTAGAGATAGAGAGAGAAAAAAATCCTTTGCTTCTTATACATCATCCAATTAATTATATATTTATAATTAATAACAATAGAATTTAACAACATAACGTCTTTTGCATCGGCTTTTACACGTCATTTAGACATACTCTAATTTGTATATAGAATAATAGAAGTGAGAATATATTTAATATTATAAATTTTAGTAGTTAGAGAAAAGAGAGAAAGACAGAACCATACACTTATAATCAAACTAATAATAAGAAAAAATAAAATATTTGTAAAGAAGGTAGATAAGATTGTTAGTATATATATATATTATTTTTATAATTTTATATTTTATCTATTTTTTTTCAAAGATTTTTAAAATTTTTTTTTATTTTATATAATGAATATATTAAAAAACGAAATAAAAAAATAAAAGATAAAAAGATCAGGTGTTGAAATCAATATTAAAAAATGGCATATCCTGACCAGGAGCACATGTGCTTTACAGAAGGCAGAGCGCCATCTGGTGGAACAGAAATCAACTAAACATTGATTTAGCCTGTTCCCTGATATTTGGCCAACCCAATTTCTTGATAAATCATTTCTTGGTTTTTCGGGAAGCCATTGGGATCAAAAAATATTTTTTGGTCGCAATGGTTCAGCCTACTCCACGCTGACGAGCGCCAAAAAGCGCGAAACGCGTTCGTGGATGGCTTTTCTTGATTTATCAAGAAATTGGGTTGGCCAAATATCAGGGAACAGGCTAAATCAATGTTTAGTTGATTTCTGTTCCACCAGATGGCGCTCTGCCTTCTGTAAAGCACATGTGCTCCTGTTCAGGATATGCCATTTTTTAATATTGATTTCAACACCTGATCTTTTTATCTTTTATTTTTTTATTTCGTTTTTTAATGTGCTAAGCGTATTTACGCAAGTTTGGCCTTAAATACCCATTTCTTGGTTTTTCGGGAAGCCATTGGGATCAAAAAATATTTTTTGGTCGCAATGGTTCAGCCTACTCCACGCTGACGAGCGCCAAAAAGCGCGAAACGCGTTCGTGGATGGCTTTTCTTGATTTATCAAGAAATTGGGTTGGCCAAATATCAGGGAACAGGCTAAATCAATGTTTAGTTGATTTCTGTTCCACCAGATGGCGCTCTGCCTTCTGTAAAGCACATGTGCTCCTGGTCAGGATATGCCATTTTTTAATAATGAATATATCTAGTTGTATTTAGTGAAATATCTATAATATGAATTAACTTTTGTTATAAATTTGGTTATTATGTTTTGAAACCCTAATGGTAGACCAGACATATACAAAAAGTTTTTTAAATGAAATAATTAATGGAAAGAGAGATATTCTGGACCGAGGATTATCAAATAGAAATCCAGCTGATATTTCACCTCTGCTCTATTATATCATATATCTCTCTTAGACCGGATTATATGTGTTAATATTAAGTTGTTTTAGTGAAACATTTATATATAAAGATACAACAAACATAAGTGTTAAGAACTTCTAAATGTTACCTACCTAGTCTGAGACGCGTTCCTCTGTAAACAGCTATTTCTGGATAACATCTGTTGCGGGGGGGCCCGTGTACCTCCCTTCAGAAATAGATTGTTTTCTTAGAAATAAACTGAAGAAGAAAGAAAATAGTTAAGGGAAGAAAGTCAATCTTTATAATCTTTACAGTTAGATATATTAATATAACTGATTCAATTATTATTTATCTTTCAATTTTCCTTTAAAAAGGTCAATTATTAGATGATTAATAAGGCTATTAATTTTGAAAATTCATTAATATTTATTTCCATTTTCCTCCCCAGAAATTGGAGATTAAATAAATGAATTCTATACAATATTACTTTAAAAATCTTGTGAAATTTTTTTAAAATCAGTTATATAATTTAAGTTTAATTAACTGTTAAAGATTATAAGTTTGTATTAGTTATTATTGAGAGAAATTATAAAAAGTTGATTTAATAAATGGATACTTCCATTTATTTTTTTTAAGTATTTTATAATTGATATACTGGTGAAGTATTTTACTTGTTTAATACTAAATTTGTTTTTAATAAATTCCATGTTTAAATTTTTAATATCTTCTATGAAATTTTCTAATATATTATTTATTCTATAAGATCTTAGAAACTGACCAAAATATATACCTTTGCAGCAGTTTAATGATATATTAGAATTCATATTGCAGTATTTTATAATATTGAAATTATAATTACTTTTTTATTATAAATTCTAATAGCATTATTTGCAAGGTTTATATTTAGGTCTAAAAAGTTAACTTTTTTGTTTCTATTAATTTTTTCATTGTTCTTAAGTTTCAAGAATTTAGGATATATTTCAGGTATTATGTTTTTAAACTGTGGATTATTAAATATTATGATGTCATCTACATAACGGAACATTTGCCAATTAACATTATTTTGTAGAAAGTATTCTCTTTCGTACCAGAAAAGTATTAGGTTGGCTAATAAAGGACTTGAAGATGTTCCCATGGGAACGCCTTCTGATTGAATATATATTTTATTTTTAAATTCTATATAATTAAAATTTAAAAATGTTTCCAGTAGAGTTTTTGCTGTTTTAAGATCTAATTTAATTATTTTATATCTGTTATGAATAATTTTAATGTGGAAAGTTTTGTCATTAATGAATTCGTTAAATAAATTGATTATTTTATTATTTAGATCTCTTAAATTTATTTTAGAATATAGGTCCTCAAAATCAAATGTGTGTACTGAATCAATGTTTTTCCAATTGTTCATTAAATAGTTAATGATTTTTTTATTTGAGTCGATAAATTTATAATTATATTTATTAGTTAATTTATTTATAATAAATTGTAGTGTTGAAGCTAATTGTATATCAATGTCTTATGTTAATTAAAACTCGCTAAAAATTGCCTAAGAAAGAATTGTCAAACTTGTCCCTCTCTTAAGAACCATGACACATTTCAAACGACTAGTTGTAAATTAGTAGATACTATTTATAAATTAACATGCCAAATTTGTCAACTATCATATATAGGACAAACATGTAATCCATTAAATATACGAATAAACCTACATAGAAACCACGCCAAAAAATCAATTGGTAATATATATATGAAAGAACACAATCAATTACATACTTTTAACAACTTTAAGATAGAAATACTAGACATATGTCAAAACAAAAAACAACGACTATTATTAGAAAACAACTACATTTATAAACACAACACATTATTCCCTTATGGACTTAATGACGAATTAAACTACACATACAAACCACAAACAGAAGAAATTTCAACTTATGAAATAAGCTGCAAATACAAAAAAAAAATGAATTTAAAACTAAACCTAATAAAACTAGAGGTCTAACTACCAATAAATTAGGTTACATTGAATTTGAAGAATTACTGGACCCAAAACAAATGTATACTAACAACTTCGTCGATAAATTTATTAAAACATTATTTAAACTAAATAATAATAAATTTATCAAACTTATAGAATCTATTAAAATTCATAATCTGACTAACAGATTAATAGATATCACACACGACATCTTTAAATACAGAAAAATTGAACAATCTACTAATAACATTAATATTATCATTAAATTTAATAACAATTTATTTAATCATATTAAATTTAATGATATTTTTAATAACCAAAACATCAATAATCTTTTCCCTATAAAAAATTTAAATTTTAAAACAATCTGGAGATACAACAAAAATATAGGTAGTTTAGTTTGCAATTATAACCAATTTATTAATAATTTGGCAAATTTTAAAAAAATTAAATGTAATTGCAACAACTATAAAGATAAATATAAGCTCTCAGGTCATATATATTAACTAGCAATTTTTCTTTTTTAAATCCAGAATATCAAGATATTTTAAATAAAGGGTATAAATATATACCTCAAATTAAACACAATTATAATAATACAATTAAATCTATATTAAAAGATATAGACATTTTCATAAATAAAACTAGCATAAAATACAGTATTCCAGAATTTACTTTTCTGGAATGGAAACATAATATTAAAAAGGAAATTATAAATTATTATATTAATACACTTAAATACACAAAACCTAATTCAGATATTCCTTCTTTTAAAGAAAATATAATTAAATTACAGAAGGACATTATTATCACTCCTATAGATAAATGTCCAAATAATTTATCTATAATTTGTAAAAATCTATACCACGATATTCTAAAAAAGGAAATTGATAATAATAATAAATACACTTTTGCTAGAACTACAGCTACAAAAATCAAAAAAGACATCAAAAACGTGGAAAATTCACTAAAGATTTATAACTACAACAAAAATCCAAACATACCAAAATTCTATATAATTCCTAAACTACACAAAAAAACCAATTTCTTTCAGAACAATCACATCTGGTATAAATTCAGTTATAAAAAACATTGATATACAATTAGCTTCAACACTACAATTTATTATAAATAAATTAACTAATAAATATAATTATAAATTTATCGACTCAAATAAAAAAAATCATTTACTATTTAATGAACAATTGGACAAACATTGATTCAGTACACACATTTGATTTTGAGGACCTATATTCTAAAATAAATTTAAGAGATCTAAATAATAAAATAACCAATTTATTTAACGAATTCATTAATGACAAAACTTTCCACATTAAAATTATTCATAACAGATATAAAACAATTAAATTAGATCTTAAAACAGCAAAAACTCTACTGGAAACTTTTTTAAATTTTAATTATATAGAATTTAAAAATAAAATATATATATTCAATCAGAAGGCGTTCCTATGGGAACTTCTTCAAGTCCTTTATTAGCCAACCTAATACTTTTCTGGTACGAAAGAGAATACTTTCTACAAAATAATGTCAATTGGCAAATATTCCGTTATGTAGATGACATTATAATATTTAATAATCCACAGTTTAAAAGCATAATACCTTACCTTACTATTTTATATTATTATTCATATAACAACCAACTCTTAAGTATACTTAAACATTTTATATACAGCTGATTTGCATATCAGCAGACGGCGCGGCGCGACCGCTTGCCGCTTGTTAGAACAATATGGTCGATAAAATTGAAAAACGTACTGAGGAATGTAGGATTCAGCATAAGATCATCTCGGAACAAATTGCCGACACATTAAAATCAAAGTACTCATCTACAAATAAAAGCATAAATCAAAATGATCTTACAATTGTACAGGGCTTGCTAAAGCAATTAAATATATTGATGGATACAATGGGAGATATCGCTGTAATCAATGGCTCTATTTGTGATAGACTTGGAAATCTGGACGAATCAATAAAGAAAATATCTCCTTCAAGTCAATTTTATAATAGGTCATATGCTCAAGCTACGAGAGTTACTAGTGAAGACGATAAAATAGTTATGCAAAATCAAAACGTAACGGATAAAACAATAATATTTAAATCCAAGTTAAATGTTTCCCCGGCTGAAGTATTAGGCGAAGTAAATAATGGTATTAAAAAGATGAGAAATGATAGATCTAAAGTCAAAATAAATAAAATAATAAAATCAAAATCTGGCGTAATACTTAAAGTTGATTCAGGTGAAGATTTGAATACATTGATTGAAGAGTTTAAAAAGATTGATGAGGTAAATCAAAAAGCATTAATTTATGCACCAAAACCACTAGATCCTACAATTGTTCTTAAGTCAATTACTAAATCTACAGATATTAAGGAATTGCCTTCGATTTTATGCAATATGAACCCAGAGTTAGAAGGTCGAGAGAAGAAGATAAAGGTTCTGTTCGCTATGAGATCAAATACTGATGTACAGGATGTTGTTCTCCGCATTTCCCCGGCAACATACCAAATTATTAAGAAATTACAACGTATATATACAGACATACAGGTTACATATATGAAGGATAAGGTGCTTGTACGTCAATGTCAAAACTGTTTTAGTTATGGTCATAGTAAAAATTCATGTAACATCATAAAATGTAAAAATTGCGGAGACAATGACCAACATGTTAACTGTCAATCCTTGCCCAAGTGCATAAATTGCTCTACGCATCCTAAATATAGGAATAGCAATAATCATCGTTCTAATGACAAATTATGTCCTGTGTTCCTTCAACAAATGAAATATGAGATACAAAGAACATGTTATTCAGATTTAGATCATGATATTGTTACTTTGGATTAGAATAGATTTATTCTTGTTTTTTGGTCAATGTTCAAATTAAAAATTCTACAACAAAACACGCGGAAAAGCAATTTGGTTAATAATGAAATAAGGGAATTTATTTCTGAAGAAAAATATGATATGATTATAGTTCAAGAACCATATAGTATAAATAATGAAGTAATCTTTAATATGCGTTCAAAAATATATTATGCAAATATACCGGGAGTTCCAATATATACCGCAACAATCGTTACAAACCCTTTCTTATCAAGTA